>OZ007577.1:20500472-20800202 GCA_963931925.1 Onchidella celtica
TAGCTGCAACGGATAATAATGTTCTTAAATTCATTGTCGAAAGTCGTTGCAGATGATAGTGTTTGGACTTCTGCCGGGAGGTTGTTCCACATCCTGATGACATTAGGGTAAAAAGAATAATGATGGCTGTTTACCCGTGAGCTTGGGATGTTATATTTTATATTATTCCTTCTGTTGCCTCTGGTATTATTAATGGTAAGGTGGTTCAGTGGGATATGGATATTTCCTTCCCTGCCTTTATAAAATATTTTTACTTTGTTTTTTGCTCTCCTCTCTTCTAATGGTGTCCACTCGAGGTCTCTCATCATTTTATTTACACTACTACTTCTAGTATAGTCATTTGTCACAAAGCGGGCAGCTCTCCTCTGGACCCTTTCCAGTTGGTCTATGTTTATTCGACAGTGGGGGTCCCAGACACTGCAGCCATACTCTAGGGAGGGCCTAACAAAGGTGTTATAGCATTTTTCTTTTACTGTCCTATCGCAGTTAGAGATGTTCCTTTTTAGAAATGCTAGTATACCGTTTGCTTTGTTACACGTGTTATTAATATGTTGGTTCCATGTAAGTTTTCTGTCCAATGTAACTCCCAAATATTTAGCCTCATGTGTTTCGCTCAATTTTTCGTCGTGTATAAAGTAGTCTGAGGTGATGTTGTGTTTTTTATTTGAAATTCTCAGGACTTGGCATTTATTGGGGTGGAATTCCATACGCCAGTCCCTCTCCCATTTTTGTAGACTGTCTAGATCTTTCTGTAAAATTTCCGTATCTTCTTTTGAGTTTATTGTTCTATAGAGGAGGCTATCATCAGCAAACAGTCGTAATTTAGTGCCTGGAGAGATCTTACTTGGCATATCGTTAATATAAACTAGGAATAGTAAGGGGCCCATTACAGTACCCTGGGGTACTCCCGAGAGAACAGCTGCAGGATTGGATGACTTTCCGTCAACGACGACTATCTGTGTTCTGTTTTCTAAGAAAGACTTAATCCACTTCAAAGTACTGTTTCTAACTCCATAATGGTTTAGTTTAGTCAAGAGACTAGCATGGTGCACTTTATCGAAGGCTTTACTGAAATCTAATAAGATGGTATCAGTCTGCCTGTTGTTATTCAGGTTATTAACAAAATCATTGCAAGTTGTGACCAGCTGGGACTCACACGACCTGTGTTTTCTAAAACCATGCTGTACATGTGTTAAAACTGAGTGTTTCTCGAGATGCTTCATGATGCTAGTGTGCAAGATATGCTCTAAAAGTTTACAAGATATTGATGTCAGGGAGACTGGTCTATAATTTTCAGGACTAGCTCTATTTCCTTTCTTAAAAATGGGTACTACATTTGCTTTTTTCCAGTCTTCCGGTATTTTTCCTTGTTCAATTGAAGCTCTAAATAACAAAGTGTAAACAGGGGCAATTTCCTTGGCACAGAGTTTCAGTAATTTGGCGGGAATTCCATCAGGCCCTGTAGCTTTATTTTCGTTAAGGTTTTCCAAAAGTTTCAGTACTCCATTTTCTGTGACAAATATTTCATCCATATCCGGCATTTTGGCATCACTCAGCTCTCCCGAGAAGACTCCCCCTGGGTCGGAAAAGACCTTACAAAATTGAGTATTTAAGATATTGGCTCTTTTTTGGGCATCTTGCTGTGGGTGCCCTCTCTCATCGTTCAGTGCGGGTACTCCTAAGTTTTCTTTATTTTTACTTTTCACATATCTCCAAAGTTTTTTACTGTTATCAGATGAATCACTTATCATCTCATGGATATAATTATTATGAGCTTTCCTGCATTCTTTCTGGGTCAATCTTTTAATTTCTAGATATTTGTTTTTCACTCGTTCGGAGTTGCACTGTTTCATTTTTTTGAACCATTTATATTTTTTCCGAACTAATCTTTTCGTTAAAGTATTTATCCAGGGTTGGTGAATTTTTGTGGATGACATTTTTGTTGGGACATTTTCCATGATCATGTTCAAATTTAACTTGATACAGTCCCAGAGTTTGTTTGCGTCAGTTTTTGAAGAGTGGTATTTCATGAAAAAACTGCCAAAAGTTGCTGCATCCCTTTTCAAATTATTTTCGTCTGTCTGATTCCATAGGTAAATCTGTCGCCTAATAGGTCTTTTCTTAAAGGGTTTCAGTTCTGAATCAATCTGGACTATGTCATGGTCCCCTAGTCCAGGAAGAATTTTGATCTCTCTTGTAAGGTTAGGGAAATTAGTAAAGAATAGGTCTAACAGTGCATCTCCTCGAGTGGTCTCTTTTACTGCTTGCTCTAGGCCTATATCCGCAGCACTGTCTAAAAATAGGTCATTTATTTCTCTTAAGTTTTGGCAACTCTTCACGTTTCCTTCTTCCCAGTTTATATCAGGTAAATTGAAATCTCCTATCCAGATGGTAGCCTTTTTGTTCTTTTGGTAGGCACTGAGAAGTTCATTACAAATGTTCTTACTAGTTTCCAAGTCACTACTAGGAGGTCGATAGACTGCACCCACAACAAGAGGAGGTTTACCCTGCACTCTAATCTTACAGAAAACAGTTTCTCCTGCTTCCTCACTAGGTATTTTTTCACTAACTAAGTTCTTCTTCACTGCTATCAAGACCCCACCTCCCCTTCTCTTCTTCCTATCATTTCTGCAGATTTCATAATCATCGTTAATTGAAATTTCACTGGTTTTTATATTTTCGTTTAGCCATGTTTCTGTTCCGATGATTACGTCAGGTTTAGTTTCATTCAAAAATGAGCTCAGTTCTTCTTTCTTGTTCCAAATGCTTTGAAAATTTATAACCTGGGTTCTGAACGTGGTTTTCTCTTTGGTTGGCTCTTTTTTCTTGGATTTGGGGTGTGGGGTTGATGAATATTTTGGTTCAAAGAGTGGTATTTCTGTGTTACTTTTATTAGTATCTAAATGTTGTAAGATATCAAAACTATTGTGGGATCTTGATCTACTACAGTCTAAGTTTAATTGAAAATCAGTGAATAAGCTGGAACTAAAATTTGGCATGCCGCACTGGATACATTCCCATGCGGCACTGCTATTGCCCAATGTTTCATACATTACTGAGTTTATTCCCATACAGTCGATGTGGTACCAGCGGTCACAACTATCACATGCGATGGCCCTCGTTTTCCAGGTACATTTTTTAAGGCAAACGGGGCAAGGGGGGAATCTAGTCTGGGGTCCAGGGTTGAGCTCCACGTCTCCCGATAATGACAGTAGTAAGAACAATACCAGAGAGATGTTCCTTGTATTTGAAGAACTATTTAGCCTAAATTTCGGACTGGTTCTAGATCTATATCTACTTTTCTGTCCGAGGACAGACCAGGTGTTTATTAATGAGGTCCTGGATTTAGGCGAGTTGACAACACTAAATTTCCAGTTGTTATAATTAGCCTCATGTTTAGATCTAGATCTAGATCTAATATCCCATCTACATCCAAGTGAATACAGTTCTGGTCTAGATCTATATACTAAAACGGTGAACAATAAACTTATCGACATTAAGAGGAGAGATCTCACTATCTCACTCTTGGTAATGACACAAGACGTGGACTTCCCACCGGCACAAGCGGTCGCCATATTGGGAAATTTTTTCAGTCCACCCTTACCTTCCAGTTATAATCACAATCTGGGACCAAGAGATTAAAAATTTAGTCAAATTATAATTCACATTCATTTCTAATTCACATAAAAGTACAGTGAAAACACTGTTGGTATAATATACGTATTAAAAATTTGGTAAATTCATCAAAAAGGGGGGTGTAAATTTGGAGCTCTCAGAAAAAGCGTCGTCTCCTCGACCGGAAGTGCGTTATGAGGACCTCAGTGTCTGGAATTTTATCCTGCCATTTGATCCTTAGGATCTTTCTAAGGCAGGCCAGATGAAAGTGATTTAGCTTTCTGGCATGCGATTGGTACACTGTCCAGGTTTCAGCCCCATAGAGTAGGGTGGGAAGGACCACAGCATTGTACACTTTCAGCTTAGTGTCTGTGCGAATGCCGGCGACATCCCATACTCTCTTTCGAAGCCTGCCAAATGCAGAGCTGGCTTTGCTGATTCTTGAGAGAATTTCAGTATCAACACGAGCCGCGGAAGACAGTGTACTGCCAAGATAGGTGAAGTTCTCCAACAAAGTAGGGGATAACTACTGTCTAGCTAATCACAGGGTTTATCAAACAATGGAGGTCAATGATGTCTACGGCACACGAATGAAATATCTTTCTTTTTTTTTTCGGAGGGAGTCCTCATTATATTCTTTTCCTATCTGTACATTCCAAATTCTGTTGTTTTGTTGTGGTTGTTATCGTTGTCATATGTGTTTTCCTTTTATACCCAGGAAAAGTACAGAAAGAATTGTTTTTAACCGTTGGGAACACAATAGGAACGTTTACGAGCTTCAAGATCTTAAAATAGGGAGACACGATGACAACGTTACAAGCTTTGAGATCTTCAGAAAGAGACCCTTTAGTGAAATCACACGTTTGTCTTTTTCTAGGTCTCTATTCATGCTTTAAAATTCATGAATTAAAATTATTATTGTTAAAGACGTGTATGTCTTAGATATTGTATTATTTTGTTGTTGTACTGTTACTGAATGCTGTGACAACAAATTTCCTGGAAACAGGATAATAAAGTCATATCTTATTTTATAAGGTTACTATTGTTATTCCAAAATCATGATGGACATTTTGTCGTGTACAAATTTAGTGGATAACACAAAGTTAAAAGTGTGGTTTTTACAACAATTACCCCCCCCCCTCACTCCCACCCAAAGAAAAAAAACCCGTTGCATTCAATATTTAGGTCAGTCAGAGGATGCAAACGTCAGCAACCACAACGGTATCAAATGGCTCAAATGGCGCTGCAACTCCATACTCTCATCAGGGGCCTTCCGTAAAGTATGGACATGCTCAGAGGCAGAAAAGTGTGGATGGTGGAGGTTGTGGGGGGGGGGGGGAGAGTTGTGGCCCAACATATTATGAAAAGCTTACTCTGGGGGGTGGGAGGGTTGGGGGGGGCGGTTCTGAGCAGAGTAAGTATGCTTTTCAGTTACAATAGCGAAACAAATAATTGAGTTGGTTGTTAATCTAATTACAAAACCAAATAGAGAAATTACTAAGTTGTGTTCATTTACTCATGCGATTGTTCTGTAGCTGACTATGGAAACTACTCCACGTTCCCTTAACAACAGTATCAGAGACTAGTTTTAACGAGGCTCCAACAGTCGACCGACGAGTTTGTCACAAATCCCAGACTGGGAGATGTAATAAGTTATGACAGGACAACAATCACGAACGAACAAGTTTAACACTTAACAGAACAACCCATCAGACTCACACATTTATTAAACATAATTATACAGATAATAGCGAAATTACATACATTATATTATTGAATTTAACTGCCGTACAACGGCCTTATTCCCACATGCACTCTTCCTCGGATCCACAACCCGGTAGTTACTTCCTAAAGACGCTTCGGCCTCAGCCTCTCCCCTCAGGGTCTTAATAGCACATTAATAATTCACTGGCACCGCAGTCTCTCGATATCACCTTCCTATTGCCATAACACTTTAGCATTCCACTAGCACCTCAGCAGGGCAATAGCACATTATCATTTCTGTTATGTGGTGATAACAAACAAAGAGAAGTCAGTTGTAGCCGGGAAGATAAGCAACTTTATTCTGGTAATATTTACAGGTCATTAGTTATATACAGTATCGCAGTAGATGTACATAATAATGCATAGAGTAATGAGGGTCACCAAATATCAATAAAGATAAAGTCATTCACACACTTTCATACTTTAGAATAGGTGACCTAATGTATTACCAACTCACTGAGAGTAATGCAACATGAAAAGTAATGTAAGTAAAGTGGTGGTGTTAATTAATCACACAACGCATAAGAGGTAAATTATTTCCCTTACTACGTAATTAAGTGTAGGTCTAACCAAGGGCAGTAACTAAGTAAATTACATGTATGCATAATTTCCCTTGATTATATATGGATATATAACACCTCCCTTCTAGCCTGAAGTACATATGGTGAAGGCTAAAACTAAAATTCATGCTACATAAACATGATAAAGTCGCGTCTTGTCGAGATCGGTCCTTGCCACCCCATGTCAGAATGGTGTGGTAGGTCTCGGTCTCGTCCGCTCCTATCCACCCTATGCCAGGATAGTGTGGTAGGTTTACGGACACGTCAGTCCTGGAGAGCGGTCCTTGCCACCCCATGCCAGGATGGTGTGGTAGGTTTCCGTACTCTGTCATAGGTTCAGTCCTTGCCACCCCATGTCAGAATGGTGCGGTAGGTTCCTGAACCTTTACAAACAAATCAGTCTCTATGTCTCTGTCGTCGAGGACGTAGCTGATCTGTATGCCGGCGGCAAATTGGTCCATCTGGTAGAATCTTGACTTCAAACAGGCTGTGGCCAATGGTTGCCGTCACCTGTGCAGATTTCCATTTGTCCTTACGCCCCCCTTTGAAAGACAAAGCGAAGCAGGGATCACCAACGTTGAACTTCGGTTGACGGTCGGCAGATTTGACTATAGCTTTCTGTCGTCTGCGTTGTCTTCGACGGGCTGGTGGAACATCTGGAGTCTGGTCGACGGCATCGGGCGGACTGGCATGTCGTTCTCTCGCGGGAAGGATGACATCAAGCTTGGTCCTGATTTGACGGCCATTCAGTAGTTGACTGGGACTGGATCCACATGGTAGAGGTGTACGTCTGTACAGCATCAGGAATTCCTGGATGGCGTCAATTGGAGGAAGACTTGACTTCTTTAGAGACTGCTTGAAACTCTGGACGAGTCTCTCAGCTGCACCATTTGTGGCTGGTTCCCAGATCCCTTGGTTGATGCCGGCTTGGATCGCTGCGTCCAGGTCCTCTTGGATGGCAATAGGGACTGGTCTGGGTCTGTGAAACACTGGCTTGGCATCGGACTTGAAGTTGATCTCCAATTCAAAATCTTTCAGTGTTCCCAGTTCTTGCTTGAAGATATCAGGATATTCCGCACACAAGTTTCGACAGGACGTCTGCAGGACTGCATCCGGTTTCAAATCGTCGAAAACTTTGTGTAGGAGATTGTCCACTGAGATTCCCAATCGCTTTGTGGTTGCTCTTCCAAGCAGGTTAAAGTCCATCTGTGTCACGACGAATTTCTGTATACAAGTTGTCTTGGCATACGATGTATGTAGAAATATTTCGCCCGTCACTGGTAGTTTCCGACCTGAGGCACACTTGTACTGGCATTTCACAGTGGTGAGTTTAGGGGACTTCAAACTGCGCCATGTCTTGGTTGAAATGAAGTTGTCCCTAGAACCAGTGTCGATTTCAAACTGGACAGGCTGGTTGTTGACGCAGCATGTCTCGGTGATTGGTCCCGCTGTATTCCAACGGACAGTTTGTATCCTCTTGATCGGACGTTGTTGACTTTTCTTCTTCCGACAAGCTGACTCTATGTGCCCTTTTATGTTACAGAAATGGCACACGGCGTTAGCGAACCTGCACTCATTTCGGCTGTGCTGTCCTTCGCATCTGCTGCAAACAGTCTTCTTCGTTGTCGGTTTGCTTGACTTTTTAAACATTGATGGATAGCCCTGGACTTGAGTTTGCTGTTGAGGGTTTTGCTTGCATTTTCTTCTCTGATTGAGCTTGAAGACTTCGCCGTCACTGGTACCGGATGTTTCTTTGGCCACCTTTGACGCCTCCTCGACCTCTGCCGCCACCTCTACTGCCTTGCTGAAGGTCAGTTCGTCATCTTTAATCTTGAACAGTGCCTTTATGACCGCTTCATTTTTAATGGAGCAGACAAATCGTGTACGCATGGCCTCGTCAAGTGGGTCTTGGATTGATGCGAAGTCGCAAGTCGCTGCCTCTTGACGAATGCGAGCAGCCAGTTGGTGCACACTTTCTGCAGTCTTTCTGTCAGTGTAGGTCCAAAATTTAAATCTTTCCCGCACAACGAAACGTTTGGGGTCGAAATGTTCCCCCATCCAGGTCTTGATAGTTTCAATGGTTATTTCGTTGACGTCTATCGGCGGGTCTGTTGAGAAGCTTGGTTTTTTAGCATCTTGTAGACCTCACTGTTCTGGTTGGTCAGAAAAATATCAACCTTTTTTGCTTCTGGTATGGAGTTTGCCTTTGTGAAGGTGGTAAACCTTGCCCAGTAATCTGACCACAGTTCTATTGTTGAATCAAATGCTTCGAACTTGGTGTTGGTGACTGGCTTGTTCATAGCCAAAGACATCAGTGCTTCCATCTGCTGTCGCTGCAGTTCCATCTGTTCTCGTTGCTGTTCCATCTGATTACGCAGCAAAGTGATGAGGTCTTCTTGTGACGTTTCTGCAGCTGGAGTCTTCGGCATCTTGAGGCACGGCTGGGCTACTTGGCACAGCTGACTGGCGGTTTACAATTCGAGATAGCTAAGAGCGAGCTACTCGGTGTTTTAGAGCTAGCCGAGACGTTGCTTGGCTCTATGTACAGCTTCAGGTCCGCTACTTGGATCCGGGTGGTTGGTCCGTGAGCTGGCTTGGGTACTGAAGCTGCTTGGCTTGCTACTGGTCTGATTCCGCAGGCTTGTATTGGCTTCCTTCCGCTTGTAAGGCTTGGCTGGCTTGGGTTCTTGTAGTACTAGTAGGCTTCAGAACTTTAGTGATATCAGAACTTGTGAAGATCCCATCCTCGTCGCCAATTTGTTATGTGGTGATAACAAACAAAGAGAAGTCAGTTGTAGCCGGGAAGATAAGCAACTTTATTCTGGTAATATGATTTGAGGTCTTTATTTTAGGAGGTTCGCTGCCCTTGGCATTTACACCTCACTTTACTTGTTTTATTATTTCTTGTTCTGGCCGGAGGGGGGGGGGGGGGAAGATGGTATGGATAAATTTTAATCTATTAATTTCAATTTTGCCCGGGCAGCGGCCTTTCGTCCTGCTCTTTACGATTTCCAACTGCCACGGTATCTTTAACGTGCGCAACGTGCACACGGGCCCTCCGAATTTTTTCGTCCTTATCCGAGAAGACTAGGTACTCGATCCTACCCCACAATAGGACCAGGGACTTGAAAATATGAGAATAATATTTACAGGTCATTAGTTATATACAGTATCGCAGTAGATGTACATAATAATGCATAGAGTAATGAGGGTCACCAAATATCAATAAAGATAAAGTCATTCACACACTTTCATACTTTAGAATAGGTGACCTAATGTATTACCAACTCACTGAGAGTAATGCAACATGAAAAGTAATGTAAGTAAAGTGGTGGTGTTAATTAATCACACAACGCATAAGAGGTAAATTATTTCCCTTACTACGTAATTAAGTGTAGGTCTAACCAAGGGCAGTAACTAAGTAAATTACATGTATGCATAATTTCCCTTGATTATATATGGATATATAACAATTTCAATAGCCCATCAACATGGCAATAGTACCTTATCATTCAATAGCCCATCAACATGGCAATAGTACATTATCATTTCAATTAGCACATTCACGCTCATATCTACGTCCCTGTCCGTGGCCAGACTGCCACGACTTTATGTGCCTCTACTGTCCTGCACCGACAGCCCCACTCTTGGCCTATGTGTGGCCTCCGGCCCTATGCTGGCCTATCCCCTGTGCTCACCGAGGTGGCTCTTCGGCCCGTCCCCGACACCTACAAGAATAACATTACATTGGTATAAAACCATACCATTTCTATTCACTCCACCTCTCCTTACAACCCATGAAGCGTACACACAATAGTTCACATTTCACTCACCAAACATCTTACGGTAACACACCTCCATCGTAGTACACAATACTCACTCGTGCTACAAATCCATGAACTCAACTTTCATCTATCGCTCATGGCGCACATTGCTATATCCAATATCAAGGACTTCCACATCCCTCACATATACTTATTTACATCATGGTAATAGACGAATATAATACATCAATCATAATTATCAATCATCGTTTCACCTACCAGTCATTACTGGAAAAAACTCTCTCACTAGTCTTCCGACTGCTCCCCTTATGTTCGCCCACTGGGGCTTTCTCTTGCGTCCGCTCTTTAGGACGTTCTAACTTGCAGTGATAGTAATACAGCGCTCTCGCCTCATTCAGACCCCCACCACTCATAACATGCACGCTTTCCCTTACTTGTCTACGTGCGTTAATTTTACTCTCCTCCTTTCCCCCCGTAATTATTAACTATCGCTCACTCCACTCGTGACAGAGTTATAGTTTTGTTTCTCTAAATAAAGTAGTTGGATTATACAAAAATGTCAATCGTAAATGAAACGATCAAATACTCCATGGAAAATGCCACTTAAAGTTTTAAAACATGGAGGTCGTGTCCTTGACATTCACCAGACTAATGGCCGTACACTGGTACCAGAGGAGAGAGGGAGAAAGAGAGAGAGAGAGAGAGAGAGGGAAAGAGAAATTGGGGGGGGGGGTGAAACCGAGCCTACCCACGGGTATTTGCCATATTGTTATGTGCGACATTTTGCTGATTTTGAGGTTTTGTCATGAAAATGGTCTCTCACTCCTAATTTCAGTATGTATACTAGAAGAAACTCCCGTCTTTTTGTCCGGCTCAAAATGTCGGAATATCTTCTCCCGTTCAATTCAGCTGTGGCTCAAAATCAACGGAAGTATAAAAAATATGGTGATCTTCAGGACTTTTTTTAGTATGTCCACACACACCTTTATCTCTTTCTATGGGTAATCTGATTTTTGTAAAATTTAGGGATCAGCGGTTAAATAGCCTTCCGTAATTACATGAAAGGCCTTACTTCCTTTTTAATATGATTTGTCATATGGGTGTATTTTGCGTGGGCACTTTTATGCAACCAGAGAGTATAGATTTAGATGCAACTGTCGATTTTGAAGTGTATTGAAGAAAACCCTGATTTTTACACAATTCTTCAATCTTTCAATCCTCATTTTCGCGAAAAGGCAAAATGCACATATAACAATATGGAAAATGGCCGACGGTATGAAAAGCGAGAAAGGAAAGGGAGGGGGCAGGTAAAGAAAAATCGGCACAATCAAGCATTATGTTCTTTATAGATGCCCCCTCCGTTCAAGGTTTGCTGTGGTTTGACTCTGATCGATATAATGTCGGACAACTCTCTACCTTTGATGCTTCACTTTTCATCTAATTTTCATCCTCTAGGCCTGTTAGAAATGAATAATTGAGAACTATCTCACGGTAGGAGAGGCAAAACTTCCACTAGCTGGGGCTTGTCACACGAGCAACACAGACCAATACTGCCGGATTAGTGAAAAGACCGTATGTGCTCGGAGCAGTATTTCATATGAGACGCAAAAACAAACCAAACCAAACCAAACAAACAAACCAACAAACAAAATCTGTGTGTCACTTTATTTTTCATTCAATGTCCATTTTGTGTCGACAGCGGAACCTTGGGTATACCTGATTATTATACACCACACTAAAACACTATTCACAAGCCACACCGCCACCCAGAGGGATGCAAGCCGGTGGACCACATTAAGCTGGCGCCAGACGTTAGGAAGACTGTGGCCTGTGACTCTGAGATTGAGACCCACTCCTGTAGACCGAGCTGGTTGTTGGTGTTTTTCACGGGTAAGAAAGAAAGGAAAGAAAGAGAGGTGAGATTACGGGACGCTGCGTTGTGTGTGTTTGCTGGGACTGGGATGCTTTCAAAGTGCGAGTGGGCGGTATTGAGAAACTATGGTATAAAATAATACCCCAGGTAGAAAGATACAGCATATTTTATTCTATAAAGGGATGTTGAAAGTCAATTTGATCAAGAATGGCACATGAGGTGTTCTTCTGTAACACGGCAGAATAGACAAATTCTCTGATACTGTGTAGGCGGAGAACAAGGGAAATAGGCAACGTGCCTTCAGCTCACATAATGCCGTATCAACAATTTTCTCATTTTACAAGAGAGCGTTTCAAAGTTTTCGTCACTTGGCGACCATTGTTCTTGATTGCTCTGTCTCCATTTTCTCAAAAACTGGAGATCTTCAACTATGTAGAAGAGGTATAATAAATGCACACTTTGACACTTGTTTAAAATATGTTGTGGCACTTGTCAAGCTGTTTCACAGTTCCGATTTATTCTAATTCCATAACACTAAAGCCGCGAACGTTTAAGATGGAATTTCTCAGATATGCAAAAAGTGCAGCTGGATATGACAAAAACATTTCTGTTTACAACTTCAAAACTATTAAAGGTATGGAATAGCAAATTGGTTGTCTCAGGGCTCAGATAGTTTGTGGGGACATAGATCTCATAACAAGTAATAACAAAGTAGTCATAACTCAAATCCACCAAAATCATCGATGCGCCAGAAGGTAAGACAAGACGCCCAGCTGAACAAGGGCAGATCATCCATTGGTGCAGAAAATGATCACCCTTCAAAAGGACAGATCACACCACTCTTGGGAAAGCTAAACCACGCAAAATCTTCAGAGAAAGAATCTTCGTTAACTAAGTGTTTCAGCAATTTACTGCCTTAAAACTCTATATGGTCCCTGCCGTGCCATTCTTGGGATAGCAAGATCCTCAGGGAAAAAGAACCTTCGCCAACCAAAATAATGTTTCGACACTTAACTGTCTTGGAACTCTATTGGGGCCATATCATGCCACTCTTGGGAAAGCAAGACCACGAGAGATCTTCAACGGATGAGAATTTTCAACAACCAACTACTTCGGCACTTGTCTGCCGTATCACGCTGCTCCTGGGAAGCAAGACTACGAGAGGAAAAGAACCTCCGCCAAGGAAAGAAAGACTACGAGAGGAAAAGTACCTCCGCAAGCTAAGTGTTTCAGCTATTGACTGTCCTAAACTCCATAGGGGACTATCCCATGCCACTCTTGGGAAAGCAAGATCGCGAGAGATCTTCAGTGGGAAAGAACCCTCACCAACTAAGTATTTCAGCTACTGACTGCCTTAACACTCTAAACGGGCCATACCACGCCACTCCTAGGAAAACAAGACCGTGAGATATCAGAGAAGAGCATCTTCGTCAGCCAAGTGTTTCGGCACTTGACTGCCTTAAACATATGGACCGTATCGTGCCACTTCTGGGAAAGCAAGACTACAAAGGATCTTCAGAAAGAGAAAATGCCCCATCTACTAGTACCAAATGTTTCGGCACTTGACGCCTTACAATCAACAGGAGGCCTGGCCATGCCACATCATGTTGCATAGTTTCAGACTTACATTACACACCTGAAACGTTACTTTAGAGCTGCTGACAGAGCCTTGAGAATTTTTTTTTTCCCCGGGCCCGCGGGACGGGATTTATCAATCTATATAGAACTGAGCTCCCAGACCCAAAGTGAATTAAAATGTGCCCCCCCCCCCAAAAAAAAACGCACACACACACACATGCACACACACACACAAAACAAAAAAAACCCAGCCGGCATTGGAAACATATAACAACAAAACGACTTTATATAAATGAAGTTTCTAAAACGATAAGAACCAAGAAAATCACTCTGGCGTTCAACCCCCCAAGGGCCTTGGTCAGATTTAAACAACAACAGCAACAACAATAAAACCGGAATAAAATTAATGACAAATAGTTTGAAAAAAGCAAGAAAGAAATAAATTGGTAAAATGGTAGAAATTGTTTGTCTTAAATTTCGCTACTTCTTTGCCCATCACCCTCTGTGTCCCTCCTCCTCTTTCTCTCCCTCACCCGTCCCTTCACGGACCAATCACCGCGGTGCACTCAACCAGCACGCGCGGCTCGATCCCTGCCGTGTCAGATACAATCGTTGAATGAATTGGGTCACGAAATCAATACTTGCACGTGTGTAGCCATATTCCAGATACCCAGAAATTGATCCCCAGTTTAGAGCACACCACACACAGGGTTCTGTCTTGCGTTCAAGCACCCACTTATCGCTCTGTTAGCTTCCATAGCACGGGCGTATCGTTAAAGCACATTAAATTAATTTTGCAGATTTCTCTGTTTGTTTTCATTATTTATAAATATGATAATCAAACAAAATATTGTCGATAGATAGAAAGATGGATGGATTGACAGACATACAGACAGACAGACAGACAGACAGACAGACAGGTAGATAGGTAGGTTGTTAGGTAGTTAGTAGGTTATTGTAATTAAGTTGGTAGGTAGGTAGGTAAATAGGTGGGCAGGCAGGTGGGTAGGTAGGTAGTTGGAACTAGATAGGCTGATCAATCGATCCCCACTCCAAGGCATCCCACAGCACTTCACGGCCCAGAAGAGTCGTTCTGCAATATTATGAACCTGTTGTGTCCCCCCCCCCCCCCAAACCAGTCCCATACCAATATGTGGACAGCTGAAGTGTGACCAATACAAAACTGCCCCCTCACACTCGGAAAGCATCCCCCCCCCCCCCCCGGTCCCGTCAAACGCACACAACGTAGAGTGTCCCGCAATCTCACTTCTCTTTCTTTCCTTTCCTCCCTACCCGTGAAAAACACACAACCCTCAAACAACAAGCTCGGTCTATAGCAGTGGGTCTCAATCTCAGATTCCCAGGCGACATTCCTCCCTTTACAATCCCAGGTTTTCTCAACTCTTCCGCAGTTTTGCATCCAACATTTTTTGTTCACCGTTATACTTTCTCGGTCGTAATGATTGAAGCACTCAATTCTTGTCTTGTTGGACCTCGTCTGTCCACTGCAGACTGTAGCTCTCAGCTTTAATGATCTTCATTCTTCTGTTTTCCGCCCGTCTTGTCCATGCTTGCCCACCTGCCTGCAAAATATCATCTCTCTACCGTGTCTCGGGGAATCCTCTTGCCCTCTTTCCTTTTCTAGGCCTCCGTTCTGTGCAGCTCTTCGTCCATCTATAGTCTTTCATTCTTCCGTTATGGCCAGCCCATTTCCATTTCTGTCGTAGTATAAATTTCACAGAGTGTGTAACCTGGGTCTGTCTCCGAATATCAGAGTGAGGGATTTTATCATTGAACTTTACTTGGAGAGCATTGAAACAACTTATGAAAGTAAATTTCTTTATCAATCACGAACAAATTTTGAAGAAAAAAAAATCTCATTTCAGTGGATCATAAAACTCCTACATGTATTCAAATGTATACCAGATGTATCGAGTACGTTCTTTCCCAGTCTGTAATTTCTCTCCTGACAGAAATTCATCTTCAATTCCTTCCCTAGTTAAAATCCATCCCCTTAGATTTGAAAATCCAGCTGATCGTCAGCTACATTTTACCAGAATATGTGGATTTCGCGCACATCAGAAGAAGACATTATGCCTGCGGATCCATTTAAGAATTATTTCCTGATGTGGACCCGCAGCGCAAATTCATATTCTTGTCGTCACTGAAAGAGGGAGAAATCTACAAGTTCATTTAATAAATTTTTATCATTATTACAACATTCATCTTACAGACAAACTCCACAGTGTGGGGCCTTTTCCCATTAGATTTTTAATCCACTTTTATTTGATCTTATTTATAAGAAGACTGTCGTTTTTTTTTTGGGGGGGGGGGGGGCATAGTATTTTACATAGAAAGCTATAGTGAACACTACTCAATTTTTTCTTCATTTGGCTATATAATTTGGCTACCCTCTCATGCCAAGGCCCCCCCCCCCCTGCTGCACTGTGGCGACGACGTGTCTGCTCCAGTTGTAACTAGGTGCAATGACACAAAGGCAAATTTCCCAAATAGGATTACAGTAGTATACAGATACAAATACAAATAATAAGACTACGTCCCCTTAACAACATCCGTATAAGAATCTGAAAGCTGAAAACTAACCCAAAGGAAGATAACGAAAAAGAATGTGAAAGGCACAAAGCGGCCGTTATCGCCCCGACACGGAGTTAAAGTCAAACTTCCATGGGAGCCAACAAGTGCCCCCCGTTTGAGGACCACTGGGTTAGATCAAACTTGGCGGAGGCAAATAACTCGTCGGCATGATCAAAGGCCCACCAGTGGCCAGAGAGAAAAACGAGGGATAACTAAAAAAAAAAAAAAAGGAAACATCAGAGGTGCGAAAGAGACGACAGAAGGAGGGGAAAAAACTGACAATAAACAGTGGGATAAAAGTGAATGCACCTTGCCAGGACGATGAATTTTGCATGCCAATGTGGCCATTACTACGCATATTTCATGAGTCCTGCGGTCGCCAGGGAAACACGGAATCTGTGAGTGAAAACTATTGGTGGACCGGGCATTTTAGGTTGATGACGTGTGGAAGTTGGAGATCCCCGACTTGAGCACCAACTGCATTGTAGCAAAGACATTATAGAGTTAATCGTAGATTATCTACGGGACAGTGTCTTCTTGGCGCATATAAAAATAGCGTCCATATTGTTTGCGCGATGATCGGGGGCGGTGCTTATGATGCATTGCATGGAAAGAGTGAATTGTATGATGACAAATTAATCGTACGTTTTTGTTGCAGTGCTACATAATTATGTACAATTAATTTTTTTATTTTTTTTTAATGGCCAGAGGTTTCTTGCAGCGATTACAGAGAGTTGCCAATACAGAATGACAGATGAACAGTAAACACAGCTCAGTTATTTTCTCTATTGGTCTTTGTAATATATGTCGATGCTAAAATGTCTCCAACGCATTTGCCACAAAGACAGGCGCTGCTAATCCCATGCACGCAAAACGCCCCTAGCTGTCCCATCTTATCGTATCTGGCGTTTTTGATTATAGTCACTTATCTCTGATATAATTTGCTGACAGTTTGCGCCTTGAATAAACGTACCTTAGGACAATGATAGTAATGCTGACGGATGAGCCTCTCTGCATAATGTAATTTTCATACAGTGGCCTTCCTACTGAATCTGTCAGCGTTTACCACTATAGATAGTTAGAAACATTGTCACGAAAGCAATAGATACGATTTTGCATGTTTAGTTAGAAGCATGAACTTTATAGACATGAAATCCGACAACTTAACTTACTGAAGGAATAGGAAATAAACCCAAACTCAGGGTACGTGTACGCTTCCAAGAAGTCTCCCCCCCCCCCCCCCAAAATAAAAGTGCGTACATACGTAATAAGATGGACTCTTACTGAATTTGGTGAGGAGCTGACCAATTACATGCATATCTACAGTTTACTCATTCCAAAAAGCGCCTTCAAGACTAGACTAGACCATCTAGGCTAAATGTTCACAGAAGTAAACAGCTTGCTGAAATTGTGACGGAGGTCCAACCAATGCCAGTCTTAACCGTGCATTTGTTGCTGGAGGCCCAACATCGAAACTGCCACACAGGTGAAAAATATTGATTTTCTTTCATATTTTTCAAAAACGAAACCTCCTCGCCCGCTTTCCTCTTTACACGGTGGGCAAAAGGATTCCTATGTAAAAGGCAGAGATGCCTTTCAGAAGTCACAGATCGTGTCTTCTATTTTAGGTATGACATTGATGGGATGACAGGCAGTCGAACCTGATGGTCAAATTATCCGTCTCAGGATAGAGCTGACTGGAGAACGACCCCGGATTAGTCTATTACGCATAAACTACAGCGGCTATTAGTGATTGTTCAGTGCTGCAGTGGTATTCCAGATTATCCCCCCCCCCCCAGCCCCGGATAATCGAGAATATCCTAGAATCCCCCCCCCCCCCCCCCCGGCTATGAATTTGTAAATTATGATAAAAATCTGTGAAATTTGTATATTTCGATCTCCTTCAATGCGCTGTGGTGCCACTTCAGTAGATAATTCAAAGAAGAACTTTACATGAACAGGCAAGTTTGCCGAGCAGCCTTGTTTTACGGAGGTATCATACTAAGCCCGGTCAGATGCTGGCAGACAAGAAGGGCGCACCATAATTTCCTATATTATTCTTTACTTAGTCAGCTTCTGACATAATTTCTTGGGTATATATTTTGCTAGCATCATGTGATTGTGTCTGGCCGGGCTTAGTGTGATACCTCCCTTAGACACACTGTCATTTATTTAACGTTCCTGATCGTAAAAAGTTTCAGCCGAGTCGCACACCAGCCGATTCTGATCAGCCAACTAATTGGATGGTGACGTCACGACATTGAGGATTGAGTTTGAGTCCGGGTTTAACGGCGCGTCGACACAACGGCCAAAGCGAATTTCACATTTTTTTTCCCTTTGTCTTACTTTGGCTTAGTTTTCAGCTTTCATATCATCATCATAATTATTATAACGGAAGTAAGGCCCCAAATGTAATCATGAAAGGCTTTTTAACAGCTGAGTCCTAGATTCTTCAAAAGTATCACATTACGCAAAGACTGAAGTAAAGGTGTACGTGGACATATTTTAAAAGGTCTTGAAGTTTGCTATAGTTTGAATACTTCTGTTGATTTTGACCCATAGGGGAGTTCAACAGTTCTGAGAAAGTATTCCTACATTTTCAGCCGGGGAAAAAAACGCATTAAAAAGTCTGAGAGGAAATTTCGTTCTGCACCTCAATTTACACATTGGTGATTGAAACCCACCTTTAAAAATCACACCTGTGTGCAGGGTTCCTGCACCGCTTTAAGAAATTTTTTCCAGGAGTTTTTCTAGGGGTTTTCCAGAGGTAAAATGTTAAATTCCAGGGCTACGTAAAGGTCGGACAATGAGAGAGAAAAAACTCTGATTCTCCCACTTATTTTTGTGTTGTTGTTGTTTTTTCATACGGGGCAAATTTCAGGGCCATTCCAGGGGTAATTCACTTTTTCCAGGGGTTTTTAGAAAAATTTAAAATTCCAGGGGTTTTCCAGGGGTGCGCAGGAGCCCTATGTGTGTTCCATGAGTCAGCGGGCGTCTAATTTTTATAGATAAGATCAAAATAAAAGTGAAGTTAAATGTGACAGGAAAAGACTGTCACGACATTTGAGTTTCAGTGAGGCTCAATAAGTCGGCTGGTGCGCGAGGTCTCATGGAAAGTCACGATAAAGGCTACTTTGCACCTTTCACGGTTTGTTTTTTTTGTTATCTTTAGGCTCAGAATGGAAAAATACCAGTCTATCTACATGTATGTTATTGTAACAACCCCCTCCCCCTACTGTAAACCAGCACTATTCATTGACTTTGCATGTTCTCATGTACTCACATATTATTACACTGAAACTGGACCTACCACGATGTAATTGATTATGCTGTACTAATGTGCGCTCTTTCCATTAAATATTCAACAGTAACTGGTACCGTCGCTGTTCCGAAAAGAATGACACAATGCATAAGTAGTATTGAAAACCAGTCAATATACATACAGCATCATTGATGTCTGTTAAGCACATAAAAATGCACTACGAAATACACCTAAGTGTACTTTTGTGTGCCACCAACATACATGTACATGTAATTGTTTAAATTTACTAGATGAAGTTCCCGGGATAAACCTGTGAACCCACAGTGCCATCTCTCTCTCTCTCTTTGGTCTAGAAAGCTTCCCATATTCTAGTTTCACCAGAGAGTATAGATTTAATCTATACTCTCCGGTTTCACTACAGAGTTCGTACGCACCAGAGCACTATACACTCTTTCTTGGTAGGGAAATTGTGCGCACCGAACTGAACGCGTAATTAATACATCGTTTTCGGTGCGATGGGCTTGCTACAGGGAGCCAAAACAAAAGTCATTATATTTTACATTTTTACAACTTTTTATTTAAAAATACCTGAAACTTGAATCAACACAATCGGTCGATACAAAAGCGATTGGACTGGATTAGTTGACACTTAATAAAATTAATTTTTGAATTTTTGAAACTGTCATTTAGGCCGAAGCGTCGAGCAAAAAAAGGGTCAAAATTGCACCACAATGAATTACTCCCGCACTATTTTTTTTTTATAAGATACTCTGACTGACTTCAGTATATCATCAAGTATCGAGCAGGAAGAGCAAGTTGTGCTCTTGATAATTATGTCTGAACAGCGTGAAATATGTCATAGAATTCATGCAATGCTATGTCAGCTCAAGTGGTCACCACTACCTGTCAGTGAAAACTGTCACTTTGTACGGAAGAAAATAACTCAAGGGACCTGACTCTTTAAATCCATATATAAATTTGTTCAAACAGTATTAATTCCCATTACTGACTCAAATGACTGGATGAGTTCATGGAATTAAATAATTATTAATAAAAAATTTGCACATCAAAAGGTGAAGCACATGTTACTAAGCCAATTTGTAAATGAATAAGATACTGTATGTACAGTACATGTACTAAGGTGATTGGTGGCAGTTTACCGCTATAACATGGTGGAATCTGCAGATTTTCACTGCGTTTATGTGTGTATAAATGTTTTGAAACTGCAGGAAGGCCACACAATCTCGCTCCCCCCCCCCCCCCCCCCCTCCAGTTTGAACAAAGTACCGTACATAACATGGCAGGAATGAAACAAACACAGAATCACTGATTGCTCTTCAAACAGGCTATCTGAAGAACATAACTTACCATATCCAGGGCCGCCAGGTGGACTATAGTAACTCGACTTTTTCTTTAAAAATTGTAACATTTGGCATGTTCGTAGCCCTTAACAGCCCACAGGTTGTTTTTTTTTTGTTGGGGGTTAAATTCTGAAAGCTACAGACTAAATAACATGGTTTTAAAATATCACAACTATCAAGTCTGATAAAGAAAATTATTCAATTTTTTGCTTCTCCTGAAAAATTTCTTCAAACCGAGGTACGACAGTTTACCAAGCGGCCCTCAACTTATAACGCAGTACATGCAGAAATGAAACAAACACAAACGAAATTGATTGCACATAATTATTACTGTATTTCTTTTCTGCACATTTCAACATCATCACATGGTTTGCATATAAAACAATTAGAGAGTGAACAAAATATCTACATGTAAATATACATAGATAAAAATATCAAGAATTGCTGGCCATCAAAACTACAAGAAAGTGCTCATGTCAAACATTTAGATGTTGGAAGTGCTTTGGTAAGGTCAGTCACCCCTATGGCTTTTCTTGTCTCTATGGTCTTAGTTTTTAGTTCCAACTTATGTTGTTTTTTTTTGTCTCTATGATCTTAGTTTTTAGTTCCAAAATATGGTTTTTTTTGTCTCTATGGTCTTAGTTTTTAGTTCCAAGATATGGGTTTTCTTGTCTCTATGGTCTTAGTTTTCAGTTCCAAAATATGTTTTTTTTTGTCTCTATGGTCTTAGTTTTTAGTTCCAAAATATGGTTTTTTTTGTCTCTATGGTCTTAGTTTTTAGTTCCAAAATATGGGTTTTTCGTCTCTATGGTCTTAGTTTTCAGTTCTAAAATATAGGTTTTCTTGTCTCTATGGTCTTAGTTTTTAGTTCCAAAATATGGGTTTTTTGTCTCTATGGTCTTAGTTTTTAGTTCCAAAATATGGGTTTTTTGTCTCTATGGTCTTAGTTTTTAGTTCCAAAATATGGGTTTTTTGTCTCTATGGTCTTAGTTTTTAGTTCCAAAATATGGGTTTTCTTGTCTCTATGGTCTTAGTTTTTAGTTCCAAAATATGGGTTTTCTTGTCACTATGGTCTTAGTTTTTAGTTCCAAAATATGGGTTTTCTTGTCTCTATGGTCTTAGTTTTTAGTTCCAAAATATGGGTTTTCTTGTCACTATGGTCTTAGTTTTTAGTTCCAACTTATGTTGTTTTTTTTTGTCTCTATGATCTTAGTTTTTAGTTCCAAAATATGGTTTTTTTTGTCTCTATGGTCTTAGTTTTTAGTTCCAAGATATGGGTTTTCTTGTCTCTATGGTCTTAGTTTTTAGTTCCAAAATATGGGTTTTCTTGTCACTATGGTCTTAGTTTTTAGTTCCAAAATATAGGTTTTCTTGTCACTATGGTCTCAGTTTTTAGTTCCAAAATATGGGTTTTTTGTCACTATGGTCTTAGTTTTTAGTTCCAAAATATGGGTTTTCTTGTCTCTATGGTCTTAAGTTTTTAGTTCCAAAATATAGGTTTTCTTGTCTCTATGGTCTTAGTTTTTAGTTCCAAAATATAGGTTTTCTTGTCTCTATGGTCTTAGTTTTTAGTTCCAAAATATAGGTTTTCTTGTCCCTATGTTTTTTGTTGTTGTTTTTTTTGTCCTAGAATATGGGTTTTCTCAGTTAAAAGTCAGGGTTAGTGTGGTGTTGTCTCAGTTGATGCCTGGAAATGGGAGAAGTGCACTGGTGGGCACTGTTATCCCTACCAAAGTATACAAAAGCAGTTCGACTATGCAACAGGAACTAACCCTAAATAACAATACCCTTGCCCTTCCCCGGACTCTGATCCATTGGGACAACTGTACTTCCCAAAAACCCATATGAACAACTGCCCTTATCAAAGCATTTGCTTTAGATAATGTTAATATGGTGAATTATTCAGATCAACATACATGAACGTCATTCCAATCCATTCATCAAGGCACTCCTTCACTTAAACATCCCCCACAGTGCTGAGTAGGTGTATTATTTTATTCTTGACAAATTAAGGAAAACTTAACTCTGGGCTGAAGAGTCCAGTGGAGAAAACAATTATAGTAAAACCCACTTTTTAATTCATAAACAACATTCAAAAGCGCATATATGCTCCCCAGAAACTCCCCTTCTCTAAATCCCCTTTTCATATGTTGGGGGCCAACCCCCATCCCCCTTTGTAGCGTAAATACTTTATGGACAGCGCTGGCTCCTGGAGCTTTGTCAGATACCTGGGTAAATTCACATCACAGAGAACTAGCCACATATTCTATTGAAATAAAAATGACTACAGCACAGACACCCGTGCATACTTATACACAAGTAATTAAAAATAGCTTTTATTTGACACAATGAAGAATCAACATGGAGTAAACTTCAGAACTGAAGAATGAATCTCTCTCTCAAGTTATTACACAATGCTCAGAAATCTTCTCAACCTCTCTGCACCACTTACAAAGTGTGCAAAATACATGATGTTACACAAATGTAACTGATTCACTTTCCTAAGCTGCCCTGAGCAGTTTACAACAAAACACACA
The DNA here is from genome assembly GCA_963931925.1 of Onchidella celtica. Classification (NCBI taxonomy): domain Eukaryota; kingdom Metazoa; phylum Mollusca; class Gastropoda; order Systellommatophora; family Onchidiidae; genus Onchidella; species Onchidella celtica. The sequence continues at coordinate 20,523,403 of OZ007577.1, forward strand.
ATGCAAGAAAATCATACATAACTTATACTTGTTCTTTTGTCAATTTTCAATAATTGTTCATGTTTTTTTTACTTGTCCTATTAAGCTGTCTTTTAGCCATACACCACAATCATATGTATTATTAACTTTGGGCAGCAACTGAGTTTAGTGATAACAGCCACTTTGCATCTTTCACCATTTTTTTGGATAAGGCCAGCGACTGCATCAGTTAAATAGAAGTTCCCGAGTCTTCACAGTGAATCAGCAAAAGAAAATCCCCACACTTTTTGTTTGAGTTTAGGTTTAAATGGTGCTTCTGCGCGATAACTGCCACTTTGCACCTTTCACCGTTTTTTCGTTATTTTACTTTGGGTTCATTTTCAGTTTTCAGGTTCGCAGAAATAAGATCAAATAAAAGACATTACTAGGTCCAGTTGATAGACAAGACCTAATATAAAACTGATAATCAGTGGCAAATCCCTACTGAATGTTTTTGTACACCTAACTCAGATTTAAAAAAAACAACAACAAAAAACATTTAGCCTTTAACTCTTTCCCTACGGTACAACGCCAACTGTGTCGCATGCTTCCGTAATGGCAGCCGGTACAACGCAGCCTGCGTTGCGATGTTGTAAAGGTATTCCTTGACAACTGTATTGGAAATTAACATCCCTTGACACTGAATCTTAAAAACAGAATTCTTGATAAAGTTTCGTTTGTCCTAGCATGTCCAGCAAATACCACAGGTTCGATAAGTGTATAGTTTGGACAGCTGTTGTGTAGTAAGGTGATCTTTCTTTACAAATACCCAGTACAGTATGGCGTGTAAACCCAGGCAGTGCTCCGTCCAGACATGGAATGCTGGCCCATAGGGAAAGAGTAATAGTGTCGGGGACGGGCCGCAGAGCCACCTCGATGAGCACAGGGGATAGGCCAGCATAGGGCCGGAGGCCACACATAGGCCAGAAGTGAGGCTGTCAGTGCAGGACAGTAGAGGCACATAAAGTCGTGGCAGTCAGGCCACGGACAGGGACGTAGATATGAGAGTGAATGAGATACTATATTGTTGCCATGTTGATAGGCTAGTGAACTGATATTATGTTGTTGCCATGTTGATGGCTATGGAAATAATAATGTGTTATTGCCCTGCGGAGGTGCTAGGGGAGTGCTAAGGTGTATGACAATAGGAAGGTGATATTGAGAGACTGCGGTGCCAGTGAATCATTAATGTACTATTAAGACCCTGAGGGGAGAGGCTGAGGCCGAAGTGCCTTTAGGAGTAACTACCGGATTGTGGATCCGAGGGAGCGTGTGTGTGAGAATAAGGCCGTTGTACGGCAGTCATTTCAATAATATAATATATGTAATTGCGCTATTATATGTATAATTATGTTTAATAAATGTGTGAGTCTGATGGATTGTTCTGTTAAGTGTTAACTTGTTTGTTCGTGATTGTTGTCCTGTCATAACTTATTACATCTCCCATTGGCCGGGTCCACGTTTGAAGTGTGGCATTTTCAGTCATATAAGCCATTTCCTGAAATTGAAACATTTGCAAGCCATCACTTTTTTTGTGCCTCACGTAAAATTTCAAAATCAGAGTTGGACGGGTAGAGCATACAGTAATGATCACACTACTGTTTCTCTTCTCAAGCTCCATCATTTACATGACTGAATGACCTGGCAAGTTAAACCATATCCAAAGTAAGGATCACCGATCTATTCTTCATAATGAAAGAAGAAAAAAGGACAGGACACAACATTACACATATTTAATGAAGAAAAAACTGGGCGAAGTCCATATATTAGTAAAATGGAGTAAAAAATGAATTTGAGTTCTGAGTTTGAAGTGAAACATTGAGGTAAAATTCACAAGGACAAATATGGCCAACGATACATAAAAGCTCTCTGAGAAAACTATTAAGTTTCGTCTTTACTGACCTTCACAAACTGATCACATCGGGGAATGTTATCATACATGTGACATGCACATTTCTACCCCTCTCCCTTATCTTTTACCACAAGGACAGATCTGTTTTTAAACCAGTCTCACAAGTAGCATAAAATAATCATCTTCACGAGGAAAACAAACAATAAAATAATTTCTATTACAAATGTAAACTTGTGAAAAACCATAAACACTTCTGAACCTCAATACAGTGAAATGGCTCAATTTTGTACAGATTTTATGTTTTCTCTCCCTTTCTCTCGCTCATTTATAACATGTGGTCTAAACTCTCAACTTCTGTGGCACAAAGGAGCTTGTCATGTTACAGAGTCATTTTTCAACAGAGGCCAAAATTTTTCTGAGTTTCTTTCCCCTAAAGATTGAAGAAGATCCCCCGCCTCCCTCTCCCAAAACAACTCTCAAACTTTCCACTTGGTTCACTTCTCTTTTTTAATCTATCAAGTTTGACTGACCTTGGAATTTCAAAGATCTTTTTCTGCCTAAAGTTGTGTTTTATCTTTCTTTTCAACTACTTGATCTTTCAGGTGTAAATACAACTAGCCATGATTGTAAAGAGCATCAGGAACAAACCAAAAGTGCACAGATACAAAAGAAAATCCATATCAAGTGCTCATGCTTTTTCACATGTAATTCCTTCCTTCACACAGACATGAACTTTTGTACAGCATGTTAAACATACAAGTCATGGCTGGTTCAGGTCAAGAAATCCAGAACTGACTTCATTCTCTAAACAGTCTAAATACAAAAGACAAATTTTTTTTTCTCTGTAAAGTCAGGTTGTTTTACCTCTTTCCCTGCCCTTCACCAACACATCAGTGCCGCTTGTCTGCCATAACCACACTGACCCAAATTTCATTTGTTTCTGTTTGCGTTTAATTTGTTTTAAACATTCTCCAGTTGGCTCGAAAACTACAAAGAGCAGAAAAAGAAGTATCCTAAGCAAGTGCTATCAATCCTTTGGCACAAGGATATCTCTGGACATCCTGCCTCTAATGTTACATCTGCATTTATTGAGGTAATATCAACCTTGGCTGAGGAGGCCAATCACATTACTATATGGTGTGACAGATGTGCTGCCCAAAACAAAAACTGAACCCCCTACACTTCACTGACACGATTCATGAATGGCAATGAATCAAGGCCCTTGCCTCGTGATGTAACCCTGAAATACACTGAAATGGGACACACATTTCTCTCTGCTGACTCATTTCATGAGTTAGTGGACAACAACATGAAAAAAGGATACAACTGAAAACATTTCATAACTTTGTTGCTGCAGTGCACACATGTGGTGGAGCGCCAAAAACAACTGAAATGGAGCCCACCAATTTCACAATGTGGGACAAACACATGACACGAGGAAAAATTCAGAAACATTCAGATGGCCAAATTTGAGAAAGGGTCAAGAAGCTACTTTTCAAGACTTCTCCCAATGACGCTGATTTCCAGGCTGTTGAATTCATCATGAAAAACACTCAGAAAGAAATGCATCAACATATCCATCAACCAAAAATGAAACACACAAGTTAGGGGCATCCCTGAATAGAAAAGCAATGGGATTGTCAACACATGCAGCCATCTCATGCCAGAAAACAAAGCTTGGTTTTGGAAAAATTAGACAATTGATTTACTTCAATCAGTTATTAAGGATAGCAGAGTTGACACCCCATTGGAGAAATTAGCTCTTCTCTAGCTTTTCTCTATTTTGGGCAGATGTCTATTAAATTTCAATTTAAATATGCTGAGTCAATTATACAAACTAGCCGACCTGGGCAAGATAACTCTTGCAAGTTCTTTCTAGGAGGCCCAATTGTATATCCAGATCTAGGTCACATTAAAACGGCATTTGGACTCACTGTAAAGACTAGTAGAACTTACTGTTACATCACAATTCCTTGATGAATACACAGATGTGATAATGTTGATTTTCGGCCACCAATGTGTAAAGAGAGGCCAAGAACGAAATTTCCAATCATGCTTTTTGATTCTACTCGACAAAAATGTGTCTCTGTTTTGCAGCTCCAAAAAATCGTTAATAATATTCAAGATTGTTTTTATCCAAAATGGATGTGTCCATGTAACTCATTGTTAGAAAGTGAGAAAGTACATACAAAGTTTCATACTTTTTGGCCACCTAGTCAAAAAGTTTTAGCTGCTCACATGTTCACCCTCTAGCTCCATTACAGCAAGATTCTATTGTAACGGCATTTTCTCAGTAGATTTGCCGGGCTGTCACGAACCCTGATGACAACAGGCTCAATAGCAGATGGCACTTTCCAAGCTAAATGCACCCTGCATAGCGGAGTTAGTGCACCTCTGACCAAGCGTAAAGTCATGAACCCTTCTACATGTGTGTGTAGGCTTACATGTAGTTCATGACCTACTCCACTCTGAAACCAGTTAAGCACAGTTCATTCATACGGCCACTACCAACTTCACAGATACAACTATTCACATTTCCTAGTTGATATCAACTTTCTGTGTTAGAAGAGTCTGTTTCTGGGTTGAAAGGCGTAAGTTTCTCTGAGTGGTAAATTCGTGAGATCTGCATCAACAAGGGTCCAGTCTCAGGATCATTCAACCATTGACTAGCACTCAGAGGGTTTTCTAACATCTGCAGGAAAGCTGATGGGAAAACAAGTCACAAAAAATAATTAAGCATTGATCAATCAACCATAGGCAAACCTGCAGTGAGTTTCCCTGAGTACACTCAAAGCATACTCATTTTGGAAATTGATGCTATTTGTATCCCTGTTTTACATACACTTTCTTCAGTCCCGGTTTAATCCCTCTTTATTTCTACTGGTAAGACTGCGTTTATTGCAGAGACATTACACATGTACATTGCTACTCAAAAGCTGGCATTTGGTTAATACGTACAGTGGATAATAATTCTGCATACCAACAGGACAGAAACTGACCATGAAAACCATGCAAATTAATACAAATAAACAACCACTTCATGGATACCATTCCACATTTCTCACAGATTAAATGATATTGATTTTCAAGACTCTTTTCATTGCTGCATTAACTACATTCCTAAGTACTCATCACATATACGGTTTGAGCCTTTATCCAACAGAATTTATTCAACATACTTTTCAATGCAGCACAAGAAATCTCTGGACAAATACTCATTTTTTCCCCATGAACTCAGCAGTCAAAAAACACTGAAATCTACAGATTCTACAGTAACTGCACTATTATGTCACAAATTTATAAGGATAATCATTTATTGCTCTCTCGCTACAGAAAGTCAAATCTACCACACCGGCATAAAATCCTTTGACCAGTGTGCTAAAAAACAACATCCTGTTTGTTACAAGGTGAAAGATTTTGTGAATCAACACAGTGCTTGGGTCATATTGCACAATTCATCAAGTACTGCAGATTATGTGCTTTAAAATGATAAATCTGTCAGCTGTATGCAATATTTGACAATCAGGGGAAAAAATAGAACAAAATTTGATTTATTCAGTCACTTTAAGTCTAAGTCTGGGCTTTGAAGTGATTCAGTTAATAAGTGCTACATCACAATCTTCATAGTTTACTGATGAGGTCTAAACATTGAAATTCTAACTTGTATTCAAATGACAACAGTATTCATACAAACATCTGAAAATATTGATAGAGGCCTCTCATATAGACACCCAACCCCCTGACCACTTACCTAATAAACATCGTGGGCTATTCAGTCCTAGCTGTACATTTGGATGTGCCAGGATGGCCTTATAGACGGGACTATTTGGATCCAGACCCTGGTCAATGCTCTCTGGTTTCTCCTTGCGATCACTCAACAACCAGTCACACTATTGTAGAGAAATTGCACAGATGAACCTCCTCTGAGATGAGCAATTTCAAATTTAGTTTGTCAAGTGGCCCAAAATTTTTCACTGACCGCAAATGATTTGAAATGACAGTACGAATACAAACACACCAGGTGGTGTAACCAGTTACTACAACCTTTTGAAGCACCATTACCACATTTTTGGAATGTAGAAAAAAAATTCATGTCAATAATGAATTTTATCAATCATTTGTTTCCTTATTGTTCACAGATCTCATGAATATTATTATCAACTTGTAAATTCAACAAGCAATTCCAAACATTCCAAACACAAGCAATTCTTAATATCCCAAACACACAGAAAAAAAAAATGGTCTCTATCAAAAATGTGTATCTTGAAGATCATGTATGATGTATAATTTTCAAAAGTAATTTCAAGGGAGCCAATCGAACATGCAGCATGATGGCAAATTAACATGCAACTTTAAAATACTCTACAGCGCACCTACAAAAAATAAGCCTAACTGAAAAATTCTCAAATGCACAATATCTGACTCAGTGCTTGTCTTCCAGAATAATGCAAGTAAATAGTGTCTGTTCAACTGTGGTCATATGTTGACTATGGGAAGAATACCAACTTAAAAACAAATTATCTAGCACTGTTCTGGCTTTATGTGAACCAAATTTAGTCACCTCCAAGACTTAATCCTATGCCAGTACTTACAGCAGCATCTTGGCTGTTTCTTGAAAGCCGAAGGGCATGAATGGCTTCTTTCTCTTCAAATCCCATCTCTAAAAGATTTTGTAGGGCCTGAAGAATTAAATAAATATGAATGGACCAAAAAAAAAAATATCCATCATACAAGTGTACGAATTTTTAATATTGCAGACCTGCTACATTAAAAATATTGCTTAAAAAATGAAGGGGTAATTTTCCGTGATAAAGAATCTATAAAAATTGACAGGCTGTGCATAATATACTAGGCCACATAAGTTTTCCAACAAAGTTTTAAACGGCTGTAACTTTTGAGCCACTGGAGATAATGGAATGAAATAAAAAGCCTCCTCATCTTTAGTTCCAAGTTCTTTGATCCTCCAAATGAACTAGATCTAATGAGTATTTCAAGCAAGATAGATACGGTCAAAACACTTGACCGGACAGGCTGAAAACTCAAATAGTTCTGAATCTTGTTGTTTGATTGTCCAAGACAGGACAACAAGCCAATAGAAAAATGAAAGATCTTTATTTCACTGGAACAATCTTTGTGTATTTCATTTAAAAAGTTTTTTGAATTTTCACCTAATTCATTCAAAAGCCAGCGGTTGTTGCAAGACTTATGCATCCTAGTAGAATACAAAATCAGTCTGCAACAATACATGCAGTGTACAAAAGTGTACACCACAGGATCTCTTCATATCTCATTGTATTTCTATCAATTTCTCAAGTTCATAGACAAGATTTTTATGCTTACCCTAGGATCTGGCCTGAACTCTCTTCTCTGAAAGGCACGAATAGTCTCCAGGATGTTCTTAAAGCGAGGAGCTTCAGCTCCACCTGTGAGGAAAAAAAAGAATTAAAAATTTTTACTTAGTAAAATCTCTTACTATCTGATAACTTTCCATAAACCTACATATTACAAGCCAACCTTGGACCCATTAAATGTCAAGAGATGAAACATTTGAACTAAATACAGACAGGAAATGCTAGGAGTGTTCTGCTATAAAACACAGCATGGAGAAGGTACGGTTCAATTTTGAAAATTGTTCTCGCGCAGCATAATATTGAATATATACTCACAATTCCATTTGCCCATCACAAACTACATTATTTTTAAAGAATTTGGATGAAAACAGCATGTTTCTAAGTTTTGTGTTTTGGTCGGAATGCTTGCTGAAGTTTTACAACTTGCTCTGATTTGTATATAGATTACAAACATTCACTTGCTTCAGATAAAATCGTCACTGTTCCCTAAAACTGTAGAAATTGATTTTGACTACTTTTTCGGAGAAGCAAAAAACTGTTTTATTCTAGCACAACTGGTCTAGTCATAGTGACGTTTTATAAGTTTGATGTTCGATTATTTTTTGGTTTGGAGTCTATAACCAAGATCATTCAACTTGGCTTTGAATATAGCTGAATATACATAAAAATTAGATTTTTTGAATTTGTGCCGTACTACAGTTTTAGGGAACGGTGACGAAATATACCAGTTTGATCTGCAGTTTTGTTTTCAAAGCAAAGGGGAAATTCTAAAATTCCAGAACCAATGACAATCAAAAATCTACTAAAGAGAAAAGCGATACCTGTAGCACCTTGAACTGCTGGACCTTCAGCCCCTTCTGGAGTGAGATTCGGAGCGGCAATGGGGTTTTCATTAGAACTTGCGCTGGCCTCCTCCTCTCCTTCCTGAGGATCCAGATCTTGGCCGGGCAGGGGGTTGTCAATGTCTGGGTTGGTCTCATTGACTAGCAACCATTCCATTGCGGAAACAACATTTTGCCTAGGGAAAACATACACACTGAGATCTCTCAAGGAACTCCATAGAAATTGATTTACAGACATGCTGGGTGTGATACAAATAAATGGCAGTTCTAGGTCCCAGAATGCAAAAATATACCATTTACCATATAATAATATATCCTGAAACTTCCATAGGTAAATTCTGATAAGTATACTTGACATTCTTCAAGTACTGTTGATTCAGTCTGATATGTTGTTACTATCTGCAGTTCACATCCAACACAGCATTCTAGATGTCATTAAGGTTCCTTGTTACTTTATGTGTTATATCTGTTATCGTTATCACCAGTTCATGTAAAAATATATGTAAGATGTTTGTATTATACATGTGCTTTTAGATGCTCTGTGAAAATGAATTGCCCTTATGGGATAATAAAGTGATCTTATGACAAGACCAGAAGAAAAGAATACAGATGGCAGACCACCATGTCACTCACTGATTTAATAACAGGGCTTTTCTAGCCCTGTTCTCTGGAAAGCCCATTTCTTTCAACTGTTTCACACTGTCTTCTGACAGGCCAGTTTTCCTGGATGGAGCCTCATTCATAATATCTGCAATAAGAATAAAACACTAGCTGCATACATCTCATTAAGAAAATACACACAAGAAGACACAGACAGAAACCTAATGTGCCTTGGGTTTCATTTACCAGAAGAATAACTAATTTTGATATTGGTCATCAGCTCATATAGGTGTATTATAAAAAAAACACACAGAAAATCTGTGAAGTAGCAGCAAGGCTTGAAACATTGTGTTGTGTTGTTTCTATATTATTTCTTACGTGAACCTTTGCTACATATACTTTTTTTTTCTTTTAACCATATTTTGACTCATACATGAGTAACATTCTTCATAAGCCACAATCATATTGACTTTCCTGAGTAAAAGATAGTTTTCACACACCAATCACAAAATGTTTCCCATGTCTTATATGAAACAGAAGTTAAGTTGATGCTATCCCTGATCAAGTTAAAAAAAAATTTAAGTCAAGTACTGACATTCATACTCACAAAATTCATCCAGATTTTGATTTCCTTACTTAAAAACACTGGCCAACTTACCCTCTGCACGTTTAAAGATTTTTGCAGCTTCTGGGTTCAGACATAAAATCCGCTGGGATGCTTCGATGAGAGAGATGAGTATTCTGCGTAATTCACTCTGAAACTGTTTAACAAATTTGGACACATTAGTGAATGTTGCAAATACATCAGCGAAAAAACACAAACTTGACCAAGAATTACGACTCTTAATCAAGAGAACTACATGCAACTGAATAATATGAGCTGGTCTGAGATATGCTGGTAAAATAAATCATAAGCTAGGAGTTTTCTCATTCCTTCTAATAAAACATGATCAATAATTTTTTTGTTTATCCATTCACAGGGACAGGCTGAAGCTGAACACATAAGGAATCATGACACTTACATCCCCTTTAATTATTTAGGCCAACTTAGGGATCAAATTAGCTGATTTGTCAAAACAAAATCTCTTGCACTGGGAGGTTCAATTCTGACCCTCATCTTGAATGTTTATATAAATGAGCATCTGTGCATCAGTCATGCGTCTTCTCTCATCTCTAGATAAAGTAACATGTAATGTGAGAGTATTAAATGTTTCCATTCTTATACAATTTTGATAATTTTATTCACATTTACTTCTTGTTATGAGTTGCTCACGGATCTAATTATAAATGTAACTGATCCATTTTATAATTTCAAGCTTTGGTACTTATGAATTTGAAAATATTAATAATCAGAATGTACACGATGCAAGTAAAAATAAAATTCATGTTTTGAAGCAAAAAGTAATAATAACCAGACATTACTTTTCTTCTGTTTCTGTGTCTGCAGTTTTACTTACATCCATGTTTGCTGCAGGTTCTTCATCAACAGTTTCAATATTTTTCTTCGGTAAATGTGCTGTTGCTTTACGTATACTGGCAAAGTCTGGGACTTTTTTCTCTTCTCTCAGCCTGTCTGTCTCCACCAGTGGCACAGACAGTCTCTTCTTTAATAACAAAAGTTCATCTAGTTCAAGAAAAAAGAACGAACAAAAAAACTTCTAGTGGCATAGAATGAAAATATAATCAAGAGTTGTCGGTCAGCTGTCGGAACCTTGTTAAAAGTAGCGCTTGAGGCTATTGTTAAGGGAACATGGGTACAAAGCCAAATCCAGAAAAAAAGACTGAGTTGTGCTCACTGCTCAGCTGTAGCTTGTTATGTTCTGTAGTCTACTGCTGTTCAATAAGAAACATTTTGTTTTATTTTCAAGTTAACATTCATTTCAGCAACTATTTAATTAAACTATGAAAATCTGTATGGTTCAAGGAAGGCTTAGGACAAGTTGAAAATATTGTTATAGAAAAAAACCAGAGAGAAAAAGGTTATATCTTACAAAGCCTTGCATTATACAAAAACCAACAAATAAATCATAGAAAATAAATCACTATTTTCCCTTTCATTTCTAATTTCCTTCACAATTTATTGGACAGTTTCTTTCATGTTTTTCCTAATGCAGGGCTTTGAAACAGAATTTTTTCCGCCTTTTTCTTTTTTCCTTGTCACATTTTAGCAGCCATTTAATTCATAATAGTCCTCTCACCATTTTCTTTAACTCCCTGTTGTGCTAGAGTGTTGTCATCGCTCAAAGTTTTCCAGGTCCTGACTAAAACCAGCTTGAACATGATTGAGTTCTTTAACAGATCAGAGGATAGACCAGCCAGGGATGGCTGCAGGTCCAACAGCTGCTCCAGAGATAGCTTGACCTAGTGAAAACACAGAAGAAGAATGACCAATTTTCAAAGAGCGCATCACAGGGGCAGAAAGTATAAAATCACACTACAAATGCAACAGCTTGATATTAATGATATCTCAGTTCTCACATACATGCAGTGGTGCAGACTGTTCCCCTGATTTCCAGAGTTCTAATTATGTAATCATGCAAGTAGAGCCATCTCTGTCTTCCCTAAATCTTTTGAAACTTCTCAAAAGCCTTCCATACAGGATTTTATAATAATTATTATTATTTTAAAAATTTTTGTGTAAAAGTGATCATCATCCCTGGTGGTGCAAAGTGTTAAGCAATCCCTTACAATTCATGTCTTTGCCCTGGCGTACTACTACTAGTCAAGAATATTTTTCTCTGCAAGAATTTCTCAATCAGCTCTGGAAGAAAAAATCTTCACTGAATTATTTTATAAAGAGACTGTCAGATCAATCGGGCTTCTGATCTTTACGACTTTAGCATTCAAAATTGCTGTGGGAATGATGACAACAATTAATTGCCTTTCACCAGTTTGGACTTAGCCCATTCTGCTCTTACTTCTTAGATAAGGTTTCCATAAGAACTGGATTTGGTCACATTTGCTTAGACTGCTATCATGTCCTGGCTATTCAGTATGTTAACGCCCAGGGTAAATGATACTTAGAATCTGAATATTTTCTATTGTGACGTTTATGAAAACAAAAAAAAATCTGGTATGAAGCAGAAACCAGAAAATTAATATTTATATATTTTAAAAAATTACCTTATCACATGTCCAGTCTTTGCCAACCTCAACAATGGCATCGACACCATTCATATTTGTCACTCTGACCTTCATCATTGCAGAAGGGGGAAACAGGAAATTGTCAGTCACAACCATTTAGAAGCCACTGGAGGACGTGACTGCTTATACTGAAAAGACCTTTAGCAAAATTTAAAACAAATATAATAAATATATAATTCAAGCAACTCAGTCAGCTTCCATTTTAAAATTGAAACAAAATAATTTCAAATAAAAATAATGTTTTCATTGTAATTTTTTACACATTAACAACTACGTTGATTTGATCAGGCATCAGACCACTTTTAGTCACAATCGCAAATATAGACTAAGCTTTCAAAGGCCCTCGCCGCACTATCAAAAGGCGCAGAATCAGCCTGCGAACTGTTGCTCAACAATTTGCATAATCATCTCGTTTTCTCCTAAGGTGACCATCATCTGGAGTCGTCTGTATCTAGGAACCAGTCAGAAACAAGCTCTGAAATGACCTTTGCCCCAAATGCCCACATTGGTTCATTGTGCTATTCTCAATGAAACCATCTGTTTAGAGGTGTGGGGCTGTAGCTAATTATAATGCTTCATTCTTGACAAAATTACAGCTGTCAGATTGGTATTATAAGTCTGATCACTGGTTAGAGACTTAGAGACAAAGGTTTCATTGCCTAATTAAGCGTGATAATGGATAATATTAATAATAAATATAAATAATAGAAATATTTTCAACCACGCCAACCAGTGAGTGCAATTCTTCTCACCTAAAGCGCCTAGTGGCTCGGTGACAGAATTCGGTGGCCTCTATGTTTGTACCCTTAGTTCATACTCTTACTCTTAGTCTATTGGGTAAAACACTAAAAGTGCAGTTTAGTCCTCCAAAATTTTCCTGCACAGGTCATGCATGTTTTGGCTGTTTCGTCAAGTGCAGGCCCCCTCAATTTCATTTTCAAAAATCAGATGATATTTTATTTTCACATGGTTTAAATGGTTTAAGTCATGTGCTTTTAGCTGGAATTCTAGGCAGGGAAACGCCCAGTTGGGCGTTTTCTATATATAAAATATCCCCATTATTAATATTAGGAGACGTAATCCGCCAGGAGCCCCCCCTACTACTACTACCCCCCCAAGTTGTGTCCTTGTGGGGATCCGTATGTAGCCTACCCCCGCAATTTGGAAACTGTACCATAACGGAGGAAGTTGGTTTCACTCTGGGAATAGCAGAACATTGATGTGCAGAAAATCTGGGGGGGGGGGGGTGTGGGGTGTTAAGTGCACTTTTTACCTGTTTGAACCATCACATCGTCCCACGGCCACGTTCATTGGATTTATCCATGCAAACACCGAGATTTGCTATATGTACAGTCCGTTGGCAGCTTGCCCCCTGAAAAGCCCACACACATATCCCTAAAGTCCAGTGCGTTATAGATCTAGATATAGATATCTCTAGATCTAGATCTAGATCCCATTAGGCCTGAGTGCAAAAATTCCAGGCAAAGAGTTCAGAGAAAATCAATGACATCTCTCCTTCTCTAGAATCTAGCCTAGATCTCGAGTCTAGATCTAATCTAGATCTAGTCTAGATCTAGAGTCTAGATCTAGATTATCTAGACGATCTAGATCTAGATCTAGAAGCTAGATTTCTAGATCTGGTCTAGTCTAGATATCTTGGCCTACTGCTAGATTTCGAGTCCCGTCTAAATCTAGATCTAGAGTCTAGATCTAGACTTGAGGTCAACATGAATGTACATCTACCTATTGATTACTTGTTAGCAGATCTAGACTCTAGATATAACTGATTTTATTAATCCTAAAATATTACCTTCCTCGGCGTAATTAGCGACAGCAAATCATTGTAAGCACTACAAAATTACCTAGGCCGATGAGAATCACTTTGGAAAAGTCCGACTTCCGTTTTCTTCGAGAGATTTCCGGTGGATGGAAATTGGAAAACAAGGGAATGCACTTTCATGGGAAAAAAAAAAGTATGCTTTGAGGCCCTGTAGAGTTTATTTGTTTCTTGGGGTTAATCAAGCCCAAAAGTCAAATTTTCTGATTTTAAAAATATCAGCGAACCCCAAATCTATCATTAAATATTATTAAGTATAGAAAAATATTATTTATTGTGAATAAAAATGGTATTTTATTTGTATTTGTTCACAAGTAATCCCCATCAGTGCCTTCGACGATAGTAACCAGAAAGCGTAGCTAGTTACAAAATGGAGACCTTCAGTGCTGACTTCAAACGAGAGTAGGCCTAAATGATTTGATTTTCAGGTAAGCAATGCTCTTTCCACTTGCTCACAAAGGAAAATCACATCAGATTAATCCAAAAGCAAGACCCTTGGCATTTTTTTCGATCTTTCAGCAGCGACACTGGAAAGTTTGACATGTGACATAAACTAGATCTAAATCTAGAGCTAAATCTCGATTTACATGTACATTATGCTGTTGTCTTGTTGATCTTTCTAATGCTTCAAAAAAACATTTTGTAATCTACTCTAGATCTAGATCTAGATCTAGATATCTAGAAACAGTTACCACTTATCATGAAGTTTCATGTAAATAGTCTTATAATAACACTGTTGAGAAAAAACAGATAAATAATTCAGTTTAGCAGTTTTGTCAAAGGCCTCACAAAACTCAAAAATTCAAGGAAACTGAACTTCCACGGGCAAGAATTAAAAAAAAAGATGCATAAAGAAATTATGATCTCATAAAGTGACATAATTTCAGAGGGTTATTTTAGGGGATGTTAACTATAGGCCTATATTTTCATTCCAATGATATTTGCAAAGTAAATGATCACCGTACATTAATTAAGAGTTTCCTTTAATGTTATTAACACAGTTTAGTCAAGGCAGCTGTCCATATGGATTACTTTAAAATTGCTCTGGAAGATCTAGATCTATAGAGAGTAATGTAGCAGCCAAATATAGTTGCATGATATTATTTGAAATGCCATTTATTGCACCTGTCATGGTAGGCCTAGTGTAAAAATTTTCCTCAAAATAAGACTCTTATTCAAAGTGTTAATGTTCCACTAATGTGTTGTTTTTGTGGACAAAAACGAAATGGAGTAAACATGGGATGTGTTAAGTTATTCCTTTCAGCTGGCATGATGTCTGAGGGTGGAACAGCTGTCAATCAGCCTCCTGATGGCCAGTCAGAGCAACAAGCTGTGAATGACCAGGCAGATGGAGTATCTGAACCTGCTCTGAACCCAGAATTGGCTAGGTGGGACGTTATCATAACTATTCTAACATTCAGTCTAGATTAACTAATAAAAGTGTACACATAGTGGAAATATAGGCCTATAGACCACTCTAGTACTTATATAGCATCACTCCACAGATATTGAGATATACAGTAGGCCTAGGCCTTCTGTTGACATATTAGCAAATGTTTTTGAAGTGCATTTGATGTGGAATTCACACACATTAATTCAGATATCAAATGTTTGTTTGGATGGAGTCTGTGGGAGTAAAAAGATTAAGTGAGTGTTAAGGAAAAGGAAAACCTAGTTTTTATATCAATTTAGTGTAAAAAGTTCATGTGCTTCTAACAATCTAACCAACATTTTTGAATTTCTGAGCAGTTGTAAAATTAAATTATAACGAAAAAGGGTATAGATATACAGATTCCAGAATGAACAATACATTTAATTCAAATAAAATTTTTTGGGGTAATTTCTCATGTTGAGAAATGTTTATTACATAATCTGAAGGAATTAATAAAACATTTGATTTGTCATATGAATGATGGACAATATATTATATTCCAACAGCCATATGAGAGAAAGTTCTGATGGTGCCGAGAATGCAGTCATGGACAATGCAGCAAATGAAAATAGTGAAGTTCCTGCAGAAGGAAATGCTCAGCCTGATGATCAGAATCAAGGAGAAGCAGAAGAAAGTACCGGAAAAGTGCAGAGTGATGAAACTGGAACACAAGAGCTTGCAGAACAAGAAGAAGAAGTCACCACAGATGCCAACAACAATAATTTGGAGGTTAATGAGAATGTTGAAAGAAATGAAGAAGGACAAGATGACGACAGAGACTCGTCTTTACATCAAAATGCCACAGAGGAGACGAAGGATGGGCAGCAAGACAAAGAAGATGAGCATCAGACTGGAGAAGACATGGATGTCAGTCAACATGCAAATCAGGGAGATAATTTAGAGGCACGACCTGTGACTGCAGAGACAGAAGACACTTCTGTCAAGGCACAAAATGAGGAAAGGGGAAGTGTCTGTACATCTGACATGGAAAAGTCTGAGGCAAATGTCACAAATCCAAAACGATCTCGACCAAACTCTGATAGTGGTCTCAGGTATCAGGAGCATGATGGAGAGGTGAAACAAGGTGAGTCTAAAAATTGACTGATTTGAAAGATTTCATCAAAACTACCACTTCTTTGAAGTAGAAAATTCAACTTACAGCCAAAGTTCTCACATCCAACCCTAAGGGGTGAAACAAACCAAGGCTAGTGTAGGCACCAGACTGGTGGCTCGCCGCCCATAAAGTTTGCTTCACATTAACCAAAAAGGCACTGCCCACATTGCCACTCAGTGGGATGCAATCATTTTTATACATATATTTCAACAACATTCAAAGCCACATCCAATGATCTTGGTTTTAGACTCCAACGCAGAAAAATAACTGAATAGCAAACTTTCAAAAGTTCATTGTAATTTTACTAATTGTGCTAAAAAAGAACAGTTTCTGCTCCTCCTGAATAGTCGCCAAAGTTGATTACTACAGTTTTAAAGGACGGTGGCGATATTAAACTGTTATTTGTTTATTATAATCATGTCAGCTCATGTATAGTTGTAATTCTTTTGTTATCACTGTATTTTTGTTTTAGTTTGTTTACTTCATTTCAACTTTCATTTTCATGTGTTGATATTGTTAGTAAAGTAACAATAAATATCTCCACAGAAAACAAAGAAAATGAAGAAGCAAAAGTTGAAGCTGAAATATCAAAAGCTACGGAATCCCCAGTACCTACTCTCACACCAGCAACACAAGTCCGTCCAGACAACAGAAAACACACTACAACTCCAGCTGACGACAGCGGTCTAGTCCAGCCCATCCTTCCAGCGATCCCCAGGGGTCAGGCCAAAGTTCAACAGATCGCAACATCAATTAGCCACGCCAGGAGTCAAGTTGATGCCCCACCTACTATACAACCAGTCAGAAACAGAGTGCCACCTAAACTGGTCCGTTTGGCCACAGTGACTGTCTCACCTGCAAAGTAAGTCATTCCGTAATAATTGACATCATCATGTGTAATAATGATAATATTGGAGTACACTTATATTGCGCCTGTCTCCAGGAAGTGGACCCAAAACACTTTACCAGGAAATTACAGCAACTTCTCTGTCTCTGTTTCTCTCTCTCTCTCTCAGTCTCTCTCTCTCTTGTGTACTCACAAGTATACTTCCATGCTGTGCAAATATACAAGGTGTAAAGGAGACATCATCAGTCAATCATGATTATCTCTGAAACAGGACTGACTATAAAAACTTTCGTTTTGAATTTCTCAAAGGAAAAAATATCTCTCAATCTTTCAGGGGGAGCATTCTGTACACCTGGGCCAGATTATAAGAAAAGGAACATTCCCCTTATTTCTTAAATGAATATTGTGGTTGCCAACTTAGGTTGGAATGTGTGGACCACAGATTTGTGGATCGCATATAAGGGATTAATAATACAGGTAAATCTGGATGGGATGGTGTCTTGAAACTCCTATAGCAAAGAATTGCCAATTAAGGCTCTATCAAAACGTGCATGACCGTCAAATTATCAATGTTGCCTCCGGCACTGGTGAAATCAATGGTATAATCACCAGTTTCCTCATCACTTGGACTATCATTAGCATCATTGTCAACTCTGGCATAGTCAGTGTCAGTGTCACTGTTAATTTTTTATTTCACTTTAATTTTTGCCACGTTTGTCACCAACATTGACACTATCAAATTTTTGAGGAAGAAAGATTTTCTTGAATGGCTTATGGACAAAATGACTCACAGGAGGAATACCTCCTTCAGAAATTCACAGACACAGACATCATTTTGAGCCATTTGTGCTTAACCAATAATGATCAGAATAAAGGATTATGAGATGCCACACAGCCTTCATCCTTACATCAATCCAATGTAGATTTCTGTAGGGTTGGTAAGATGACTATGGGCATGGATTTCCTACATCAAACAGATACTGGCGCAGTGTTGTAACCAGGGGATCTATGTCGGAAGATATTATTTGTGTGAGCAAACTTGACATCAGTTCTACATGTTGGATTTCTGTAGGTTTGTTGACTAGGCATAGATACATGTGAAATTTTAAACAATGAACAAAAAAAAAAGCCTTGGATGGAATGGGATTCCAACCTACCAAGATTGCCTGGATCATCCCAGGATGACTGAACCGCCAATACTATGCAGAAGATAAAAATTATCATTCCTTTAATTGTTTCACGTAATGAAATTATAACAAGTGAGAAATTCTGACAGTAAGTCGAGGTGAAAATATATTTATGAACTGAAAATCTGTTTCATACAAAGAACAAAATAAAAGACATTCACATTCTGTATCTCAGGATTACTGTAGCTAAAATGTTCTTGATATCATCTAAATTATTGCTTAGAATTGGAATGTTATATTGTAGGCCTATGCCATGCCTCTTATGGCAATTCTGCACAAAAACAAGTTATTATCATTATTATTATTATTATTGTCATATTATTTTTACATTACACCTTTGAAACAAGACCATATCAAAATGAAGCAGTTTAAATAACCAATTTAGATTACAAGGAGACTTGTATTTCATTTGCTTTAAATCAATAACTTGACAGCAGTGATGGTGTTGCATGAGAATAACTTTTAATTATTTTTTGTGTCAACAAAAAGATGTATATATTTCTACGTATAATGTTTCACTTACTGATACATGTTTGATAATTTTTGTTGACCACTTTGACCATGAATTTGCTATTGAATTGCACAATAATTTTCTCCACATTATTATGGTTATTTGAGAATCACTTTACTTACCTCAGCCTGGGTGAATCAGCAACTGAAAGTGCAGACTGGAACTAAACCATATAGGCCTATATAGCCTAATTATATTTAACAAAACAGTCATGAAAGTAATGTAAGTTATTTTACAAGATCAGCTAAGGCAGCTTAGGCCTATCTGGCAAACATTAATTGCATGCAACTTCAGACCTGACTGGAAAAAGTGGAAAGCACAACTTGTAGCCACCAAATTGAGAATGGACTCTCTAATACCCGGTAGGCCTATGTTGACCAAAGTCTACTTTCACTGCTGGCCAGTATGGACATTGTAAATTGGCACCCACCACCCTCTTTACAGCCTAGGAAACATAGGATAAATCTTTCTGTTGCAGTGAAACTTGCCTGCATTCAAAAGTTCTGCTTTTGTTGGAAATTATACGAACGGCATGGACAGAACCGATCTGGGAAATAGTGAACGGACATTTGCTGTGGACACAGTCAGATTGCTAAACCCGAAAATTTGGTCATTTGGGTCCACTTTCCCCTTGCTGCCGCCGCCAACACCACCACTACAGTACGAGGGGCGAGAAGAAAGAAGGGGGGGGGGGCCCTTCTTTCTTCTCGCCCCTCGTACTGTTTCAGAGCAGTAGCCTATATGTTGCCACTAAGGCACTAACAAGGGGATCACTTAAGCATGAGAGACCGTGTTATTATTCAGACCATGCTTGTATCAACAAAAGACTGTTTAATGGAGTTTATGATTGATCAATACCTGGAATAGAGTCGCGAGACATAAAAATAATAGTGGTTCCTCCTGCAATCCAATTCTTTGTCTCTGCCTTTACAAGAATGTTAGCAGTTTTGGATGAGACATTAGGGTTAGATCGGGACAAAATCCTTTGGTACCGTAGGTTTTTGTGTTTTGTGCAGGGCTGTCAGCAGTGGTGGATCTGCCATAAAACTAATGAAGCATAAGCTTGTGGGTCCCTAACCCCCGAGGCACCCTGAATGAATTTTGGATGTTGCCCTATTGTTGCTGGTTGCGAAGGGGCCCCATTATAACAGTTCAAGCTTCAGGGCCCAAAATGTAGGTCTGCCCCTGGCTGTCAGATTGCTTTAAATGACCAATGTTAAATTTAATGGCTTTTCACTGTGTCTTTCGTGGGACCCCCCGAGTTTCATTCACAATTTATTAAATACTACAGTGGTTAGATGATCTTGACGGGCAGTACACTATTTTGAAGGCTAAAACCGCGGGTAGCAAGTAGTATTGGGGCAAGGCTGCCTTGTGTATTGCCTTTCTTGACGCCATCGGGGGTCACGAAGTCTCGAACACACAATTATGAAACTCGCTCAAGCTTCTGTGAACTATTGAAATAAATTTTGTGAGAATGCTACAGGTTTGCAGAGGTAACGGGAGGGGGGGGGGTGGTTGGTGACGCTTTCTGACATTTGGCATTTGTAAAACAAAATGCTTATGAACTCTCTCTCACTCTCTCTCTCTCTCTCTCACTCTCTGTCTCTCTCTCTCCCCTCTCTCTCTCCCACTTCTCTCTCTCTCTCTCTCCCTTCGTCATTCCTTCTCATTTTCATTCGTGCTCTGTCTGCCTGTTGTCTCTCTGTGTGTGAGTGTGTATGTTTGTGTATAATTATCTGTTTGTGGGTATTAAGTATGCTCGAAGTAAAATAAAGTTCTGTTTATAGCAGAATACTAAAAGGAGAGGAAAAAAAAACCAGTAGGAGGTTAATGTGTGCATATATTTACACTAGACTGTTTAACTGTGCAGACTGGCTGGCACTGGAATCGAGGCGTCACTCAACTACAACTAGCCACAACACCCCCTCCCCTCCTCCTTCCCCGCATACCAGTTTGTTCAGTTATTAGCGTTCCTAGTCATGTATAGAAAAGGGTCCATTATCCCGCTCATTTGTTCAAATGGCACTCCAGTGGACGCCCACGTCATGTGTGTTGCAACGGGATCAATTGTCTACTTTATAGGCCTGCTGCAAGACACAGCGGATAATTCTGTCGCCTCGTTTCCTTTTTACAAAGTTTACCGTGTTTTTTAAGCCATTATCGATAACCAGAGATTAGAACGCGAGAGTAACTTATTCAGTTGTGTAGACATTTTTTCCTTTGTTTTTTCTTTTTTGTTTGTTTCGATAGCCTATATCATTAGTGAATGTTTCTCTCCACCTATCTGGGATTTTGGAGAAACACCGCGTTACCTCAAAATGGATAGTACATCACCACAGCCATGCTATTTTTAAACAGTGTTAGACATTTGAAGTGCTGCATTTTCAATCACTTAATCCATTTCCTAGAATTTAAACATTTGCGAGCCAACCTTTAAACCTTAAAATGCCAACGCCGGAAAGTTGAAATTTTCATATCCCTTGTCAGTTTTACACATTAGGCCTACTGCAGTCGTTTCAATTCGTGAAAATTAATGTGAAACATACCGATTTTCAACAGAGGTCTTTTGCTTTTCTATAAGTTTTCAAGCAACATCACAACTGTCAACTCACGAGTCTGCATTGTTGGCACTGAACGGGTTAATAATTTTTTTTTTCTACCTCCTATAAAAATGACAAAATCGGACCAGGGTGCATAGAAACATAATTATAGTAATGATATATCCATTTTCACATCATAGCTTCAATGACAGAGACAGGGCAGTAAACGTTTGAGAGTAATGATAATACATAACAACATCACTGTTTGAAATATTATTGGATACTGTCCAAAAGTTGACAATAGTTGATATTTAGACCGAAACCGAACAATTAAAGGATAAAGAACTTTTAGTATGCTCATAGCGCACGACTCGGTCAAGTCTGTCTTGCATCGGTTTCGTGGACTATGGAGTATAAAGGAACCTCGCTCACTAGTCAGACTGAAACTTAGTAGGCCTATGTCTCACTCGCTTATTCAAAAGGTGTTCAAGTCTTGGTCAAAACCAACGAAATGGTCTTGACTCAGTGCGCTCCTGGCATAACATTTCAATGAGAATCCCAAACCGTACACGATCCAGTCAAAAGTGCGAAGAATAATTATAATATTGCTAATAGTGCACTGGGTCAAGGCACTTTTTAAAAAAAAAACTTCTTTCATCCCATTTGGGAAATTTACCTTTGTGTCATTTGCAGGCCAGTTACAACTGGAGCAGGCATGTCGTCGCCACAGTGGAGCGCCGGTCGGCGTGTTTTTGGGTTTTTTTTGGGTTGGGGGTGGGGGGGGGGAGGAGTGGTAGGGACGAATTTATTTAATTTAGCTCGGGCAGCGGCTTGCTCGGTCTGTTCTTTTCGATTTCCAACTGCCAAGGTACCGGTATCTTTAACGTGCGCAACGTGCACACGGGCCTTCCGAGTTTTTCGTCCTTATCCGAGAAGACTAGGTGCTCGATCCTACCTACCATAGGATCAGGGATAGGAAAATATGAGAAAAATTCCAAAATTCCAACATGCCTGCACCGACTGGGATTTGAACCCGGTGTAGCAGGCCAGATTATAGCCCCGCCAGACTATACCTGGGGTTAAACTGGCCTAGCCCAGAATATCCCCCGGGGTATATTCTGGGCTAGGCCAGTTTATACCCCGGGGTTTACTTTGGGCTAGGCCAGACTATACCCCCCCAGTCCAGATTATACCCCCTACTTTTTTTTTAAAAACAAGTCAAGATCGCAGTTTATTTCAACTTTAGTTTGAATTGTCCATTATCACTGTCATCAGATATCATACTGAAGCATACATTTTTGACTCTTGTAAATTATGATACATTTAAAAGGAAATAAACATGCTTAAAAAACATTGATATACAAAAGGATTGAAAATCCATTGAAACTGATATGATTAAACTTTAACACTAATTTTACTTGTGTCCGTTGGTATTATTATTGTTTTTGTTTTTTTATAATTAGTTGTCCATGAGTTAAACATGTATTGTGATTTTTTTGTTTGGCCCCACCAACATAATTATACTTAGTGGCAAGGTATGAACTAATTATAAGACTCATAAGTGTAAAGTCATCTGAATTTTATTTTAATTTTTGAAAATCAGAAATGTGCTTGATATGTCGGAACAATTAGATCTACATACAAAGTTACACTGATGCAGAGAGAAAGGCCAGGAAAGAATACATAGAGAAAAAAAACAACAACAACATTTTAACAACTGAACTGGCAGATGGTGCAATTCCATCATCCAGCAGACATTAAATACTTCACACAAAACTAAATACATACTAAAATTGTTTCACATAATGAATTTAACCTGTCCAGATCCACTTGAAACGTTACAGAAAGCTAACCAGTAATATACAATAATAACAATAAGAACACCAAATCATCTTATTTACTCTTGAAAATAAAGAGAATATAATCAATATCAGAATCACCATCATTTTGGAATAATATAATGTATAGCATTTATATAGCGCATATCCATTTAAAATGCTCTATGCGCTTTACAGATACAACATGTCAACCACAGAGCAGAATGGAGCTGCCTGCGAAGCGCTCAACACACTGCACTGCTTCTTTCTCTCTCCCTGTCTCGCTCACTCTCTCTCTCTATCTCAGAGCAAATTGTAACGCAGCCTGTTAGGCGCAGTTCACAACTCACAACAGTTCACAACTCACATCAGTTCACACAACACAAATAATATTTGAATATTTATTAATAACAATATATATTTAATAATGAATAATAAATTCTGACGGGGGGGGGGGGGGGGGGATGATATGGATAAATTTTAATCTATTAATTTCAATTTTCAATTTTGCCCGGGCAGCGGCCTTTCGGCCTGCTCTTTACGATTTCCAACCGCCAAGGTATCTTTAACGTGCGCAACGTGCACACGGGCCCTCCGAATTTTTTCGTCCTTATCCGAGAAGACTAGGTACTCGATCCTACCCCCCAATAGGACCAGGGACTTGAAAATATGAGAAAAATCCAATTTCCAACATGCCTGCACTGCCCGGGTTCTAAACCCGGGACCCTTGGCATGAGAGGCGAGCACCTTGCCTCTAGACCACCTTGTCCCTGAAATATAAAGATAAGAGGGAATATAAAAATGACCTACACATCATTCTAGAATCTATAAGCAGCAATAATATATGTGTGTATGTACCAAGCACATGTAAAAAAAAATGTGTTAAATCTTTTCAACTATTCAAGTAGAACTGGACTGAAAGCTTTAGCGAAGTAGCTTTGATAGTCATGCAAAATGACAGATTAAATCCACTGAGACAACAGTGCATTGCAGAAAGTAATTACAGTATGTTATGGCAAAAATTCAATGAATCATGTTGCATGAACATGTCTTGTTAGTAAATTCTTTGATAGCGTATTTGCAGAAATGTATACATTTTATGTAGCTCATGGTTTAAGGCACTGGATTACTTTCACTCACATTCGTTGGCATATTGTAGTTGTTTTCGTAGTTGGTTACCATTGAGTAAAATTTGCACGGTACTGTTTGTTTGGCACTGACATACACTTAGTCCCAATGGATGAAATAATTAACGGACTCATAAAAATGAAGTCATTTTAAATATTTTTTTTTGTACAAATACACAGTTGTTAAATCCCTTGGCAAGGGACGTGTTAAGCTTAGGAAGGTAAAGGCGGACAAAGTCTTTTTTTTCTATTATTATTATTTCACTCGCGAGTGACATACCCTTATTCACTATAATACATAGGTTCAATCTTTCAAAAGCTTTGCAAACTAATCCAGTGTCTTAAACCGTAATGTACATGAAATGTATATCTTTCTACAAATAACCTATCAAAGAATGATACTCACAAACAAGAAATACTGTTAATGTAACATGATCCATTGAATTTTGCCTCAACATGCTATAGATCTAATTACCTTTTACAATGCACTACTTTTGTCTCTGTGGACTTACTCTGTCGGCCTACACAACTGTCAAGGCTATTTCACTAAAGCTTTCTGTCCAGTTTTACTTGAATATTTGAAAAGATTTAACACATTTTTTATATATAGTTGATACACATACATTGCTGCTTATAAATTCTAGAATGATTTGTAGGCATACGCTGCCATTTTTACACTCCCTCTCATATCTTTGCAATTTCCAAGATGATGATGATGATTTTGATATTGATATTTCTCTATATTTTCAAGAGTAAATAACATGATTTCGTGTTCTTATTGTTATCATTATTACTGGTTACCATTCTGTAACGTTTCAAGTGGATCTGGACAGGTGGAGTTCATCAGTCGCAAACATTTAGTGCCTATTTAGTTTTATGTCTGCTGGATGATGGAATTGCACTATCTGTCAGTTGGATTATCATTATATTTTTGTGTTTTTTTTCTGTGTGTTCTTTTCTGGCCTTTTCTCTCTACATCATTGTAACAAAAAATACAATGCATGTTTTTACTCATGGCCAACCAACTATCAAAATAATAATAATAATAATAATAATAATAATAATATCATCAACACACACGAGTGAAATTAATGCTGAAGTCTAACCATGTCAGTTTGAATGGATAGTCAACTCTTTTGTATATCAATGCATTTTAATGCATGTTTGTTCCTTCTAAAATGTATCATGATTTAAAGGAGTCGAGAATGTATGTATGTACATCAAAGTAAACTAAGGCTGAAATAAACTGTTGTTATTATTTTCTCTAAATTGCATTATGACTTGTTGGTGTCAAGAATGTGTTCATGTATGTATTAATATGATATCTGATGACAGTGATGAAGAACAGGCTGAAATAAACTGTGGTCTTGACTTGTTTTTAAAGAAAAAGCAGGGGGTATAATCTGGACTGGGGGGGTATAGTCTGGCCTAGCCCAAAGTAACCCCGGGGTATAAACTGGCCTAGCCCAGAATATACCCCGGGGTATATTCTGGGCTATGCCAGTTTAACCCCGGGTATATTCTGGGCGGGGGGTATATTTTGGCCTGTTACACCGGTACCATCGGCATGAGAATCGAACACCTTGCGTCTAGACCGCCGTGTCCCCGTGTTTTGCAGTCTGTTGTGACTCATTGCGCAGGGTTTCTCTTTCCGCCTGCTGACTCGGGACAGTTTTGGGCGCCCGAAATTGTAAGACAAACTTGTTTCTCTGTGGCCAGTGCGCCAGATCTGATAGCTTTAAGCAAGCTGGACAGGTCATGGGGGAAGGACCAGACAAGATTGAACAGACCGGCCCTCCAGGTTCGGGGGTTGGGCGTAGGGCTAACAACCCTACCCTGAAATCCTTGTTGGGGTGACCTTACTTGGAGAAACAAAAATCGTTACGGAAACAGCAACATGGAAAAACCAACGTTCTGGATGTGATGGACCTTCTGAGTACCTCGCGACTCGTATGAATGCAAGTAGTGAAAGCCGAAAGGAAACTGCTAGCAGGATGAAGGAGGAACTGAACACCGCCAAAACCAAGACCAGGATTGGATACTGGAATGTTAGAACAATGTATGAATCGGGTAAGTTAGCACAAGTAACATCAGAGATGAGGCGCTACAACCTACACATCCTGGGTGTAAGTGAGAGCAGATGGACTGGATCTGGAAGGATCAAAACATCCACTGGAGAAACCGTTCTCTACTCTGGAAGAGAGGATGACCAACATCATGAAGGAGTAGCCATCATCCTAAAGAAAGGACTGGACAAATGCTTGTTGGAGTGGAAACCAGTCAATAGCAGACTGATGAGGATGAGGATGAAAGGACGACACACAAACATCACTGTCATCCAATGTTATGCACCAACCAACGAAAACGACAACACAGACAAAGACGACTTTTATGAACAACTCCAGGGGGAAATGGACATGACGCCACGGCATGATCTCATCATTGTCATGGGAGACCTCAATGCTAAGGTAGGTAAAGATGATATAAATTATGAAAGAGTAATGGGAAAACATGGAACTGGAACAAGGAATGACAATGGAGAAAGGCTTGTGGATTTTTGTGCCTTGAACAACTTAGTCATCGGAGGGACCCTTTTCACACACAGAGAAATTCACAAACTCACATGGAATTCTCCAAATGGAAGAGACAAGAACCAAATAGACCATTTGATGATCAACGGTATGTGGAGACGATCCCTTCTAGATGTGAAAGTGAAAAGAGGAGCTGACGTAGCCAGCGACCACCATCTAGTGGCAGCACTTATCAAAATTAAACTGAACAAGACCGGAATCAAGACATCAAAGCAAAGACACCTTAATATTCAGAAACTGAGAGATGCAAGTGTTAGAAATGCCTTCAACATACAAGTCAAGAACCGATTCCAGGCTCTACGAGAGTCTGATAAGAACAACCCTAAAGAAAGAGGAATCGATTCAGAGTGGAAAAGAGTAACTGCAGTGTACACAGAGAGCAGTGTAGCCTGCCTTGGATTTAATGAGAAAGGGAAAAGCAAGGAGTGGATCCAACAAAGAACATGGGATGTGATCGAGGAGAGGAAAGTCATGAAAAAGAAACTCCTACAAGTGAAATCGGAAAGGCTGAAAGAGAGGTACCAACATAGCTACACAGAGTTAAATAAGAAAGTGAAGAGACTAGTAAAGAAAGATAAACGAGAAGCCATGGAACAGCGGCAGATGCGGAGGAGGCAGCAGCAAGAGGAGAACAGGGTAAGCTCCACAAGATCACTAAGCGCATTTGTGGCAAGTACGGTGGAAGACCAAGTGTTCCAATCAAAGACAAGAATGGGAAACTACTGACTACAGAACGAGAACAGGATACACGCTGGACAGAGCACTTTCAGGAATTACTAAACCGGCCACCACCTGAAGATAGAATAATAATACAAGATGCTGCTGAAGACCTTGACATCAACATAGATCCACCAAAGAAAGAAGAGATAGTGGCAGCAATAAAGAGCCTAAAAAACAGCAAAGCCCCAGGAAAAGACAACTTGACTGCAGAACTGTTCAAAGCAGATCCGGATCAGTCAGCCACCATCCTTCAGCCACTGTTCACAGCTATCTGGGAAGCAGAAGCAGTACCAAAGAGCTGGAATGAAGGCAGAATAGTGAAAATACCCAAGAAAGGAGCACTCAGCGATTGCAACAACTGGCGTGGTATCACTCTCCTTTCTATACCCAGCAAAATCCTTGCCAAGATCATTGTGCAACGTATGTCAGATGCTGTGGACAAGACACTGAGAAAGGAACAGGCCGGATTCCGAAAGGGGAAAGGATGCATTGACCAGATCTTCACACTCCGAAACATCATAGAACAGTGTTCAGAATGGCAAAGGCAGCTCTATGTGAACTTCGTTGACTTCGAAAAGGCCTTCGACAGCATCCACAGAGAGAGTATATGGCGCATTCTTCGGCACTATGGGATTCCCAGCAAGCTTGTTGAACTCATCAAAAGCTTTTACAAGAACTTCAGTTGCAGTGTCGGAAACAGTGATGCATCCTTTGAAGTGAAAACTGGTGTACGGCAAGGATGTGTGATGTCAACAATTTTGTTTAACCTCGTAATCGACTGGATTATGCGGGAAACTACAGAGGATGCACCAAGAGGCATCAGATGGACACTCTTCGACAACCTAGAGGATTTGGACTTTGCGGATGACCTTGCGCTATTGTCACATAGTCACCAACACATGCAAGATAAGACGCAGAGACTACATAATTTTGGATGCAAAGTAGGCCTTCGGATTAGCCAGAAGAAGACAGAGATTATGACCCTAAATGTAGACACTCCAGCACCAGTGCAAGTAGATGACAAGAACGTCACCACGACGGACAAATTTAAATACCTTGGTAGCATTATCAGACCAGAGGGTGGCACAAAGGAGGACATCCAAAGTAGGCTGGGAAATGCAAGGGCTGTCTTTCAAAGTATGAGCAACATCTGGAAATCGACACAATACGGCATCAACACCAAGATCAGACTGTACCAAAGCTGTGTCCTATCCACACTCCTGTATGGATCAGAGTGTTGGCGAATGACAGAAGGTGACCTCGCCAAGTTGTCTTCCTTCCACACCACATGTCTTCGTAGGATTCTCCGCATCTTTTGGCCAAACAAGATTTCTAATCAGGAACTACTAAGGCGATGCAAGCAAGAAGAAATAGCCAACATCATCACGAAGAGACGATGGAGATGGCTTGGACACGTGCTGCGAAAGGAAGCAAATTCTATAACCAAAACAGCACTTCAGTGGACACCGGAGGGACGGCGCAAGCGAGGCAGACCCAAGGCAACCTGGCGGAGAACAATCGAGGCAGAGATGAAATCCTTCAATCACTCATGGGGAACTCTCGCAAAGATGGCCCAGGACAGACAGGGCTGGAGATCCTTTGTTGCTGCCCTAAGCACCAGTGGGTGCAACAGGAAATAGTAGTAGTAGTAGTGCGCCAGATCCATTTTAACGCCATGCATTACATCTCAGGCTGAAACCAAGAGAAAACAAATTTGACTCAGTGTGCCACTGGCCTCAAACAAATCTGACCACAAAGGTTCAAATACCAATAAATAAAGAGCTCAACAAAATCAGATTATAATACCAAGTAACAGTGACTTTAAAGTCAAACAGTGGCAAACAGGAAAAGTTGCATAAAGCAAATACCCCGCGAAAGAAATAATACCCAAGCGACAGGCCTACACTAAAACGCAAAGAAAAAAGGAAGACCAATTAATATTTGGGTTAAACACCTGCGACAGGAAAACTACAACGGCAAAGAAAATAAAATTGAAAAAATGAAAAAATAAAAAAAAGTTTAAAAACCAGTAAAACATAAAAAAAGGAAAATTGAGCAGATAAACAATCGAAAAACAACAACAACAAAAATTGTAGAATATGAAATATTTGTAGAATGTAAATCAATACGACCACTTATCTTATTTCCGGAGTGCTGCACGTCCGCCACTTTCCTTTGAATCTTGCTGCGACCCCACAGTTTTTTGTGGTTATATAATATTTTGTCAATTAGCAGTGACTTCAGCAGTGTACGACGAGTGTATAAGGTTCATTGAGGTGTTGTAGGTGGACATAATAATGGCAATTAAATGAGTGAAGTGGATGGACGATTTCTTTGAAATACACAGTGTTAGCATGTTTCCCCCGTTGAGAACTGGGTTTCAAATCAAACGTGGCGACGAGCCATGTCTGACGTAAGCATTCATATTATACATTCACTTACTGCACTTATCCACAGCATCCGCTCCGCACCGCTACTTTTACGGACAGTGACGTAAAACATTCTTTGCCTCTGTATACTTGTCCACAGCATGGGTTCAGCTCCGCCCCTCATCGCTATAGAGGCAAAGAGAACTTTTCATACGTCATTTTCCGTAAAAATAGCGGAATGAATGCTGTGGACAGGACCAGTTATTCGATAGGCAGGTCTCATATTTGTTCGAGAGCATTTCTTTACTTTACCGTTAACTACGCACTCACTCACTCACTCGCTTGCTCTCACTCACTCACTCACTCACTCACTCACTCACTCACTCATTCCCTTCATTCACTTCACTCACCTCACTCACTCCACTCACTCACTCCACTCCGCTCACTCCACTCCACTCACTCACTAACGAGTTCAGCTGTCCGTCCTTGTCGATATGAACATTTCATTTGATTTTGTTGGTGTAATCCACTCCACCCTACCGTCATTCTTCCCTCTCTCTATCCCCAGGGCACGCCCCGTCCCTAAAGGTCCCAGCCTGTATTACGAAGAGCCAAGAAAACCCCAGAAAGTGATCACGTGGGAAGAGGCGACCAATGCCAGACCTCCACTACGGATTGACATGGAAGGTCCCGGACCGTGTTCCTACTCCCCCACCAATAAACCCCTCAATGAGACCAATGCGCCCTCCTATACATTTGGTACCAAGTGTTACCCCGAGAAAGGTACAGTACAGTGACTGTTTTGGTAATCTTGTAGGCTCCGCCCCCATTTCTGCTTGTGGGCGATTTCTGATTTCGCAAGAATTAGTTCTTAGGGGCATAATTAAGGGGTTCTTCGTAATCATTTAGTTGATTTATTGTGTATATATTAGAAAACACTAAAAATAACTTACATTTCTGGCGCTGAATTCTTGTAGGAACTGCAACTGAGTGGCAAATGTCTGTGTATCACTAGTGATATATTACGGTGCCCAGAGGGTTAATCACGCCATGTCGTTGCTGTCTCTCCCAGACGGCCACCCTATGTCAAGTTTGCACATAGGAACGACCGTGGTACTCCTAGCATAGGGGCGGGTTCCGTGCATCAAATTGATGTCAGGGCAATGTTGTAATCAGGGATCTACGTAGGAACGACGTCGTTCCTACGTGCAGACTTTACCTCAATCCTATTCTTCGGACTTCCGTAGGGTTGTTGTCTGGGAAAAGCCATTCTGTGTTTTAACTCTTTCGAGACGTATCCTCGATTCATCGATGCCAGTGAAAAACGAGTTTGGATGTATCTCCGATTTATATTGTATTCTACATCCAATCCCCTTTTATTTGATATTTAACATTTTACTTTACCATCAATACTTTTTTATATGTAAGCGTTTTTCTGAACCATGCTGTTTTTTTCCAGCTTTATATATCCAGATTCACGTCACATTAATAATGGCTCTTGGATCCTTGGAGTCACGTTGTCATGGTGTTTTGGAAGGTGACATAATTCACCTTTAGTCCAATCATAGTAAGATTATTGCAGCACAATTGACTGGGATGACTCAAGATACTATAGACAATTTCTGAATGAGTGAAGTATGTAGGCGGTGAGTAGAGTGGATCCCTTGCCTGGCGCAGTTTTTGATTAGGTCAATTGCCTACTGAGTGCAGAACATTTAGCCTCGATTTTGTGGACCATGGAGTTAAACAAGAGCTGGCTGACTAGAGAAACTGAAGCAAGTCTGTCTTGCTGGCTGGTTCACAGGAAGTTCAAGTCTTTAGTCAGAACCTAAGCAAAACTGACTGACTCAATGCGCTACTAGTCTTAGTGCTGGGATCTAGGCCTTCTAATTACAATAAAGAGTGTTTTTGGTTTACAGTATACTATCTATGTTGACCTGCTTTGTTAGCTCTATTTTACATTCGATTGGGGGAGGTTATGTGAAGAGCCTGTTGTTAGGGAAGCGTGGTATTTTACGTTATAAGCCATTGCAGAACAGTGAACACAACTCAGTATTTTCTCTGTTTGGCTTTGTAATTATACTGCGGGCCCCTAACAACAGATGAAATGAGTAAGTGTCTGGGGTCTGTCACCACTCTCAAGTGTAAAACTGGGTCAAAGTAAGTGTAGCTGTTTGTTTCCAGTTAACCCCGTCTACGAAAATGAGATATTCTGCAAGTAAATTGAAGCAATTTTATAAAAGAAATTACGCCATCATTGCACTGCGGGTACACAACACGGCTCCGGTCGGCTGGCCTCTAGTAGTGCGCCTCGGTGGGCCGTCATTGCACTGGCCCTCCGCCCGGCTACTTGGCCTTTTACACTTCTGCGAACATTTAGGCTGGGGTAGAAATGGCATTTCTCTGACCAATTGTTCTTGTCTTTATTTATCTAGTTGGTGGGTCTCGGACGTCGTGGGGCAAGTCGTGGTTCCAGTCTGGACATCTTTGGCATCGCAAGGCAGATTTTGCAAGAGAAGGATTGGTAAGTGTTTGGTGATGAGAGGGAGGGGTGGTATATTTCTTTTTTTCGGGAGAAGGGGGGACGAGCTATCCCACAGGTGGCAAGGACAACAGTGCGGAAAACAGAACCATTATTGTTGGCTTTATTTCACAGGAATTTACACCAGAACATTGAATCTGTGTAATGTTAACAATACATACAGGGTGGGGCAAAAGTTGCTGCACCATAATATAATTTCGTTAACACTAGTGTTATATTTCAACTAAATGAAGTGTACATCTAGTAATTACAAAATCTAGATATCTTTCTTCACCTAAACGGAATTGGCAAGTGTAGACACAAAACATTATGACAGAATAACTTTTGGCCTTCTGGATGTAATGATGTATTGTTCCTGTGACTAGGATTGAAAGAGATAAACACTTATCGCAGATCTAGAAAATATCATTGCTGAGCCTTGCACATAACGACCAAACCTTTTTTATCCAGTGACAATAACACGAAAGAGCAACAATTAGGTGGAATTCATTGTGAGTTTTGTGCAAAGATGAAATGAAGGTTTTATAAATCATAATAATTATTATTAGCAGAGAGCAGTTGCCTCAGGAATTCTGCATAACTGGGCATCTTGATTTGGAAAATTTGATAATCTTTTACGGATGCCATCTTGATTAAGCAGCTGATGTCTACAGACATGCGCTAGATGGCACCCGTCTCCACTCCCCATTATTATCATTACAAATGAAGATGGGATGCCTACGAGTTAGACTCTGTAGCTTGAACACTTCCGTTCTCGAATAAGGTCATGCAGCTGTTCTGAAGACGTGTAAATTGTAGCGTTTGTAGCCTACTGTTTCCTGTGCGCCAAAAACAGTCTGGTCGTATGGACTTATGTATACACCGCGCCTTTGGAGCTCCACATAGGGACCACTTGTCATTCAAGTATTCTTTAAATATCCCCTGTATGTACAGTGAAAAAAACAACTACCCTAATAAAACTCTTAATTTATTAACAAAAGTAGTGTGCCCCAAACTAATATGTCCTGAAACTGAAATATTATGTCACTGAAACCACCTGGCGTTCAGTATTTGTCGTGCCACAGAGGTAATTTGAAACACCAAATATTTCGCCAGGACTGGTAAATTTCTTTATAGATGTTGAGCGATGTGTTTTCCCTTTTCATTTCACGCGTTTGATTCCATCAGTGATATTGTTTTGGCATGTATCCGTCTCGGTTATGGTGTCCCCAAATAAACTAAACGAACAAAATAATAATAATAATAATTGACACGGCTGCTGACCACTACGGAAAAATGTTCTTGGTATGCATCCGGGATTCCAAGCACGTAACTAGCTCCATTTTTGTGATGAAAAATACGTATTTGAAAATTTTTTCCATCTGCATTATAAAAATTCGAGAAAACGCCTTTACAATGAAATGGTTGCTGGGAAATCTTTCTGAAATTTGGTACGAAGACGTGAAATATGAATGTGGATGTTCATTGCTATATCTATATAAGTGCATAAAATTGGACGTGACCGATGAATAATCCGGAAAATGCGCAAACGAATGAATTGTTAATTCACGGGAGGGTTTGGACGACATGTTGAGAAAGCTATACAAGCCCGATTCAACGTAATGCATCCTTTTCAGATGGGAAGAATGGCTGTTCAAATCTTGGCAGAAGCTAGTACAACACGCCAGAGTGACTGTGAGAATCGCTAGTACATGTAGTATCTCCCCTCCAGTCTCACTGCCATGTGGCTGTTGATGTGTTGGAAATAATGCAAGCACGATGTTGTTATAAGTTTCCTACTAGTTTATATAGAAAATAAAAATTTAAAAGACGTGGGTATTGTTTACGCCGCATCATTTTCAGCACACTTTCCAGTCCATTTTATTATTTTTCACATCCCTCTCCTGATTTGTCTCTGTCTGTCTGTCTGTCTGTCTGTCAGTCTGTCTGTCTGTCTGTCTGTCTGTCTGTCTCTCTGTCTCTCTCTCTCTCTCTCTGTCTCTCTCTCTCTCTCTCTCTCTCTTTCTCTCCTTGACTTTTTCAATTTAATGTACTTTCTTTCACTTGCTTGCCTCAAAACCCTTTTTTGTTCATCTTATTGGCCTTTATATTTCTTTCCTGGGTTTAGTGCACGCAAATATTAAAGATGCTGTTCTAACACTTCGTAAAGTGTAACTACACAGGTTTGCAAGCGATTTTCTCAAAATGCGCGGATGT
Organism: Onchidella celtica; assembly: GCA_963931925.1. NCBI lineage: Eukaryota > Metazoa > Mollusca > Gastropoda > Systellommatophora > Onchidiidae > Onchidella > Onchidella celtica. The sequence goes on from OZ007577.1 coordinate 20,558,043, forward strand.
GGAGATGGAGTAAGGCAATACGTCTGCGACGCCATGAATAATATCCATACTAATGGCTCGTTCACACTGTCACGATTAAGGTTGATGACCTTGTACGCCACGAGTATAGAGGGGGTAAACTTAGTAGGGGAGAAGGGGAGTTTAAAGTTGTTGTCGAGCATGAAAGATTAAATATCACGAGGAAGGTCGGTGGCCTTGTGCGCCACGAGTCTAGGGGGGGTGAGCTTAGCAGGGGAAAACACGGTTTTTAACATTGTTGACGAGCGTGGATAGATACACACGACTCGCTTTAAACTAGTCGCGTGTGCAAACACCTCGGGAGTATAAGTAGAGGAGAAGCTCGACACACGTGGTTCCCAAATTATTCGTTCCTAAAGGAAGACGCAGCGAGAAGTGGTCCGGGCGACAGGTGGAAGGTCGTACCATGGGGACCAGGGGTGTTAAGTATGTGAGGGATCTATGAGGTTCCCAAGTTATTCATTCCTAAAGGAAGACGCAGAATTTATCGGTCCGGGCGACAAGTGGAAGGTCGTGCCAGTGGGGACCAGAAGTGTTAGGTGTGTGAGGGATCCATGATGTTCACATTTATTTCCCAATAAGAAGAATTTATCGGTCCGGGCGACAAGTGGAAGGTCGTGCCATGGGGACCAGAAGTGAGGAGTTCTGATGATAGGATGGGAACCCATCAGAAGCTCGTGAATCTACGATGGCGGGTGTGAACCGTCGGTGTACTGTGTGTTTGCAAGTTGAAGAGTCTTGAGGACGGGATGTCGAGAACCCCTCAAGGAACAAGTAATCTACGATGGCGAGTGTGAACTGTGTGTTCTTATTTGTGTGAAGCCAGGGGCGTCTGTTTCCCCTTTTATCGTCGAAATTAAAGATCTAGAAAGGATCGTGTGATCTCTGGAGAAGTGAAACTGCATCAACGAGGAGGGCAGCTGTTGACAGAGACTATTAAGTATACGTAGTTAAGTTTATAGACAGAGGGATTAGATCTAGATGTGAAACGGGGAATAGATAATAGCCATGATCCCCAAGAGTAAATTTGCAATATCTCTGTTTTTGTGATTATGTATGTGATTATCATGAGTTGAATGTTTTGACATAAGTTTTGTCATGCATTTATAATTAAATATCGTTTAATTTAAATCTCACTCCATGTGTCCGTTGATCGCTGGTCTGCTTGCTTGGCTTGTTAGCTGGGTTTGAAAGGTAAATAAGTTAGGTACTCATCACACACGTGGTCGTGACCATCTTCACGCACGTGATCGTGACAACACCGGAAGTGTCGGTCAGCCGACCGACAAAATAAATGAAACCTCTCTTAATCACATTCTGTTTTCGCACCACTCTTCCTTTGATGGCCGAGTTCCTTTCTGTTGCCCGACCGATTTTTCACTCTTACCGCTGCAATAAAATTTCACTGTGTGTCGGCGTGTAGCCTCTGGCGAACACAGCAAATGAACAAGAAATATGTCTTACCTTAAAGTTATTATCATTACCAGTCTTTCCTGGGCTGAAACTGGCCTTCTGTAATTAGTGGTTTCTTTCCGAATTTAGGGCGATATCAAGTTAAGTAAACTGTGGAAGGTTTCTGGCCTCATGCTTATGTATGCTACACACTTTTCCACATCTGCAAGTATTTGCGGAAGTATACGATGAAACTCGCCAAACAAACAACGTTGGGAACAAATGGAAAGAACGCAATATCTCCTTCTTCTTGTCTTTTCTTTTCTTCGTTTCAGCCACAACAAAACTAAAAGTTTTCTCTTGCCATCCATGTTCATTTTTTAGTACGGCGCGGACGACCGACATTTTCTGGACCGTTGTCGGCCGGCCGTTGTTGGTTGGATGACCGACATTATCTGGTGTGAACTAGCCGCATAGGTCTCGCAACAAACTTTAAACGGCTGTACTTTTGACTCAGTGGTTAATTCAAAAATGTAAAAATAAACAACAAAAAAAACAACAACAGAGATTATTCCCGTGAAATAAAAATCTTTCATTTTACTAATGACTCGATGTCCTGTCTTGGACAACCAACAAGAATGTTCAGAACTATATGAGGTCTCAGCCTGTCGTGTCAAGTGTTTTTGGCCGCTTCTATCTTGCCTAAAATGCTCATAGATCTAGATGTAGGTCATTTATGGGATCAATAAAACTTGAATGTCATGGCTTTTTATTTCATTCAATTATCTCCAGCGGTTCAAAAATTACAACTGTTAACAGTTTGTTTGCAAGACTTATGCAGACTAGTTTATATTACTGAATGTAACACATGTGTATCTTCCATTTTCACCCGAATTAACGTTCTTTTTTTCCTTCCCTCCTCCGGTTGCCCCACCTCCCCGTGTGCTGTGCAGTGGCCATCCCCAAACCACTATCCCAAGGCCTCTCTCCTAGGGCCCCGCCAGCGTACAATGGTTGAGGCTCCATCCTTCACATTTGGTCACAAATCAGAATTCTCTATTGTCAAACCAGGTTGGTACAAGATAACACACTGTGCTTTGTGTTTGTTTTAATGGTCTTGTGTGTGTGTTAATACTGTTAAGGGGGGTAGAAAGATTAGAGAGATTGTTACAATCTTTCGAACTAGAGACTAACATCTCAAAGTATAATGTCGAACGCTACTTCTCACAATTCCATGCCACTTCCCTCCCCTTACCATACCAGGTTTCCTCAATTCTTCCCCCATTTTGAATCATCAGCTAATATTTTTTTCCCCTCTATTATACCTTAACAGTGGTTATAACTGAAACAATATAAAATTATTCTTTTTTCAATTATTCTTTAGGTAATCCTTTTCACAGTTGTTTCATGCTCTGTCGACGAATTGCTGGGTTGACCCAAAAATCTACATATCATGATGAGTAAATTGATACCAGTGACAATAAAACTGTAGGTTTTCATGGTTCAGCCAGCGGTGATCAAATACACCTTGGTATAGTGCTGTTTACAACATTACCTTCATCAATTTTATTTCTCCATTCGCCCAGCTGAAGGGAGGTCGAATGACTGACTGAGAATCTTTTGTAATCTTTTGGTACAGACAGAAACGTGCGGCCTAATTTTTTTTTTCTTATCTTGTCCTTGTGCATAGGTACATACAAAGAGCCCTCACCCAATGACTATGAAAGACAGAACGCCGACAAGCTGATTCTACGGAGAGCACCTTCTTTCACTCATCAGTTCCGATGTGAGGGGACGGTCCTTTGGGGCTTGAATGGTGAGCATTTTAGCGTGACTGTGACAGTGGTCTGCCAGTTCTGTTCACTTTGCATTCTGAGCTATTCATAAAGAACATATGATTGGAAGAGGGGGGGGGGGGTACGTACAGTTTTCATTTACGTTCTTCAGGGAGGGCGAGGGGACGGGGTTGTCTGGGAAACATACATACACATTTTTCCTCTATGATAATAAATTAAACGTTATTTTTTTTAACAAAATAAGTTTTAGGATTGTATGAAAATCAAATATAGGTTGTGTTTCTGATGAACAATCAAATTTTAATGGTCTATGCAAAATGTCATTGTAAGTTTTCAGAATACCAAGGTACCGGTATCATGGACATTTAACATTTTAATGGCCGTATGCTCGAACAAGGAGGGGACGTGGGGGGAGGGGAGGTAAAGGCAAGTGCACGGAAGAGTAAAACAGGAAAGGGGGGTGGGGGCAAAACTTGTTAAAGTCGAGCATACATAGTTTATGGGCGGCCCCATCTTTCAGAATAATTATCTTCAAATCTTTGTCAAAATGGCATGGTTTCGGCAGTAATTTTGCTGCAACGTTCTTTCATCTGATGCCCATGCAATTGTGTCCAGAACCTTCTAATTGTCTAATTCCAACAAATTACTCATAACACATCTATTGGCAAATAACTTCTCTGCTATAATCCTGTGAAAAGAATATATTGTAATTATTCCTTTTTTACTTTAAAGAGAACTGAAAATATGGTAATAATAATAATGATAAATAGTATTTATATAGCGCTCCATTCCGTTAACAACCAGGCTCTAAGTCCTTATATAAAGATGGGAACGAAATCAACTCCAACCAAAAGAAAAAAGCCACACATTAGTTAGTCAGCTAATAGCCAGCAGCGTACCAGGTGTTCACTCTTCCATGTCACCAGTTACGCAGCTGTTACAATGAATCATCACACTCCAAGCAGCCATACTGCCATTTTACCAAAGAAAATCATAAATACCCTTCTAAGTCAAATTCACTTTTTAACATTCGGCGTATAGAATTATAATGAAGTGCGCTCTGTCTTTCCATCTGGGTTGTAACTTTGTACGACTTTTTTTTTTTTTCGTCGTCTCAAAATAGAAAAGGAACGAAGAGTAAAGCAGAGAGCAGTATAAGATTTTTTGTTTGTTTTTGGCTTCTCCTGTAAAAGTTTGTTCTGCCATTTGCAGTGATTTTGGCCTAGCACGGCAATATACGCCAGTATTTTGATCTGTTGCCAACGTTTAGTTGCATACTTTTCTTGTCTAACTTAAGCGAATTTTCCAACGTGACGTACTCACTCGTAGTTTCTACGTCCATCCGGCGTAGATTTGTGTAAAATTTCCTTGGGGTTGGTTAGGTAATTGTGCATAGGGTTGGATATCCTATACAAGACCAACGGCGGCGCGAGTTCCCTACCAGTAGACTTACGTGGAAGCTAAGTCATTCCTATGAGCAAATTTGAGCTCAATCAAGCATAGTCAAACTGCCATGGCGACCTTAGTTCCTGTTTATTCTATCCCCATTTTCTGAAAAACTGGAAATCTTGTAGTATATAGATGAGGTAAAACAAATGAACACCTTGACATTTGTTGTGGGACTTATCAAGCTGTTTCACACTTCCGATTTATTTTAACTCCTTATCATAATACTAAAGCCGCAAACGTTTAACGTCGAATTTCTCAGTTGTGCAAAAAGTGGAGTTGGAACAAACAATAACTAAGGTCGTGACCAGTACTCTGATCTCTTTTCAGCCTATGTAGAATGGTCCTGCACACTTTTCTTGGTTAGCCTAAATGAGTTTTCCAGCGTGACCTACTCACAAGTAGTTTTACATCAATCAGAGCTAGATTTGTATAAAATTCCTTTAGGGTTGGCAAGGTTACCTCGAGGTGGATTTCCTACATAAAACTGACGGCGGCGCGATGTCCCTGCCAGTAGACTTACGTCGGAACTAAGCCATTCTTAGATATGAGCAAACTTGTGACCAATCCAATATAGTCAGACTGACGTACGTTGCCTGGTTGCGTTCAGACCGTCTGCACGGCGGTAAAATAGTTTGCTGTTTTGCTCGTAAATTTCGATTTCAGAATCATCCTCAATTCAAAAATTCAGCAGGAATGTAAACTCTTGTACATAGGAGAAAAATATATAATTTTAGCATTGCACCATATTTAACCCTCTAATGCTCAACGATTGATTACCTTGTCAAGAAAAATTTTAAACATGGAAATCTGATTTAAAATAGTCAAATGAATGCAAAGTCACACTAATTTTTTTTTAACATTAAATTCTAGGCCCTACTCTACTTGTTCATGATAAATTAGAAAATGTTCCAAAAATAAGACTTTGGGCACCAGATGGCATGTTTCAAATAAACGACGCTGGGCATGAGAGGGTTAAATACTTTGGATCTGAGATTGCTCTGAACAGTTATACCCAATTTTGAATAGTTGAGGTTATCTCCCCTGTCTCTTGTCTTTCAGAAACAAATCCAGGACCAGCTGCCTACACCCCACGGACCTCACCAAGGGTTCATAAGTCATCCTTCACCATACAGGGCATCCGCAGAGAAAAGTCACACATATTAGGGCCCTATTCAACATTATAGACCATAGACCAGAATATGACAGTGTTTTAGGGCCCTATTCAACATCATAGATCATAGACCATAGACCATAATATGGCCATGTTTTAGGGCCCTGTTCAACAATGTAGACCATAGACCAGAATATGACAGTGTTTTAGGGCCCTATTCAACATCATAGATCATAGACCATAGACCATAATATGGCCATGTTTTAGGGCCCTGTTCAACAATGTAGACCATAGACCAGAATATGACAGTGTTTTAGGGCCCTATTCAACATCATAGATCATAGACCATAGACCATAATATGGCCATGTTTTAGGGCCCTGTTCAACAATGTAGACCATAGACCAGAATATGACAGTGTTTTAGGGCCCTATTCAACATCATAGATCATAGACCATAGACCATAATATGGCCATGTTTTAGGGCCCTGTTCAACAATGTAGACCATAGACCATAATGTGGCGATGTTTTAGGGCCCTATTCAACATCATAGATCATAGACCATAGACCATAATATGGCCATGTTTAGGGCCCTGTTCAACAATGTAGACCATAGACCATAATGTGGCGATGTTTTAGGGCCCTATTCAACATCATAGATCATAGACCATAGACCATAATATGGCCATGTTTTAGGGCCCTGTTCAACAATGTAGACCATAGACCAGAATATGACAGTGTTTTAGGGCCCTATTCAACATCATAGATCATAGACCATAGACCATAATATGGCCATGTTTTAGGGCCCTGTTCAACAATGTAGACCATAGACCACAATGTGGCGATGTTTTAGGGCCCTATTCAACATCATAGATCATAGACCATAGACCATAATATGGCCATGTTTTAGGGCCCTGTTCAACAATGTAGACCATAGACCATAATGTGGCGATGTTTTAGGGCCCTATTCAACATCATAGATCATAGACCATAGACCATAATATGGCCATGTTTTAGGGCCCTGTTCAACAATGTAGACCATAGACCATAATGTGGCGATGTTTTAGGGCCCTATTCAACACTATGGACAATATGGCAATATTTTGAGGCCCTTTTTAACGCTATAGACTTCATGAAAATGTTGTCAGGCCTTAGTCAACGTCATGGACTGTATGGTTAAGTTCTTATGTCTCATTCAACGATACGGACTATATGACAACGTTTCAAGGCCTTATTCAACACAATAGACTATATGGTTATGTTTTACAGCCTTATTCAAAGCTATGGACTGGAAGACAAAGTTTTAGGGCTCTATGTACCACTGTGTACTGTATGGCAATGTTCTAGAATCCAATTCAACGCTATAGATATAGTGTCGTATGGCCTGGTTTATCCCATGGAAGCAAGGAGATTGGTGGAGTTGTCATTTCTGTACATTTATCGACAATCTGTCCGTGACATTATCATGACATTTGTTGTGTGGAATTTGTTATTTTGTTATGATTCTTACATCAAAAGCAAAAATCTGATGTTAAAAGCAGTATTAAAATAAAAAGCATTGTTTTACCATGAACATCATATACAATTCTTAAATTTCCAAGATTATTACAATTATCTCCATGAAACTTTCTTTTTTTTTTTTTTTTTTAATTTGTAAACGACAAAGATTATTGATTTGTTTATGTGCCTTTATTCGTTATTTCAATTTTAATCATTTATCATTTATCAGACTCCAATGTTACATCAAGGCCAGCAGTAGTTGGCCCAGTCAAGCTTAGTAAATTTGATTGGCTGAAGGCAATGTGATGTCATTGGCAGTGTGAACTGTGACGTCACGAAGAAGGCGATGATTAGTGTGGAGAGGGCTGAATGACATTCATGGTGAAACAAAGACAAAATAACAGAATAAACTGTGTTTTCATGTGTATGGAAACAGCAACGGATGGGGCAAAGATCCATCGAGTAGTAAAAAGAAATAGCGTTTCTGTGTTTCCGTACACACGAAAATATTCTTTCTGTCACAACTTGAGGGGGTTTTGACATTTCCGCTTCCGTACACACGAAAACACAGCTTTACCTTTTTCAAATGTACGGAAACAGAACCGGCAAAAATAGTAAAAAGAAAGAGTGTTTCCATGTGTACGGAAATAGCGTTTCCGTAATCGCTGCAAGGTGGCGATGTGAAATCTATGCATGCAAAACGTACCAGCTGCCTGAGCTTATCATGTCTGGGGTCCTTGGTCAGATTGACATAGAGTTGCAGGCAATGGTATGATGTTTGCTGTTGTTAAATGTTCTCCAAATCCTGTTATATTGACAATATTTACATGAAATCAAAACAACTGGTTTTTGCTCAGTCACTGGCGTCATTAACTTTTTTTTTTTAAAGAGATTCTATAAATAATCAAAATGATGTTTACCTTAAACTGCCTTTCTTTTCCATGACATTATTTCTTCACATGTGTGTTTTTGATGTTATAACTCTTTGCTTGCATAAGGTTTAAAATCAGGTACTGCTTCAGTAGGGATATTTGTCACTATTTATATATATTTCATTTCGTGAGAATGAGAGATGAAAGGGCATTTTTCCTGGTAGGCATCGAGAAGAAACCCTAAAACATTTTTAATGTCCATGTTAAAAAAAAAACAAATTAACAAAAAAAAACTAATTTAAAAGTCTAAATGGACTTCTATAGTTTTCCTGTGTAACTAAACCATAACTTTAACAACTGAGTATCCTTACCGGTGCATAATCATGCTCAGGTAGCCACAAACTGCCCCTACCAAAGCACTTCGTCCCCTTAGAATGACAAGGCTCTAAGTCTCTTCCCTCAGCTTTTGAGGAATTGATGACTGAAGTTTCACGTACTAATAGCCTCTTGATGATACCACCTTTTTTTTTGTTTTTAGTAATACTTACACATCACACACCGAATCTGCTTGATACTTTGGCACACAATGGAGAAGGTCTGTAAGGTGTAGTGTGTAACTCTGTTTCAGCCAAAAAATAGAGATAAAACCTTCTGATTCTAAGGGGACAACTTCTTTAAAATTATTGTAAGATGTATTATGTTTTATTAATACAATGTGATATTCAGAGTGATAAGGGTAACATTTTTTTTTTCTACCTGCCCAATGTATGTATATGTAAATATACCTTAACCAGATTTCTACACTGGAGCTGCATTCGTGGAAAATAATGTAGGATATTCTGAAATTTTACTTTGTGCGGTGTCATCAACGGATTATTGGAAATTGGTGCCAGGGCATATAGGACTTGGTGTCCTTTCTTTTGCCCTGTATTTGCTTTGTGGTTTTTAGAGTAGTGGGAGTTTCCTGCAGCAAATTCCATGTGTGATCTATGACTCACCAAAGGTTTTGTAAAAGTTTGACTTGTGAAGTCGCTACAACAAGCAGCGTATGAAGAAATCAGTATTATACTAGGGGCTACTCGTATGCTTGTTGTTAAGAGCCGAAAGGCTGAGGCCCTTGAAAATCAAAGATCTTAAAAATCAGTATTATAGAGGGATGTTGGATTTGAGAAATATATATTTTTTATACTGCCTTACATAGTCTTTATGAGAAACAATCATACTACAAACAAATTCATTACAAATAACACTATTTTTATCTGGATTCTTTGCTGAATTCTAGATATGATAAGGTGGGACGGTCCCTTCTTGGCACCTCTAAAAAATTGTTCATGCTGCGACAGCCCATGAACGAAAAAGGTCCCAGCTATTCCATCTTATCATTATCTGGTATCCTTGCTTTAAGTAAGTCAGAGCTACTTTATTTTCCCCTGAAATATGATTTCTGTAAGTTTTGTTTACACACGAAGGTTTTTTTTTTCGTACTAATAAATTATATTCAAAGTGTGTATTATTATGTTCTTCTGAAACAATCTGTAAATTTTCATAAGTCTCCTTCTCCAAGTTTTCTTTTTTTTCTTTCTGAAATGCAGTTTCTTTATGTTGCTTGGATTTTACATTTACAAGCAGAAACACTGTGATATATTTGAATTTTTGTTAGTTGTCATGTATTTTTGTTTAAATTTCCTGGCCACTAACAGTGCCAACTTTCAAATTTAAGTTAGCACAATGGCATAGATTTTTGCTGTGATACTTTTGCACTCTATATATTTACAACGGTTGCTCATTTGACTTTCAAACAATTTTGTTTTAGGACCATCCAGTTTTATTAATAATTTTCCATGACTGTTTTCTATTTTACCTTTAAGATAAGAATCTGGGCCACTATATATTGCCTTTTTATCAACAGAGAATGTACTGGATTTTTCATGCCGAACTACACATTTTATTTTTCATCTGCAAAGTTCATTTTTGTATTATTGTATTCTGTGTGCTATTGATTTTAATTTTTTTGTGTGCAGCTGTGGCTTTTTTAACCATCAGTTGAAAGATATACTTGTACTTGTATATTACATGACAAAATGCACTTAATTGTTTACTTTTCTGCTAATATAATTATTTGCTTATTTGTTTCGTCTGAGTTTGCTGTTTGTGTTAAACCATATGTATATATATTTATAATATGGGTTTAAAACGTTTATTAACAATTATTTCATATTTTAATGGCCATCTGGCCAGTCAACTATTTTTCTTCACTCCAAACAATTTTATTTGTGCCCTGGCTTGCTCATACAGTCTACAGTATTCTCAATGATAGCCCATCCAGTCTACAGTATTCCTTGTGATCGTTCGTACAGTCTACAGTGTTTCCATTGACCTCCCATGAAATCTACAGTATTCCCACTGATCGCTTATATAATATACTGTAATCCCAATGATCACTCATACAGTCTACAGTACTCCCAATGATCGCCCATACAATCTACAGTATTCCAAATGATCGCTCATACAGTCTACAGTATTCTCAATGATCGCTCATACAGTCTACAGTATTCTCAATGATCGCTCATACAGTCTACAATATTCCCAATGATCATTCAAACAGTCTACAGTATTCTCAATGATCACTCATACAGTCTACAATATTCCCAATGATCACTTATACAGTCTACAGTATTCCCAATGATCACTCATACAGTCTTCAGTATTCCCAATGAATCGCCCATGCAATGTACAGCATTCCCAATGATCGCCAAATACAGTCCACAGTATTCCCAATGATCGCCCATACAATCTACAATATTCCCAAATGATCGCTCATAATAATAATAGTTCGTCCATCAGGTATGATGATGACCTTAACAACACCAGAGGAATAAAGAACAGAAATTGTTGAGAATTTCAACACATGGACAATAAAGAGAACTAAAGGACACAGAGGACAGAATGGAAAGACTGTTCTTTCATGACTTATGGCTTCTCATGTGACTGATAAGTCCTATTTTTGCCCTGCAGTATCTTTAGTATTCCCAATGATCGCTCATACAGTCCACAGTATTCCCAATGATCGCCCATACAATCTACAGTATTCCCAATGATCCTCATACAATCTTTAGTATTCCCAATGATCGCCCATACAATCTACAGTGATCCCAAATGATCGCCCATACAATCTACAGTATTCCCAATGATCGCCCATACAATCTTTAGTATTCCCAATGATCGCACATCGGTCCACACGGCACTTTTGAAATCTATATATATATTTGAGGACTTGAAAACTTTGTCCTCTATGCATTCCATGACCACAGCACACAGAGTTCTGAAATTTTTTGTGCTGATGCAGAGCAAAACGTACGAGGTTTTTAAGGAATATTTCTTGAAATTTGATGCTCTACTGATTTTAGAAAAATCAAACAAAAAATCGGCCGGAAAAAAACTCCAGTAGCCTTTTTAAGCGCTTTCCTTCGTAATATATATTTGTGGACTTGAGATTTTTCGTTGCAAAAGGCTTCTGAACCGCTCAACACTCAGACTTCAAATTTTATTATGGTACATCAGAATGGATGTAAGGGTGCACAGTTTTTAATAGAAGTCTCAAATCAGTGTTGTTGTTTTTATTGGAAATTTATTGTTTCGCCATGATTTAGATCTATTTCGAGTCATGGTTCGCCATTTTAAGGTTTCGTTGTCACTTCCTGCGATGTGTTCACTATCAAACACTATAACCCGTGCGCAAATCATGCTGTTGTACGGGATGCGCAGTGTGTCAACTCACAAAGGCAGAGCAGTAAGGTCTTATTTAAAAACAAACGAACAAAAATAAAAAATAATAAACAAATAGGAACAGGCAAGATGAAGCAGGTCCATAATAACCACCCAGAACTGAAACCAATATTCAAACTGATTTATCCCGGGCAGGGCCGGGGACCTCAGCTAGTAACAAATAAAATGGCATGCGTACATTCTCTTTAGGGAAAAGGGGGGGGGGGGGGTGAGCTGAAAGTTGGTTTTTTTTTTTATTATGGAGCCAGAAAATGTAAATAAAACTATTTTTTTTTATCATTACCGTAATTGAAAAGTGCACTTAAGTTGCCCATACTGCCCCGTGTGCGCTTTTCATACAAAGGGACTGTCCCCCCCCCCCCCACCCCAGCGTCCACACTTTGTCGATGATCCCTTCCCTGACAGCATCCCCATATCAATCCAATGTAGCTTTGCATAGGATTGCTTTGAGATTAATAGGATTACCTTGGCAGGGGGGGGAGGGTGAAGAATAACTTACATCAAACTGACGTCGGTGCGATGTCGAAACCAGCGATCTGCGTAGGAAGGGATTCTCGTGAGCAAACTTGATCTCAGTTCTAGGGGTCAGCTTTCCGTAGGGTCGTTGGTGGCTGGTTGGCTTTGTGTCCTGATCTGAAACCGACACCACTGTAACCTAGGCAACAACCCACGCTTAGCCTGTATTTCTGTTTTTAGAACTTGCTTTGTTTACCCGTTGTGTGTATAGTAGTGGCTTTTCCAAGTGTTTTATATTTTTTGTTTCAATGACACATTCAAAACATGAGAAATAAAATTCTGTTTCAGTGGCTTTTTTTTTTAAATCTTCGTTTGGTATATAATGTGTGTGCGCGCGCGTATGTGTGTAGGCTATGTATTGGGTGCTAAAATAAATTTCTTTGCCAGTGTTGATAGTTCGCTTTCTGCCCTGTCAAAACTTACCAAAAGTTCAAGGGTGTGCTTTGGGGGGGGGGGGGCGGCACGCTGGTCCAGAGGCAAGATGCTTGCCCATCATGCCGAAGATACCGGCTTCGATACCCGGTCGGTGCAGACATGTTTGGAAATTTGGGGGAATTTTCTGTCCCTGATCCTTTGGTAGATAGGATCGAGCACCTAGTCTTCTTGGATAAGGACAAAAAGCTCGGGGCGACCATGTGCACATGATGTACGTTATTACAGATACCTTGGCAATTGAAAGTCTAGAAGAGCAAGCCGAACAAGGCCGCTGCCCGGGCAAAATTTAAAAAAAAACAAACTAACCCTTACCGTAAAAACACGGAGAAATAAGAATAAGAAAAATAAAAGCAAGAAAAGTGAGGTGTAAGTGCCTAGGGCAGCGAACCTAAAATACAGACCCCAGACACCCACTCTTTTCATCACAATATCCCCGGACAGAACGTAAAGTGGCGTTAATATTATTCTCTACATTCTGTACACTGCATAATAACTGTGGTCAAGTAGTTTTGGGGGGTTGTCTAAATAAACATGCTGCGCAGTAATAAAACGCATGGTTGAGCCGAGGACGAAGTGAGATTTTTCAAAAACAAAACAAAACAGAACAGAAATAAACAACAAGAAACAATCTATCGTGACACGTCATCTTGAAAGCTTTACCCGATAGGGAAGTTCTTTTTTTTTCTCATTGTTAATACAGAGAGATATTCTAAAATTAAATCCTGAACATACTGATGACACATTCGCAATAAGCAACAGCGGCAGCATGTATAATTCAAAATTAGCATAAGTCTATGCAAACCTGCTTCCTGTCAATATGCATTTAACAGATCCAATAAACAAAATAAAACATTACATGTAATGTGGATGTCTTTATTTCAATTCTGGATCCCAGCATGAAACTGCTGCATGTGCAAACTGTTGAACATTGCCTGGTAGGAACTAGCAGGCGTGACACAGACCATAGTGTAGACTTTGCTTCACACTAACACAACAGGCACGGCCCGCAGTAGCCCACTGTGTCTTAGTGTGAGCCATAGAATAAAGTCTGTAGGGTTGTATGCGATATGACGCGTTTGCGGTTGCTGCGAACAGCTGTCCGCCATTTTGACGGACCTGGCGACCGAGTTGTTTACGTCGTGCTGGGCCCTATATTAAATTTCCTTTGAAATGCCTGACTTTTGTTGTATTGTGGGGTGCCAAAATAAGAGATCAAAGCAGAAGGACCTCAGTTTTTTGTTTGTTTGTGACTGGAGAAGGCCAGGCAACCGAAGATTTGACTAGGAAGAGGCGCTTAGCATGGTTAATAGCTATGAATCGAAAGAATTCAGGAGACAAGGAAGCGACAAATAAGCCCTGGCTTCGAGTATGCGGGGAACATTTTGCGTCTGGTCATGTCAGTGGCATTTATTTGTTTTTGATCAATCACAGCATAGTTTCTATATAACTCTATATAACTCGCACTTTGGTTGAAGCATTTTCTATCTGACTATTCCAGTATAGACTCGAAATAATTTTACTACAAATGGTATAGATCTAAAGGAACCAGGATCCATGACGAAATTCCTATTTTACGGTTTTCAGGGTAGATTTATACACACACAAAAAAAATGAGCAGACAATGCAGAAAACAAAATGTTGTAGACTATAATAGGCTAGAGCTATTACATGCAGCCTATAAACCACGACATCACTGAAACACTTCTTTAAATACATTGTATCTTTAATTCAATGCCAAGTAGTTCTACAACTTTTATTCCATACTCATTCAACACTGCTTTAGTAAAATCTGATTCCATTATCCAGGACAATAATACATGAATTGGTCATTGCTGACGTATAGATCTATATTCTGTTCCCTATCTTCAACACGTCTTCAATATAAATATTACTTCGTAAGACTAATAGTTACCAAGAAAATCTAGATAGGTCGTCTACTACGCACAACCACTTATTACTAGATCTAGTTAAATGTACAGTACATGTAGGCCTAGATCCAGATCTAGATCTAGCTAGATCTAGATATCGTAATAGAATCTAGTCACAGGATTGACATGTTGATCAATGGATCTAGATCTATCTAGATCTAGAATCTAAATCTATACACTGTATCTGGTCTAGATATAATATGTGGTGTGGTGTATCATTATTATTATGCATATTCTTGTTCATTAGTGTAGGCGCTGCATTTCAGCACCAGTTTTTTTTTTTTTTCACTTCATTTTCTGTCTTCTCCTTAGTTTACTTTCTATCGTTTGGTTTGTTTTTTTTTTATTTCTCACGCAGGGTTTCGCTCCATTGCTCTGGGGGAACACTGGATGGGTCAGTCTTGTCTATAAACAATAATTTCGCCTCATAGCGTCTCAACGATCGCGGATTCAGAGCGGATGTGTTGCTCATGTCTTGTTCGGCTGCCATTTTCTCTAATCGGCAGTCCGTCAAAATGGCTGACGGCGCATGTCACTTGACTATCTAATACAACCCATTGTGTTAGTGTGAAGCAGAATCTATAGGCGGCGAGCCACCGCTCTTGTGCCTACGCCAGACTTGGTCTGTTTCACCCCTAAATGTGCCTGCCCAGCGGGGATACCTTATCAATTACCTAAATACAACGAACCGTCACAATCGTGAGAGTAGATCGACCAGCAGGCCTATTCTGTATTGCTCAATCAATTTATCTATTCATTTCGGTGTCACTTTTGTGCTTGTTTAAAGGGTTCAGCCCGCATCATTACCTGGAGAGAACTATGATTATGCTTGTCTTTTACTTCGCCAGTCACAACGAACTGTCACAATTGTGGGGATAGGTAGACTGCTGGTCTTTAATTAGTTAATTTACATATTTATTTGGCCGGCACATTTGTGCTTGTGTCCAATCCAACCCGCACCAATTATTTAAAAATTTTAATTATTTATAAAAAAAATTGAACGAATATTGTGCTAAAATAACACTGGCGTCGCCGTGCAGCCCATTTAAACGTCAGACAGTTATTACTGAAACACGACGGGTTACAAAACAGGAATTTCATATCATTCTCGGGAGACAGCATAAAAGTCAAGTCCATTTGAGGCTTCTGTACAGAAGGCTCAACGTTGGAGGCACAGAAACGTGTCTTCGTGGAATGGCACCAGACAGCCCCCAGCACGTCCTTCAACATTGCCGCGTGTATCAGCAAGATAATGGAAAACTCCTGATTTGGAGGCAGGACGCTTCAGTCGAAGCTGCGCGGGAACTTGAAGTCACTGCATCTTTCATACATTCCACTGGTCTTCTGATCTAGTGATGACTGGCACGAAGATCACACTCAGAAGAAAAAAATCTGAAGCTGGACACCCACAACTCACCGAATATGAACGGCTCCTCACGATCATTTTCATCCGTAGTTCTAAGCTCAAGAATGATCGGCCGAGTCGCATACCGGGCTGTCTACTTCAACCAGGTCATTGTGTGTTTTCTCTTAAAATCATTTTTGTTCACCGATTTGAAAAATTAAATTACGTCTTGCCTCTCGATGACAAAGTGGAAAAATCTGGCTAGATTTTCAGAAAATAGAGAACTTACTTGAAGTAATCTGGTGATGAAGTAATTAATTATAGATTTACTACGATACAATTGCCGAGCAGTATTGTCAGATAAAACCACTTGGTGAATACACAGAGAATAAAAGTATTCTTAAATTTATGATAACGGCCACTATGCGTCTTTTTCACTTTTTTGGTTTTGTTTTGGATACTTTTTTTAAAAGTTTGATACTCAAAGTTTCATCAGTTATAATTTCACGAATAAAATTTCAAAATTGCACTTAAAATTGATTTGTCTGTAAAGTTCTCAAAATGTAGAGATCTAGACGGAATTTTGTAAATTTGTAAAAAAAAAAAATCAACGGTAGGTTTCAGCCTCTTACAGACAGGACAAGATGCACTGCGGATGACTGATAAGGAGGTAAAAGGTAGGTGTTACAGGAATGCAAGAGGAAAACGGGCAAAGAATGAACTATTGATTCTTTAGATTGAAAATAAAATCATTTAGTCTTTTCACCTTTTCCTATCGGCAGGATCTGTTTCATATCCAGCATCAACCCGACAGTGCTGGACTACAACAATTCAAGCCAGATGGACATAGGTCACTTTTTCTAGAAAGTTCCATTGTCCAACATGAATCATTCCATAGCGTGTCAAAATGTGTGAGTATAAAATCACTTTGTTTCTAAACGTTGGAAAGCAAACATAATTATGCATAGTTAGCCTTGGGGCCCACAAGCTATTTTTGATCGACCAACTAGTTTGGGTAGTGACAAGAAGACCATTAGTTTCAGAGACACCCCGCGCACTAATAGCTTGTGTCTTTTTTTCATTGAAACTGTGTAGTGACGTCACCATCCAACCATTTGGCCGATCAAGCAATAAACATAAACTCTTAAGCGGTCTCTGATTTCCTTGCCCATTGTTGTCTTTTTGAAAGTATTTTGAAATTCGTTCATCTGTTTATCTCAGCTGACATGTTGGTGGGCGGTTCTTGTAGCGTCTCCCTCTATCTTTTCTTGTACATGTATATTATTCTGTCTGTCGTCTTGCTTTTCCCTAACCCAATGTGACCATTATCGTGTGGACAAGCTGTCTCAAAACACAATTCAAACTCATCTCAGCTAAGTTTATTTTTCTCCTCAGACCGTTCCAAATTGACAGGCAGATACCGATGAATAAACCACCGTTATGTTCATCAAGGAATTTAAAAAAAAAAAAAAAAAGAAATCTACTCAAGTCAAGGAAAGGGGGGAAGAAAAAGTGCTAATACCGGAGAAAAAAAGAAAAGAGAAATGAAATGAGAGGTGAACAAAGATTTATGAGAACCAGAAGGAGAGAGAGAGAGAGAGAGAGAGAGAGAGCGACAGAGAGAGAGAGAGAGAGAGAGAGAAAAGTGTGTATCATTGATGTATCGAGTATCAAAATGCACTTACAATAAATATTTCCATTGTAAAACATTAACCGTCTTGTCTTAAAAAATGTTGTGTACCATTGAACATCTCAATATGTTTCTGTCAATGACATACGTGTTTGCAATAAAAGGACCTCTCAAAAGTGCATGTTTATTATTCCTGATCTGTGTTGTTTCTTTATGTTATTTTGTCCCCTTGGAATAACAAGGTCCTATCTGAAGTCGACTAGGTGTATACTTTGTAACTATTACTAAAAAGAAAAAAAAGTTGTGCTCTAAAAGCTATGACCACATGTGAAACTTCAATCCTCGATTTCTCAAAAGTTGGTGGAAGGGAGTTAGAACTTTGTCATTCTAAGGGGAAGATTTCACTGCTATGACATGCTGTCGTCCTCTTACTGTGACAAGATTCCAACTCCTTTCTATCAACTTTTCAGAAATAACGTAATATGTATAATATATAACAGTATACTAAATGATATTTTATTAGTTTTTCATGAATATCTAAATGTACTCTGTTCCTGCCCTTTCTTCGTCAATGAAACATTTTAAGTAAGTATTATTATTACGTTTCGCTGAAGGCGATCAACAAAAGCGTTAAAATGCCAATTCAATACTTACTCTTGTTGCGTCAGTATAATACATGTATAACACTTCCTTTAACGTCTTCCCTGCTTTGCCCGGAACTATTCCGGGCTGTCTCATCTACTATACTGCCATGTGCCAGGAACTGTTGCGGGCCCAGATCGTACGTATTTCTTGAGTGGTCACGTGGAGAGAATTCCCGAATTATGATTGTTTTGTATTTCCTAGTTAGTTCCCCTACTTGCTTTGCGACATATTTTGCGTGGATTTTGAAAGCGTGGTATTTGTGGTGAGTAATTTTTTAGATTTGCTTGTTTTGTCCCCTTTTGCACCCAGGATATGAGTGGAAATTTGTGTGGCAGGCAAGGGGTTAACTGAAAGAGATCTCAGTGTACCATGGGCAAACACTGATTATGCATTAAAATGGAGGTAAACTGTCACCAAGTCCAAGTTGCTTTGACAAATGCATTGAAAACGATTAGACATAAATCAAAGGGTCCAAGTCTAAGCAATTGTGGATGTCAGATGGACCATTATGTGTCTTGTGATTGGATATATTTTGCTTATTTCATTATAATATTTTTCGTTTCTGGAAATCACATGCTTTTTTCAGACTAATAATGGGTTTTCATATGTAGGGAAACGGAAAAGGCAAAAATCCATCAAACAGTAATAAGAAAGAGTTTCCATGTATGAAGAAACGGCTGTTCCGCACAGATGAAAATATTCTTTCTATTTCACTACTTGCAGAGTTTTTCATGTTTCTGTTGCCATTTCCGTTTCCGTACACACGGAAACCCACCCTAAGTACATTCCATAATTATGACAGAACAGCATGAGAAAAAAAATCGTTAATCAAAGACACGAGAGAGTACTAATTTACTTTTATATTTTGCAGAATAATTAACCCTGTAAAGCTGACGACATAAAAGGCCACGGTCTATTAAACAACAGCCGTAAAATAAATATTATGTGTCTCTCTGCAGTAGTGGACTGTACGAGCAAGCCATGTGAGCAGTTGTGTCAACAGCTATCAGGTGGCTACAAGTGTTCTTGCAACGAGGGCTTTGCTGTGAATCCAGGAGATACCACAAAATGTCAGAGTGAGTATTCTTCAGTGGAATTGCAGTACTGGAAATTTCACTGCTGCGGAGGGCAGATTTTTGCTTGCTTGGCAAGGAGTTTACCGTGCTGCACGCCACGCGAAAGATTGCTTGCATTGAACGGGCAGTTAATTTTAACATAGTGCGCGCGGGGCCTTAGAGACTGAGAAAGCATGCATCGTGCATATTTATTTCGAGTGCGCAGCCGAGCTCAGCCTATTTGGACTGAGATGACGTTTCTTATGCCATTTGGCTTTTGTTGTTGTTGTTGTTGTTGTTTAGAGACCCCTCCGTGGAAAAAAATATTCTAGACTTACAAGGATTGGTGACTAAGACAGGTATAAATTTAAGTCTTCAAGGCCCATGTATCTGTATTAACTTTGTAAGCATCAATTTTCGACTGCCATGACAGATAAAAGGATTAAGATTTATTTCCTCCACTGAAACACTCAATATTTGATTACTTCTAAAAAAACTACACATTTTGCATGTAGAAAAGGATAAAGATTAATAAAACTCCAAATCCCAGTGGTGTCAAGTGAAATAATAGATCTACTCACGACACACACTGCTTTGTCCAAGCATTTGAAAGCAATGTCTCTGACTTAGAGTTAATTGCTTGGGCCTCAAAGCGTTAAGAGACCGTTTTATTTTCTCCACAGAAATTGAGGTGTGCAGGGGAAAAGCAGACATTGTTTTGCTGTTCGATTCGTCGTCCAGTGTAGGTGAAAGTAATTACCAGAAACAGTTTGATTTTGCCAAAAGGCTCTCCAGGCACTTTGAACTTGGTCCTGATGATTTCCGTTTTGGAGGCATCATATTTTCACGCTCTGTTGAGAAATTGTTTGACCTGAAAGACCACAATGATCACTCCTCTCTAGATAAGGTGAGCTCAGTTTTTCAGTTTTACGGAGTGTTGACACAGTAACAGCTACTTTGGGCTCTTTCGTGGTTTATCTGGTTTTACATATTTATGCTCGGTATTTAGAGCTTTATCAATTTAAATCCGACTAATAAAATTAAATATTTCCGTGCAGATTTTATGACTTTGGTAAAATTCAGTTGTGCAAGAAAAGAAAAATGGAACAAATAAGAAGTAGGTCCCTTTTTCTCTGAATTATTATTATTTTTTTAGTGCTCTGTTTCTTCAACATTCTGCTTATCTTTATTTAAAACTGTTAAGGTGCGTAGCACATTCTTAGCAAGTGACTATTGTTTATGAAAAAAACCAACAACAAACAAACAAACAAAGTACTAAACAGTGGTATTTTTACGATTTTCAAATTTCAGGCTCTAGAGGATGTGAAATACATGTCCAGCAGCACCTACACCCACAGCGCCTTCAGATTTCTTCAGTATGACGACACGTTCAGTACAGGTAAAGGGGGCCGTGACGACGCTAGAGACATCGTTATCCTCCTCACTGATGGCAACTCCAACAGACGTTCCAAAAGTAAGAACACTTTCACGGGGTTTATGCTTTATAATGCTAAGGTTCGGTTTCCATATGCACTGAAACGGGAACGGCAAAGGAAACAGAAACGTCAAAAAACCTTCAAGTAGTGAAATAGAAAGAATGTTTTCATGTGTATGGAAGTGCCGTTTCTATACGCATGGGAATACTTTCTTTTTACTACTTTTGTATTTGTAATTGTATACTTCTTTAGTCCCATTTGGGATATTTGCCTTAGTGTCATTGCAGCCCAGTGACCACTGGAGCAGACAAGTCGTCGCCATAGTGCAGCGCCGCTGCGTTTTCATCTTTTTTTTTGCGGGGGGGGGGGGGGGGGAGGAGGAGGGAGTGGTAGAGATTCGATTTTTACTACTTGATGGATTTTTGGCGTTTCCATTTCCGTACACATGAAAACACGGCTTAACTCATTTTGAAGTTGTTATTTTAACGTGAGTTGTATGAGATAACTGGCTAGATCAAATGGGGTTTTTTGAGAAAATGAGGAAAAAAAATCTGTTTAAATTCACATTCCAAGCAGTTCTGGTGGCAGATTATGATTGGTACTTCTAAATTACATTATCTACTAAGAACACAGTATGTTTTGCCTTGAAAATGGAATTCGCTCTCAAAATGTGACACACGGCAATCATAATTGTACACCGCATGACTTTTCCAGACCCATACTTTGACGTAACATGCCATTACTATAAAATATCCCCATAATCATGCTCTCCCTATCTTCACCCACCCCCTTCTCCCTGTCTCTCTCGCACTCTCTCTCACACTCCCCCTCTCTTTCTCTCTCTCCCATTCTTGCTCTCTCTCTCTCTCTCTCTCTCTCCTCTCTCCCTGTTTCTCTCGCTCGCTCTCTCACTCCCCCTCTCTCTCCCATTCTCGCTCTCTCTCTCTCTCTCGTCCTCTCGGTCTCTATCTATCTATAGCTCTCTTTCTTTCTCTCTCGCGTGTGCTCTCTCCCGACTTTGTCTGTCTGTCTGTCTCTTTGTTTGTCTGTGTCGCTCTCTCTGTGTCTCTCTCTCTGTCTCTCTCTCTCACTCTTCTCTCTCTCTCTCTCTCTGTCCCTCTCTCTCCTATGTTCTTAAAAACATATCTTCACTACTTACACTAATGGCGTAAGTCATTATTGACACTTTTGAGATATTAAGCAAAAAACTTTCTTTTCCTGTCATTTAGTGGTATATGCCATTATGATTCTATTGGATTATAAAACTTACATTTTCCTCTCAGCGGATTTCTTTTTCTATAATATTATCAGATAGCCCTCATGCTCACGAATGCAATCAACCGTCAGTTGCCTTTTAGTACCTGTCTGATATTATGTCATCATCGTAGAGCAATGACGGTGCTTTCGGCGTGTACAAAACATGCAAGGCCTTAACCCTTTGACGACTGACACTTTGAAAGCTAGATTTTGTCTGTTCCGTGTTTATTAAGATCCATTCATTTCAGGTACTTTAAATGCTAAATATGATTCTAAATCAGGATATTGGTCTATATACAAAAGCTTGTAATTGAGAACCAAAACTTATACCTCAGGATATTGGTCTATATACAAAACCTTGTAATTGAGAACCAAAACTTATACCTGAGAGAGCAGTTAAATAGTTCATAGCAATGCTGTTTCAGTACTCAAAGGGTTAAGGAAGACACTATCCGTCAGTTGGTAAATATTTCCGGTACGGGGCTGATTTTACCTCAGTTTTGAATTTCTCAGATTTAGAAATATATTTTGAGGTTGGTTCACAAATCTTGTCTTCACCGAACCTTCCACAGCTCTAAGGCAAGCAAGGCATCTGAAGGCGGCTGGTATCGGGATCTTGGCAGTGGGTATCGGACCGGATATTAACATGGATGAGCTATACCAAGTGGCCAGTTCTCGTGAAGATGTGTTCCACGCACAGAGTTTTGACCTACTCGATGACATTGAACCGTATCTTGCCCACAGGACTTGTGGAGGTGAGTAGTTTAAACTTTTAGTAGAAACCAAATATGACAACGTCGTAACAGATCTTTGTTTTCGTACGTGGCACTTCATTAAATGAAGATACTAGTACTAAAAGTACTTAGCTCACATTTTTCCGAAATTTGAAACTGTTCGGGGAAATCGCAACCTTAGTTCTTATTTGCTGAAAAACTGTATTCATTTTAGTATATAGAAGAGGTATAAAAAATGCACACTTTGACACATGTTTAAACTGCGTTGTGGCACTTTTCAAGTTGTTTCGCAATTCCGATTTATTCTAACTCCTTAATCCTAATACTAAAGCCGCGACCGTTTAACGTCGAATTTCTCCGTTGTGCAAAGAGCGGAGTTGGAATAAACAAGAACTAAACCAGCGATTTGCCAATAAAATGCAAGGATCCCATATGATGCAAGCATGGACATGACACATATATTTGTGAAAAGAATCTGTCAAACTCTAGCATGGAGTCGGTTAATAAACTGCCATTTGATCTTTCAGCACAAGCGTAAGCTCAAGTCTGAGCCTATATTGCAATATCAAGACTGAAATGGCGTGGGTTGCCCACGGATGTAAAACGTGCACGGAATCTCACGGAGTAATAAAACATTAAAATATTCAAATTATTCTGAATCTTCGCCTTGTTGAATTTTTTATAAGTTTTTCTTATTGCAGATTACAAAGGATGTCGTTAGGGGGATGTAGAATGATTGCCAAAGCCAAATGGAGAAATACTGACTTGTGTTCACTGTTCAGCTAAAGCTTTCTGTGTAAAACATTATGTCTCCCTGGCAACAGCAGATTACAGATCGTCAGTTGCAAAAGATAACTCCCAAAGTTATCGTCATCATCATTCCACAATTCCGTACCCAAGATGGCCGGTGGATCAGCTGATGAGTGTAGCTTTGAGATGTGTCTAAGCGGTTAAAATGCCTGCTGGTTGCATTGTAGTTGATTGTTATGACGGGTGGAAAGGATGGATCCAAGCTGGTCAGATTCCCTACCATCCGTGTAAACAAAGGAAAGGAAGTGAAAGAACTGACCGAACTTCTCCCAAGTGCATGTACACATGTGTCATTGTTTACTGCAGTGAACTAATTTTAGCTCGCCGCCGATTGGTGCGCGACGCCTCAAGTGCTCGCAGTGCAAATCAGCTAACGAATCAAAATCAATACCACAATCGCCATGGTGATGCGTCGGTCCTTACCCCCTCAAAGATGGCGGATATGCGCAATGGGCCTATAGAGATAGCTGTTGTTAGGGGAGCGTAAGTAGTATTTTACATAGAAAGCTATAACAAACAGTGAACACAACTCAGTCTTTTCTCTGTTTGGCTTTGTAATTACACTACACTCCCCTAACAACAGTGTAAAATGGTGATTGAGGTGGATGTGGAGGTTTAGTTTATAAACTCAAACGTCAGCGAAACAAAACAACGTAACTGTTGAAAGGTGCAACGTGATTGTCTGATAGAGGTGAGCATTTTATCTCAAAACACCAACAAAATGATTCAGGCAATTGTGGAATGACCATGGCGTTATGCTGTTTAAAATCACATTTGTCCATGTCACTTTTGCAGAATAAGTTCTGGTTTTAAGATTAATTATTACGTATCCTTAGCAGATAAAGTAAATTAGATGCACGGGTTTTAAAGGATATCTTTGGAATTTTAAAGTTTTTTTAGTGTTTTACTTTTTTTTTTTAATTGTCCAATTGTTTTATCTGTTCAATTTTCCTTTTTTTTCTGCTGTTGATTTTTTTTTCTTTGAGAAAGGTTGAAACCGAAGTATCGGTACTTTCCGACTTTGTGTCTTATGGTATCGTTCTGGTATTATTTCTTAACCGAAGCTTTGCTACATACAACTTTTTCTTTTTGCCAGTTTTCGACTAAGCTTTAAGCCCTGCTGTCACCCCACAGTTTTTCTGCGGGTTTTATAATACTTGTATTTCATCAGTGTACATGTACAGGGTGTCCCAGAAGTCGCGCGCCATCCTGGTTTTAAAGAATGCAGTAACAACTGAGTGCCAAAAGATCACCCCTGAAACCCTCAGGAGTGTGAAAGTCAGTTTGATGACGAGAATTAACGTGTGTTTTATTCTAGAGGGTGCTCAGTTTGAACACTTGTTATGATTATTATCAATAGAGGTGTTTATGAAATCAATAAAGGTGTCTTTTCAAAACCAGGATGGTTTGCGACTTCTGTGACACCCTGTGTGTACCTGCCAGCAAAACTCCAGGTAGATTTTGGGGCAACGCAAAGCTATGCTTCTATATTATACTTTATGGTTTCCTCAGATAACAGTGGCTGACTCAACACTTAACACAACAAAGTTAAGCTCATTATTATATTTGTGAAGAAGGGGTCCGAGACAACAATTTGCACCCCCCCCCCTCCCCTCATTAATCCGGCCCCGCCTTTGTATGTTGTGTGTATGTATTTGAGATAGAGAGAGAGAGGGGGAGATAGGGAGAGAGAGAGAGAGAGGGAGTGAGAGAGAGGACAGAGAGAGAGGGAGTGAGAGAGAGGACAGAGAGAGAGAGACAGACAGACAGACAGACAAACAGAAAGAGAGAGAGACAGAGACAGACAGAGAAAGAGAGAGAGAGAGAGAGAGAGAGACATAATTCTTTATGCTGACAAGTACATGAACAACGTTAATGATTGATCAGTTTTTCTACCTTTGCCTGATCAAATTTTCATCAGCATTTCTCTTCTGTCTATTCCACCGCCCATAAACTGTTCCTCTTCCTGCCAAAGATAGTTAAGCTAGAAATTTAAACCAGTTAAACTTTCTTGCTGGAGAGATGAATTACACATAGAGGACAAGCCTATACACGATGTGAGACAGATAAATTATGCTTGCCTGTATAGCAATGGTTCTCAATCTTTTAGTTTTAGGTCTTTATTTTAGGAGGTTCGCTGTTCTTGGCATTTACGCCTGTCTTTACTTGTTTTTATTTTGTTTTTCTTGTTTTTGTGTGTTTTTATGGTAAGGATTAGTTGTTGTTTTTTATTTTGCCATGGGCTCCTCTTCTTGACTTTCAGTTGCCAAGGTATCTGCAACGTGCATCGGTCCCATCCGAGCTTTTCGTCCTTATCCAAGAAGACTAGGTGCTCGATCCTACCTACCATAATATCAGGGATAGGAATTTTGCCCCCAAATTTCAACAGGCCTGCGCGGACAGGGAATCGAACCCGGTACCTTGGGCATGAGGGGTGAACACCTTGCCTCTAGAACAACATGTCCCAGACAACGCCTCCTATTGGTCCCGAATGGAGCTATTTACAAGCCAGTGTTCGGCAATGACGTAAAGCATATTTTCTTCAGGAACTTGTCTTTTGCAAGGGCTCCGTCCTTATACTGGCTAATTGCTGCTGCCAGCCATTCCTGCTTCTTTCTTTCACGCCGTGGAATTGGGCGTCCCTCGCGCATCTTGAAATGATTTTCAAATAGGACTTCTTGTAGGCGGTCGAACAGCTCAAAAACAGACGGATGACTGGTGTAAAACAGGCCATTCAGCTTTCGGTGGAATGCTTCACACCCATTTGTTGTTCTCTTACTGGTGACATCAGTGCTGGCCCACAAAGTTGGTGGGAATGTAGAATTGCTGCAGATGTAGGTCTCCGTCAGGTATGTCAGGTACTTGTCTATCCTTTCGCCAATAGGGGCCTGGAACAAAATGTCAAACGCGAAGCTTTCATAGACGTCCAGGTAATCAAAAAAGGGCAGTCCAAAAGTGAGCTTCAGGAACTGGCCTATTTCTGAATCTTGAGATTTGTAATCACCAGACAGCCCCAACTCCTGGATCTTACTCCACCAGTTCTGTTTAAGGTGGAATAGGCAGCCTTTCACCGTCATTCCTGGAAACGTCTCCGTTGCTGCCTTGTGGGTCGCCTTCTCAAAGTCAAGATGCAAGGTTTTACTATCAAGGTTCTCTCCATTGACTTCTTGGTAGATGGTGTTGAGAAGATTGAACATATTGCAATAGATCTCAGTAGTCTGTACAGGTGTCCTTCCAGTTGAATAGCTGGCTTGCCTTTACTTGTCTCAACTATCTGTATATCCATCGTGTTGTTGGAGTTGCAGTCCTCACAGTCGCAGTGTGACGTAGTTGTAAGTATGAGGGGGTATAGTGGTTTATTTAGCCTCGGATTTTCAGTTAGCACCAGCACCAGTTGTAAGTATGAAAATCAGAATGTCAAAATTATTTTCCACAATGTATTCACGTGTGTAAAGATACATGAATTGTGTTTTTTGCCGGTGGGCTCTGCAGTCACGAATTGTGTTTACGCCTTTTGCTTGAGAGTGTAAAGGCTTGTCATCACTGTGTTGTCACACGCTATGACACATGTTTATTGCCATGTGTTTCACTGATTGACTTGTTTGGCCTGTTTTGTGTTTGTGCTTGGGTGAGGGGGGGGGGGCGAATATTCGTAATCGAACAGTGCCACCATATTCGAGCAAAATCCGATATTTGCCCCGATATCGGGTAGGTTCGCAAGTGTAATGTTCGGTGAGCTTTGAAATTTTAAAGTTCGCAAGTGTAATGTTGCGGTGCCGTTTGAAGATTGTAGGTTCGCAAGTGTAATACACCCCTCAAAATGACCTCTGATTTCCTCTATATTTCTTTGTATTTTGAATGATATCGATTCAGGGCTACCAAAACTGAAAAAAAGGGGAATTTTTTTTTTTTTAAAAGATTTTAATAACCACAGTGTTTGCTCCATTGTCCTTTTGTAATAACCGTTTAACTTTCTATAGTGACCTTCAAACTGACCCCTGGACATTACGACACCAAAGCTGTGAATTAGTGTTATTTTCCATATTAAGATTTGAAATTGGAAGTGAGCAATACGTGCTCACACATCCGTTGTTAGTGGCCAGACTGACCACAGGCCGCATAACTGACCAGATGACCACTTTTGACAAACGGTAAAGTTGTCACATTCTGGAAGACTAAACATGTTTTATTGGTATCGGGACGTGTAAAATGTAATGATAATTAACAAAACATTACACGCTGACCTTTAAAGTAAGTGAAGTGACCGTCTAAATGACCAGAGGTCACTACAGTAAACAAAACTGTGACGATATATGGAATCGGTCAAAGAACATTCCCATTCAAATTACAACTATATCAGCTTATTCCAGGACCCTTCATACTGGAAAATACCAGTCAACACGCCCTCAACTGAATGAGGATCTACAGACTGTCAGGGACATAGGCCTGCTACCGAACATGTTCGTCTTTGCCGAGGCAAGTAAGAGAGTGGTCTTAAGCTAACAATTCAATGCAAGAGTCACATTGGCAGACATAACATTGACACTGACCACATCCAACGGTCTGTCCACGGAAATAGCCAGAAACGGATCAAACTCATCGAAAGTTCCACTGGTCAAGATCGTTTTCAGAGGATTTGTAGGAGCACCAGTAAAAAGTCCTGAAAGTACCTTGGCATGAGGGAAGGGGGCGGGGGGGGGGGGGAGGGTGACGGAGGTCAGCAACACTGAAAATGTTGACAGTGGTGGCTGAAAAGACTTTCGGTAGGACGCGGAACAAGCAGAATGACAAGGGAAAAAATGATCAAACTATTCTACCAGTGGTATATTTTCTTTCACCACGCCAGAAGGCAGTCTAACAGATTTTGAACTATTTGTGTATCAGGAGATGAGCTCCAAGCTACCTAAGCTATTTTCTTGTCTTTGCTAAGGAAAGCGGAAGTGTTTTTGTCACAACCAGTGAAAGCTTGAAAGAACAGTAAAAACAGCGATTATTCCAGGCATTAACTGTTTGGCTGTTGTATGCACTAGAATATACTAGAAATTCCTCCCATTGCAAAAGCAACTCAAATTTCCAAAGTGACAATATCTGTATGTATAGTCCTGATGTTTTTCTTGCGACCTTCCCGAAAAACATTTAAAGGCATGAAGCCACTTCATTGTGTGACTTTCTCCATGCCAGCATAGAGAAATGTTAGGACTCACAAAACAGCTTGAAATTGCCCTGTCAGTTATTGTTGCAATGCTCAAAAATCGTAAGCGCAAGCCCGCGTAATTTCTTCAGCTAGCTGTCACTGAAAAGCTGGGGTCTCGTGTCATGATTTTCCAGAAAGTTCTTCCAGTTCCGCGACATGCATCTTGGCTCTTCTTTGGATTATAACTCCACGTTTCTCACTGAACTTAAGGCTACTATCAAGGTATCGGACAAAGCCCCCACCCCCACCACCCCCCCCCCCGCCCCAATTTTTTTTCTTTAAGACATGATAAAATGGGGTATTTTGAGTAATAAAAACGCCGTGCTGCCTCTTGTAGAGAGGATCTGAACAACGGCGGAACCATTGGCAATCAGGCAAGTAATATTTGGCGTTTCTTTGCTTGGTGGAATTTGTTTTAGTAGGTATCAAAGCAGTTTGGATTTGTTATCACGCTTCAGCTTGCGGATTCCAGCTGCATAGGAAGGAGTGTACGTTTGATTTTCGCAGTAAACAAAAAAAAACACAACTTAAACCAAGTCTGCACCCCAACACTGGCATGCAATGTACTGCTGTGAAAAAAAAAAAAGGCTGCAGTTTTCTTTTGCATATTGAAGCTGTGCTTTAGCTCCAGCATTGCTTTGCGTCGTGCTTGTTCTCCAAGAGTTGAAGGCCATTCTGTTTTAGTGGTGCGCTGGTGTTTGTTGTCTGTGATTTTATTATCTCATCAACATACTGACTGCAATGCTGCCTTCCTTTCTCGTTCAGCTTTCTTACATTTTTGACGATAATTATGGCGTTGTGCCATAATGTTAAAAGAGATGCTAATGGGGTATTGCTTTGCTATTTCTGACAATGGATTTCTAAATTCTTGAAACACATCCAGGGGTATCGACTGAAACTTCTGCTTGGCCTCAAAGTATTCTTCGCTCGTCTATGAAATACAATTTTTGTGGTGTCATCTAACAATAGATCTCTTCATATAATTTCTACGCAGTGCTGAAAACAGACATCTGCTGTTCTTGACTTTAACGTGCTCAACGTGCATATGGGCCCACGAGATTTTGGTCCTTGTCAGAGAAGACTAGGTGCTCGATCCCACATATGTACGTTCTTTATAGATGGCCCCTAAGATTGATAACGCATACCGATACACACACCAGCCCACGCCTGTCTCGAACCACACTTTGTTCGACTCTGTAAAGCTGTAAGATTAGATTACTTTGCCGTGTTTTTGGCCCGTGTTTTACTTCACAATCACACAGTCTGAAATGTTATCGCCCACAAATATATTGACACATACAATGATCACTGATAAAGGATGAAAGGGTAACGAAAATATCTGGCGCTGCAGACCGGCCTTTTCTCTGTGGACGTTTTCTCTACGGTGTGTCGACCCAGGTAGGCAGAAATTTCAATGTTACCATAGCTTATAGCCTCTCGTGTTACAAGTAAGATGAAGCTTCAAGAAAGTCTTGATTAATCCTGTGGAGAACATTTTTTTTAGCAAGGAAAAGCTTTGGTGGGGGCAGTTATCCTTATAAGTTTTCTTGTCCCTACAGGTCAGAATTAAGGCTAAGGTTGGGAATTAAGGTTAAGGTCAGGGCAACGCTGTCCAGGCTGATACTCGGAAAGAACTTCTCCTTTTTTCGGGAATTGATTCGGAAGGAACAGTTAGTAGTGAGATTAAATATCAAACGGGAAGGGACAACAGTGCCTACCGAAAAAAACCATAGTGACAACAGCTCCTACCGAAGCATTCTTTTTAGCAGGTATAGAGAATTGGGGTACACTGTGGTGCATTGCCAAGCTTCTTTGCGTCAAAGCTACTGGTGTCCACAAAGTTTGTGACAAACGCATGTAAATTTCGAATCAAAACCTCTCAGCTTCGTTTCCATTTCTTTGTAGAAAATGCCCAAAGGACTATTAGTGTTTGTCAATGTTTGTGATTTTAAAGTGATATCAATATAGCTGCTTGTCAGCATGTGCTTATTCCATAAGAAAGCTTACTGGAACAATCTCGTCCTTTACATATCAAAACGATGTTAAATCTTACATCGATGATAACTTCATCAAACGATAAGATTGGAAACATCTCCTCTAAAAGTCCTCTTAAAATCAACGTTATTTCCACACTATAACAAAAACAAAAAACAAACAAAACAAAAACAAAAACAAACAAACAAACACAAAAAAAAACAACCAACCAAACAAAAAAACATAGAAAATCTGTAGGGTCGCAGCCAGGCTCGAAACAAAATCAAAACATAGCAAAAAGAAAACGGTTTATATTGCAAAGCCTCGCGTAAGAAATAATACGGAGCGGACACAATAAAACACAAAGGAAAATACGTAAAAAGAACTAATTCACTCCCCGTGTAGGCAGTATCTGGGCTTTGCTTTCGGGAGCAGTTAAGTTTGATGTAGAACAAACTGATTCAGGGGTAGCACAAGAAGAGTAGCTTAAAGTTGTTGTGTGCTCGATAAAGTCCAGTGGTTCTTAATATGGGTGATAACACCTCGGGGGGTGGGGGGTGGGGGGGGGGGGGGAGGCGATTTTGAGTTGGGGAGGGGGCTGGACGAAAACGAAAGAAAAGAGTGACGAGTGCAAAAACCACAAAAGGAGCGATTTAGGGGAGTGGAGGGGGGCTAAGACTTAAAAAAAAAGACTATTCGGAAGGCAAATATTCTGTGCATTTGGGGAAGAATACATTCTGTTTGTCTTCACAAAGAATAACCAACATGCCTTTGTCATTTATAAAGCTTTAAAAGACCTAACGTCGTAATCTGTGTGTAGTCAGTGTACTTGGGGGGGAAGGGGATGGTAAAGTGTTGGGAAAAGGTGGGGGGGGGGGGGTTGGCTGGGAAGAAAACCTGGGACCTGCAGGGGGCGATTGTCAGAAAAAGTTTGAGAATGAACTGCTATGGAGTATTGAGATAGGTCTGATCAGCTATCGCCTCACACACACACACAGCAGGACGTTAGAGATAGTGAAGTCATAGATCCTAGTCATCTTGGTCTGAGGGTGACGGCCAACAACAACAGTAACACAGATAGTTGAGCAGGGCCGGATTGAGATGAGGAGTTTAGCTGTGAGCCCCCTCCCCCTCCACCCCTCCACCTCCCCCTCCCCCTCCCCCTCCCCCTCCCCCCCCCATCTCCCAATCTCCCCATCTCCCAATCTCCCAATCTCCCACCTTCAGGGATCATGGAACTGTTTTATAATTTGCTGAGTATTTGCATTTGTATAATTTGTATTTGTGTACTACTTTAATCCCATTTGGGAAATTTGCCTTTGTGTCATTGCACCCAGTTACAACTGGCGCAGACATGTCGTCGCCACAGTGCAGCGTTTTTTTTTGGGGGGGGGGAGATGAGGGGAGAGGGGGAGGGAGTGGTAGGGATGAATTTTATTTGATTTTGCCCGGGCAGTGGCCTGTTTGGCCTGATCTTTTCGATTTCCAACTGCCAAAGTATCTTTAACGTGCGCAACGTGCACACAGACCCTCCGAATTTGTTCGTCCTTATCCGAGAAGACTAGATATTCGATAATAGGTGTTTAAAATTCCGCGCTTGACAATTCTTTCTCGACAGGACATTTAAGCTAATAAAATTACATAAAATTTAAGCAGAAACTACAGTGCACTGTAACATCACAATTATGTAGGAAAAGGCTGTGCGTGTCATAAAATATTATGCAGATCGGCGGAGGCGACGAGGAACGCTAGATTTTGAGGTCCTAGGCTTCAGTCTACCTAGGCTTATGGTAAATCCGGCACTGTGGTTGAGACAGATTAGAAAGCAATTTTGTGGGAAATAAAATAAATTCTGATTTTACCTATCAACTTGCCTTTTTGTGTCAAAATGTTATGTCGTCTTGACGTTGGGACATTGTTCTTGGTATAGGTTTACTTAGATTAAAATATCAGTTAGTTGTGAATAAGAACAAAAAAAGTGTCTGACCTGCACATAGTGAGAGAGAGAGAGAGAGAGAGAGAGAGAGAGAGAGAGAGAGAGAGAGAGACAGAGAGAGAGAGAGAAAGAGAGAGACAGAGAGAGAGGAAAAAGAGTGAGACACAGAGAAAAAGGGAGAGAGAGAGAGAGAGAGAAAGAGGGGAGGAGAGTGGGAAAGAGAGAGAGAGAAAGAGAGGGAGAAAGAGAGAGAGAGAAAGAGAGAGAAACAAAAAACAAAAAAAAAGAAAGAGAGAGCGAGAGAGGGAAAGAAACAAAAAAAAAAAAAGGAAGAGAGAAAGAGAGCAAAACGGAGAGGAGAGAAATAAAAAACAGAGGGGGGGGGGAGGGGGGGAGGAAAGTCAGCGTTGAAGTTAAACATCTGTCAGAATTGCATTATCCACTGATGACACATCGACTGTTGGTGTCTAGGTCATGTAAACTACATGTTATCAGGGAACAGTTTATCACACCGTGACCCAGTTTATTTCGTTCAGTTTGGCCACGCCCTCTTTTTATCAACAGATCGCAAGGCCGGAGCTGTGAGACAATGTGAGGCTTTTAGGTACGGGGAAACCCATAAAGTCCGTGTGCTCGCCTTCGGTAATTTCAGATTCCATTCCCCTAGGGACTTTTCTCATAGGCTTGGCTTCAAGCTCCTCTCCCAAGCGAATGTACGGCCCTGAGAATAGTGAATGTCTATGATAATTGTGTTTAGGTCTCTGTTTCAGGAAGTTTCGCTGCCATTGGCATTTACACCTCGATTTTCTGGTTTTTATTTTTCTTGTTCTTGTTTCTATGTGTGTTTTGTGGTAGGGATTCGTATTTTTAGAATTTTGCCCGGGCAACGGCCTTGTTCGGCCTTCCCTTCTCGACTTCTAACTGCCAAAGTATCTTTAACGTATGCAACGGGCACACGATCCCTCCGAGTTTTTCGTCCTTATCCGAGAAGACTAAGTGCTCGATCCTACCTGCCATAGGATCAGAGACAGGAATACCACCCCCCCCCCCCTCCGGAAAAAAAATCCAACATGCTTGCACTGACCGGGAATCGAACCCGGTACCTTCGGCATGAGAGGCGAGAACCTTGCCTCTAGACCACCGTGTCTGCAATGTCTATGATAAACATTTCGTGAAGCTTTAACTTAAGTAGCAGTCTACATTGTATGGACTATTTGACTTTTTTTTGGGGGGGGGGTTTTAATTAAATATTTGTTGTTGTTTTTTTTATATAATTCCAATAACTTAATTTGGTGGGAAAAGAACGTAGACAGGCTGAAACTTCTTACTCCATTACAATGCTAAGAGCCGTAAGCACACTCCTCAGACAGCAACTCTCCTCCCCCCCCCCCCCCCCCTAGGCCTTTCATGTAGTGGTTTAGGGTGTCCCATGCATGCAAATTTACATTGATTTTTGAAACGGGGGAGAAAATCAACGGCATTACAGTTTCCTTTTGCCTAGGGGTCCATAATCCCCGGTTGTTATGGATACATCTTGTTGTGTTGGGAACAAGTGTGAAATCGTCTAGGTGTGGGAGAGTCAGAAACAATCACGACATAGACTACACACTATAAACGGTCACTCAGTCTATCTGGTGTGTTCAAGGTTTTAAGATCCCAAGATACAGTGCGGGTATAGAAAGTGGAAGGGGGGGGGGGGGAGGGTAATGGGTGCAAACAGATGTAAAATATTTATATGAAAACTTTCAACTTTCTTAACACATTCATGAACACAGCAGTTTAGCAAAATATTACCTCAGCCTGGCGGAAGAGCCGACCCGCTCCAAAGAATGAGAAAATATGATATAACAAAGTGGCTACTTTGTTTTGTTTCGCTTATGTGACCAAAAATTGTGGCGTACCCCGCCCCCTATCTGCACTAGAGCTGAGCCTGCGCATTTGCAAAGATTTGTTGGTTGTTGGTTTGGTTTTTTTTAACACGTCGGATGAGCATGCCCACTGGCAAAGATTGTAATCTAAAAACTAAGAGCCAAAAATATTGGAAGAACGAAACACTATGGCTTAGGAAATTCCGACCAAGGATGAAACAAAATTCAAAATAGTGTAGGAGCACCGACTGCCTTACTCATTGAAATACATGGCTTGGCACAAAAAGCTAAGAAAAAAAGAATAACAAGGTATCATCACTTTCAGCACCAGTGTTATCAGTGATTACAATATCGGAAATTTGATGATTGCACCCAAGGTTGGTAGCGCGTTCTTGCTGCCAGCTACTGACTCAGTGCAGTGTTCACGCACCCGAACTAGTGAAACAGACACATTTGGGCTGCGCCAGTGTGCCAGATCCAATAGCTTAACTCCACAGTTCACGGCTTACACTAAAATTGAGACGTAACAGATCTGACATGGTGCTCCGCAGGGCTTTTGTTTAAATCGTCGGTGTAATTCTCTAACTGTCTAACTTCACTTTTTGTGGACCAATCATTCTTGTTCCAAAATGAATAGATCTACAACATGTATTACATGTCCTAACAAAAAATATCTGTCACCTTTTTGAAGATGAGATTTTGTGATTAACAAGTTAAATGACCTAATTCCGTCCAGTGAAATAAACAAATACAGCTTTTTTGCTCGGCTGTAAAATTTTGTAAAAAAACACTTAGACAGTTAGAGACGATATTGTCTTATATTACGACGTGTCCGCAGGGAATAGAAGCAATAGGATAATCATTATGTTTTTATCTCAGACTTAGGTTACTGGTGGCAGCTTGATATTGGGCAGCATGGACGTTGAAGAATCAATAACATTACGAGGCGATGTCTCATATAATTCCTCCACAGAAGGCGGGAAATGGGTAATTTTTGTTATATCAAATTATATACAGACAGACAGACAGACAGACAGACAGACAGACAGACAGACAGACAGACAGACAGACAGATAGATAGATAGATAGATAGATAGATAGATAGATGGATGGATAGATAGATAGATAGATAGATAGATAGATAAATAGATAGATAGATAGATAGATAGATAGATAGATAGATAGATAGATAGATAGATAGACAGACAGACAGACAGACAGACAGACAGATAGATAGATAGATAGATAGATAGATAGCTAGATAGATAGATAGATAGATAGATAGATAGATAGATAGATAGATAGATAGATAGATAGATAGATAGATAGATAGATAGATAGATAGATAGATGGATAGACAGCTACATATATATATATAGATAAATAAATAGATAGATAGATAGATAGATAGATAGACAGACAGACAGACAGACAGACAGACAGACAGACAGACAGACAGATAGACAGATAGATAGATAGATAGATAGATAGATAGATAGATAGATAGATAGATAGATAGATAGATAGATAGATATTTCACACACAGCGCCACTGGAGAGAACTGCCACTACGAGATAAAGCTTTGGTTGCTTCAACTATTGGAGCAGCTCTCACTATTATGGGTATCACCATTGGTCGAATGGCTTATGTCGGAGGTGAGAACCCAGAATGCTCTATTGGTGCGGCAGTGCTAGTTGGTACAGGTGAGTATGAGGTGCGCAAACTGATTTCATCGCTATCTGTACTGTAGTGTTACTGTTTTAACTTACGGGGTTATCATACTAAGCTCGGTCAGACACAGTCAGAACCTGCCAGCAAAATGTACGTCAAAGAAATAATGGCAGAAGCTGACTGTGTCTGGCCGGGCTTAATATGATTGGATCTTCCCGGATTTACTAAGAAAATATCGGAAATTTTATGGTGTGCACTTCTTGTCTGCCAGCAGCTGATTGTGTCTGGCCGTGCTTAGTAGTATGATCAAAGATACTAAAATTGATAAGATAATACAGCTAGTGCGTTTAGCGTGAACAGCTTTCGCACCGCCACCTAGCGGCAAACGTGCGAAGACATGAAAATGCTGTATTTAACAAAGCCAAATAGGGAAAACATTGAATTTTGTTCACTGTTCAGCTATCGCTATAGGCCTCGATTGACAACACATATTGTGGAATTATAACCTCAATCGCTGTGTGAAAACTCTAGTTTTTTTGTGTTTTTTTTTTTGTCGCAGTAACACTGTCACAATTTTGCATCATAAATTCACCATTATATCAAGAATTCTTTTCATACTATGCGCCATGGGCCCCGATCAGCGCGAAAATTGTGTGCACGGTTTTTTTTTTGGTGATGCGAAGAAGACAGTGTGTCATCTTATCGTTTCTAGTATCTTTGGTAATGATACCTCTTTAGTCTGTTTTTCTTTTCTTTTCGCTTACTGATTATAATTGTAATTTGTTACCATCATCATCATAGAATCTTTACTTTGAAGACTATGATAGCTATGTGTCTTTTTTTTTCATATATGTAATACACACAATATATATAATTGTGTAACAAATGATGGTAATAGAAGGTACAGAAAATCTGTGGGGTCGCAGCAGAGCTTTGCAAAAAGTCAAATTGGTTCATAAAGATAGAGAGAAAGAGAGAGGGGGAGAGAGAGAGAGAGAGATATATAAAGGGAGAGAGAGAGAGTGAGAAAGATAACCCGAGGGAAAGAGAGAGAAAGAGAGAGAGTGAGCGAGAGAGAGAGGGAGGTAGGGAGAAAGAGTGAGACGCAGAGAAAAAGAGACAGAGAGAAAGAAATAGAGAGTGAGAGAGAGAGAGAGAGAGAGAGAGAGAGAGAGAGAGAGTAGGAGAGAGAGAGAGAGATATAAAGAGAGAGAGAGAGAGAGAGTGAGAGAGATAACCCGAGGGAAAGAGAGAGAAAGAGAGAGGGTGAGCGAGAGAGACAGGGGGGTAAGGAGAAAGAGTGAGACGCAGAGAAAAAGAGACAGAGAGAAAGAAATAGAGAGTGAGAGAGAGAGAGAGAGAGAGAGACAAACACACACATACATGCAGAGACAGAGAGAGAGAAGAGAGACAGACAGACAGACAGTCAGACAGACAGACAGACAGACGGACAGATAGACAGAGACAGAGAGGGGAAGTTGTATGCCAAAGCTGACGAACGAGAAAGAGGGGGAGAGGCGGTAGCGACCGCCAAGTACCCGTTCAGTGATTCTTTTACTCAGTTTCACTAGTGACAAGTGACTCTACCTTCATTTAAAAAGATAAGACAAGATAAGAATCACTTTATTATCTTATGAGGGAAATTCATTTTCACAGAGCTTTTAAGAGCACAGGCGAGATTTACACATATTACCTGAACATGTCATGACTCAGTAACAGGCATAAGATCATCATGAAGTAACATGACATGGTGCCTTAATAATAATATATGGAAATGTGGCACACATCTGAAATCTCTTTATCCTTACATTTTCTCCCATTCCCTCCACCACTCCCCACCCACCCACCTCCTCGCCGCCCTCCAGTTTTCAGCATTTTCTATGTGGTGGAGGGCGTGTCTACCACCAGACCCTCGGAGCTGGGAGCTCTGGCGCTTTCCTACACCTTCATCGTCGTCTTTCTCATCGGCGACTACGTTACTGGACACAAGAACGGTGCTGAAGTGGTGAGTTGGGGGCATTGGGAGGAGGGGGGATGGATGAAAAGGAGGGGGCGGGTGAGCTTAAATGAAAATTATATCGTAAAATATTCTCACCCTTCCAAACATTTATCATTTTTATATCGTATTCTGAAACTTTTCTTCCTAAGCCGCCTTGTCCACAGCATCCGCTCCGCTGCGCTATTTTACGGAAAATGGCGTATCAAAAAGTAAGACACTCTTGGCCTTTATAGCGGTGAGGAGCGGAGCGGAACGGATGCTCTGGACAAGTATACAGAGGCAAAGAGGGTTTTACTTTGTCGTAGGTCATGTTCCCTGAAATAGCGCAGCGGAGCGGATGCTTTGGACAAGACCAGTTACCCATTTTCTTTGCCCTTCGGCACCCCGGGGGCCATCCATAAAGTAAGTACGCTCTGTCTACCAAGCTGGACAAACTTCGTTGATTATATAAGGCCACACCCAGTACCCCCAGAACTCTACTTCTTTAAAATAGAACTAGCTGGTGGACCGAGGTTACTGGTCCTGTCCACAACATCCCCTCCACTCCGCTATTTTTACGGAAAATGAAGTATGAAAAAGTAGAACACTCTTTTGCCTCTGTATGCTCGTCCACAGTGTCCGTCCAGCTCCGTTCCTCACCGCTACAGAGACAAAGAGTGTTTTACATTTTCACACGTCATTTTCCGTGAAAATAGCGGAGGGGATCGGAGGCAGTGGATAAGAACGGTTACCAAGTTGTTTTGTTGTTGTTGTTATTTGTTTGTTTGTTTAGGCCTAAAAATGTCATTCTGCGCTCTCTTTGCGCGTTTATGTCCTCTGCGCCCCGTCAGCATTCGAGACGAGGATTGTCATGAAATGGCAATAATTTGCGGACCCGTCAGTGCGTGAACACTTCGCAGGAAGTGATGACGTCATGTATTTGTGAAAAAAAAAAAAGAAATAAGGGGGGGGGGAGGCGAAATTAGCGACACAAACTAAAATAAATACTTCCCCATCATTTCAAATTTCCAAATCTAAGAAAGAAACTTCTACAGGTCAAAGGCAATACACTTGTAAAATTTCGCCCCAAATCCGCGCAGTATGAGCGGTGGTAGGGCTTGTTAAAAATCCCGCGAGTTTTTTCTTACTATATAAGATTTTGTTTTATTAAGTATAATTTTCCCATTTCACCTTCTCTTCTAAATTGTTTAGTTCTCATTGACATTTCACTACCCTTAAAGAGATAAAGTTATGCAGTATCACAAACTTGATTAATTTATGTCAAGACCAAACTTTCCAAGTATTGTAATAATAATGTATTATGTCCTAGGTACGGATGATTGCGGCAATTGTCCTCGGCTCAGTAGTGATCAGCCTATCACTGGTATGTGCTTGGATCTATGACAGAGACAACCGGCTGCCGGCTTTAGTGGTTGGAGAAAGTGCCAGTTGGCAACAGATTTATAGCAAGCTCTTGATGTTCCAAGATGTACTGAAGCTGGATTTACAAATAGGGGTAGGAAGTGGTAAAATTTGTAGAACTCCTTTATGGGTCTCTGTTTGACCAGATATGTGGAAAGACGTATATTGTTGTCCAGTTTAGAGATTATTTTTTTATTTCTTCCGGGTTTTGCACCCTTAACAGTCAGAGACGATTTGATTATAATACTGATTATATGTTATCATCGTACATTACTTAATGACTTGCTAATTGTTAATTCTCGGTATGAGGAGTTAATCCCCGCAGACAGTGATTAATTCACCTTGATCAGCAGTTAACTCCCCACAGACAGTAGTTAACTCCCCACTGTCAGTAGTTAACTCCCCACAGTCAGTAGTTATGTCCCCACAGTCAGAAGTTAAATCCCCACAGTCAGTAGTTGACTCCCACAGTCAGTAGTTAACTCCCCACAGCCAGTAGTTAACTCCCCACAGACAGTATTTAACTCCCAACTGTCAGTAGTTACTCTCCACAGTCAGTAGTTAACTCCCCACAGTCAGTAGTTAACTCCATACAGTCAGTAGTTAACTCTCCACAATCAGTCGGTAACTTCCCATAGTCAGCTATTAACTTCCCACAATCAGTAGTTATGTCCCCACAGTCAGTAGTTAACTCCCCACAGTCAGTAGTTAACTCCCCACACTCAGTAGTTAACTCCATACAGTCACTGTAGTTAACTCCCCACAGTCAGTAGTTAACTCCCCACAGTCAGTAGTTAACTCCCCACAGTCAGTAGTTAACTCCCCACAGTCAGTAGTTAACTCCCCACAGTCAGTAGTTATGTCCCCACAGTCAGTAGTTAACTCCCCACAGTCAGTAGTTAACTCCCCACAGTCAGTAGTTAACTCCCCACAGTCAGAAGTTAAATCCCCACAGTCAGTAGTTGACTCCCACAGTCAGTAGTTAACTCCCCACAGCCAGTAGTTAACTCCCCACAGACAGTATTTAACTCCCAACTGTCAGTAGTTACTCTCCACAGTCAGTAGTTAACTCCCCACAGTCAGTAGTTAACTCCATACAGTCAGTAGTTAACTCTCCACAATCAGTCGGTAACTTCCCATAGTCAGCTATTAACTTTCCACAATCAGTAGTTATGTCCCCACAGTCAGTAGTTAACTCCCCACAGTCAGTAGTTAACTCCCCACACTCAGTAGTTAACTCCATACAGTCACTGTAGTTAACTCCCCACAGTCAGTAGTTAACTCCCCACAGTCAGTAGTTAACTCCCCACAGTCAGTAGTTAACTCCCCACAGTCAGTAGTTAACTCCCCACAGTCAGTAGTTATGTCCCCACAGTCAGTAGTTATGTCCCCACAGTCAGTAGTTAACTCCCCACAGTCAGTAGTTAACTCCCCACAGTCAGAAGTTAAATCCCCACAGTCAGTAGTTGACTCCCACAGTCAGTAGTTAACTCCCCACAGCCAGTAGTTAACTCCCCACAGACAGTATTTAACTCCCAACTGTCAGTAGTTACTCTCCACAGTCAGTAGTTAACTCCCCACAGTCAGTAGTTAACTCCATACAGTCAGTAGTTAACTCTCCACAATCAGTCGGTAACTTCCCATAGTCAGCTATTAACTTCCCACAATCAGTAGTTATGTCCCCACAGTCAGTAGTTAACTCCCCACAGTCAGTAGTTAACTCCCCACACTCAGTAGTTAACTCCATACAGTCACTGTAGTTAACTCCCCACAGTCAGTAGTTAACTCCCCACAGTCAGTAGTTAACTCCCCACAGTCAGTAGTTAACTCCCCACTGTCAGTAGTTAACTCCCCACAGTCAGTAGTTAACTCCCCACAGTCAGTAGTTATGTCCCCACAGTCAGTAGTTAACTCCCCACAGTCAGTAGTTAACTCCCCACATTTAGTAGTTAACTCCCCACAGACAGTATTTAACTCCCAACTGTCAGTAGTTAACTCCCCACAGTCAGTGGTTAACTCCCTACAGTCAGTAGTTAACTCCATACAATCAGTAGTTAACTTTCGACAATCAGTCGGTAACTTCCCATAGTCAGCTATTAACTTCCCACAATCAGTAGTTATGTCCCCACCGTCAGTACTTAACTCCCTAGTCAGCTGTTAACTCCACACAGTCAGTAGTTAACTCCCCACAGTCAATGATTAACTCAGCAGAGTTAGTTAGAACTTAACTCCACATAGCTGGTAACTGCATAACCAACATTAAGTGGTTAACTAACTATGTTTGTCACCAGTAGTTACTATGCACAGAAACTACGTTCTTTGTTACCTCTTCTGTAGGAGAGTTTACTCATTCTGACCACCACCCTCCATCTCTACACGGGACACATTATCATGCTGGTAGCTGGCTTCCCATTCCTTATGGCTTGCTATTGCTTGGGCTACATAGCGGTAAGTCCGACAGTGTAGGCCAGCGGTTCTCAACGTAGGCGATAAAAGGGGGGGGGGGGAGAGGGGCAATTTTGATTTCCTCGCTGGCCGAGAACGAAGAAAAGGACGTCAAGGGAACCGAAACGATTGAGGGGTGATAGAGGCAGAAACGATGAAGGAGAGGGAGGGGGGATTTTGGCCCAAAAAGGGGGGGGGGGAGAAGATATGAAATGAGGAGGGGGGAGGGGGGGAGTGATGAAAGAAAAACTTAGGCCGAAATGGGTAATTGCCTGAAATAAGTTGAGAACCACTGGTGAAGATTGTCATTGAAGCCACCAATTCATAAATTTCACAGATTCAGTCTTTACAGTACAAAATACCTATCCTATATATCCAAATATGGATATTTTCTGGGACATTTCCAAATGTTAGGATTTTCCTGGACAGAAAGAGAAGCGATCGCTTTTTCTCTCTGTCAGAACTACAAAATAACCGTGCAGGTCTTCATCATCATCGTCATCATCATCATCATCATTATCATCATCATCATCATCATCATCATCATCATCATCATTATCATCGTCATCATCGTCATCATCATTATCATCGTCATCATCATCATCATCATCATCATTACCATCATCGTCGTCATCAGCATCATCGTCATCATCATCATCATTATCATCGTCATCATCATCATCATCATCGTCATCATTTTCATCATCATCGTCATCATCATCATCATCGTCATCATCGTCATCATCATCATCATTACCATCATCATCATCGTCATCATCATCATCGTCATCATCATCGTCATCATCATCGTCATCATCATCATCATCATTATTATCATCACCATCATCATCATCAGATCATCATCATTGTG
Source organism: Onchidella celtica (assembly GCA_963931925.1). NCBI lineage: Eukaryota > Metazoa > Mollusca > Gastropoda > Systellommatophora > Onchidiidae > Onchidella > Onchidella celtica. The sequence goes on from OZ007577.1 coordinate 20,601,115, forward strand.
CTCTTCATCTTCTTCTCCCTCCTCTCCTTCTTCGTCATCATCATCATCATCATTATCATCATCACCATCTTTTGCTTCTTCTGCTTCTTCTTCTTCTTTTTCACCCTGATCGTCATGATTATCGTCGTCATCATCATCATTTTATCCTTCTTTCTCACGGACAGTTGAAGAAAGAGTCCCGACAACTCTCCACCATCTTCCTGCTGTCCAATCTGGGACACCTGGCCTATCTCATGTACAGTTTCTATGTTGTAAGTGTCCAGATTTTAACTACATATATAAGAATATCAAGCTCTATAATTTGGTTCTTGATCGCAGTGCCAAACCTGAAAAAAATCAAAACTTGGCAAAAAAAAGAAAAAACTGTATGTAGCAAAGCCACGCGTAAGAAATAATAACCAAACGAGACAATAAAACGTAAAGACAAAGGGGGGGGGGGTGGGGGGGGGGTGGGGGATGGTGGGGGGGGGGTCAATATTTCGGTAAAACACTTTCGTCAGGAAAACGACAACAACAACAATGACAACAACAAAAACAACAGAAAAAAAAAGGAAAATTAAACAGATAAAACAATCGAAAAATGAAGATCCACCCTATTCATAGGGCACTCAAACTTTCAAAAAATCGTCTCCAGTCTAATAGTAAACTATGCCGAAATTTTCAAGTAAATCGGTGCAGAAATGAGACCTTCGTGCCTGACACCAGTGTGGAGTTGACTTTTTATTATGTTAGATGTATTTATTTATTTATTTTATTTTATTATTTATTTTAATTAATTAATTAAGTAATCAATCTATTTATTTGTTTATTTATGTTAGCTCTTCTGATTAAAGGTTTAAAAATATGAACTTTTCGACATTGAATGTTGTATGATGAGTAGAATGAGGACCAAGAATGAACACCCCCCCCCCCACCCCCACAGAATACAACAACAACAACAACATTATGAATATTTTAAAGAGTGCAATTTTTTTTAGGGGGGGGGGGGGTGGAGGGTGAGAAAACCATTTCTTTCATGTACACAGTCAGAAGCATTTCTACACCACAACTTTAATGTACTTTCTGTGCCTAGGTGAGTACTTACCTTGACCCACACCCAGGTCTAGGCTGGGCAACTCTGGCCTGTAGTCTAGCCTTTCTCAGCCTCCGTATCTGTGTCCTCTTGGCGACCATCCGGGTCATGAAACACTTCGGCTCTGGTTTGAAAGAGAGGCTGGTAAGTTGCCATGCAGTTTTTGATTCTCAAACGGGAATAAAGTACAGCACAACGCGAAATGCCTTTTTTTTTTTCTTTTGCGTCCCCAGCAAAATTTTGTTTTGGGCGTGTACACTCTTTTTCCATAGCATGGCTGAATAAAACCGACCCTTCATTAAATTGTCGTTATGCGGATCTGAATGCTAGATGATGCGCCCACAGACTAATAAAATACCCAGACTGGATGAGCCCATTGTGTGACGTCACAAAACAGCGAAAGGTCATGAACCATCCGCCACATTAGTTTTACGGTTGCGACCGACGCCTCAGCATAGCTACAATGCAGCGGTCGCTAAAAGTCCGTACGGTCATCATTTATAACAATAAAAAAAAAAGGCAGTTGTAGACAATAAAATGAAAGGATAGGCAAGTTAATGCGTTATTTATACATGTACAACCAATCTTGACAAATAAAAAGAAATTTCTACTGCAGATAGAACTAGAATCGGAATTTCCCGAGCGGCGGCCACGTTGGTTATACGGCCGCATCTCATTAGCTTCCGTAAAAAACGACACAGCCCGAAGCTTGTGTTTCCAGTCTGGTTGATTTATTAGTCTGTGGATGGGCCCTGGTTTAATTATAAAGTCTGTTGGTGAGGGGATTGAAGTTTAACTACAAAGCCAAATAGAGAAAATCCTGAGTTGTCTTCAGGAACATCTTTCTATGTAAGATAGTACGGCCCCCTAACAACAGCTAATTGAATCGCATTTAACTTTCTCTCTCCTCTCTCTGTCTCTGTCTCTGTCTCTCTCTCTGTCTCTCTCTTTCTCTTTCTCTCTCTTTCTCTCTCTCGTTCTCTCTCTCTGTCTCTCTCTCTCTCTCTCTCTCTCTCTCTCTCTCTCTCTCTCTCTCTCTCTCTCTCTCTCTCTCTCTCTCTCTCTCTCTCTCTCTCTCTCTCTCTCTCTCTCTCTCCCTCTCACTGAACATTGGGATGCTCTGGAGTGTTTTGAAAGACTTCGAAAAAAAAATAATATTGAAACTGATTCAATTTCATATTTGAAATTGCAGCTTAATTAGGTTTATTTGTAATGCATTGTTTTCTGTATTGTTGTTTGTTTGTTTTTCAGTGAGATGCCAGGAACCAAACAGGATGAGTATGTAGGTAAAGAGAGCTGGTGATCTAAATTCAGCACTGAATATTGCACAATTGAAAATCTTCAGTAATGACTGAGGGACCCAGGGATTTGAGTAAAACGATGTCATAATTAAAGATAAAACAATGAACTATTTTACACAAGAATAGCCTATAGGCGGCTCCCTGGATTGTTGGCGTAATTGAAAGTTTGCTATCATGAGATTGCATTGTTGTTTTGTTGTTGTTGTTGTTTTTTAACTACTGTTGGCCACCTCTGACTGTCTAATTAACCTTTGGCAAATACATGTTGTTTTGACTCTTTTCATTGGAAATTGAGTTATTTATGTGACTAGGGGAAGAGTTCCTCACGCTCCGATCAATGAAAAAAGGGGATTACAATATATACAAATGGTGACGTAGGCCTCGAAAATCTAAACCGCCTGTAATGAGCGTTTGTACGCCCCGACCACCCAGTCCATTCCTAACCCTAAACCTGTACCAAACCGTGTCCTTCTCCCTAATCCTAATCTTATCTCTACCCCTACCCCATACACTTTCAACCACAAAACGAAAGGAATATGATTAAGACAATCTGCAAAGAATTGTTAAAGTTTATAGTGGTTTACGGAACTCTTTCCATGATTTGAAACAAATAATTAAAATTTGTTGATTTGGAAGATTGTTAACAGTAACAGCTGTCGTTTCCAGGAAATGTTTATTCTAAGTAAGATTTGATTGATCTTGGAAGACGGTGTTATCAATGATCAAGTTAATACAGCATAATTTTGTGCAATATTTCTTGTGATGTCCGATTACATGAATGTTCTGAAAGAAGAATGTAGGCCTACTTGGGTGAGAGTGTGACAGAAAGTCCTTGCTGCCAAATAAAGCCCAGCAATACGTTTGCTATAGGGCATGGTTCAAAGTGGAACTAATGTTATCATCAAGTTACCTTAGTTTTAATAAATTCGGAACATAATAATTTTGAACTTGAAGCCCTGATTTCCTGTGTTATTTTACAAGTTAGAGTGGGAAATCACATCCGATCCTACGATCATCTGTCACGGTCTCACTCAAAGTACCGTCCGCGTGCTCGTGTGTACTCGTTCCTACAAGTAAAAATACTCTAATTTTGTCAAACTGTGTCAGAGTGGAATTGGTCTGATTTTTAACTGTGTCAATGTCTATGTTTGTAAGCTGTAAAGTGGCTCTCAGTCATAGATATAGACTGCTGAAAGCTCTCACTATGACAGTGTGCCTTGTGGCTGATGATGCCATGCAGCAAGCACTGTTGCAGGTCACTTAAATTTAGTGTGCACGAAATACATCGTAACGATCAATGTCATTATGAATACTGTCTCCTGTTTTTCTTTGTTAATTTGGTTACTCTATCTGTTCGTTCCATGTTTTGTTCAGGACTGTTGTTCACGATGATTTTTTTATATTCATTTTGTCTTTACATAGACATCACAACAGTCTGTTTTCTACCTTATGTATTGTAATTATGTGTCTGATTGGAGAAATAATACTTTTACGGGAACGTTTTTAGTTATTTCCATATAAATCAATGTTAAAAGATAATTTCCCGCCGAAACAAAAACAAAAACAGAAACCTCAAACACAACACAACACAAAACAAAACAAGAAAAACTCTGCATGAGAAATTCATCCATTTGTTTAAATGACAGTGAAATTCCATTTGAGTTACGCCACGAATTTTGAAAGGAATGCTCAGGCAAAGGTTTGAAGCTTAATGTTGGTTTGTTGAACTGTACTACGACCTTGAATTTACAGAAGGCTGAATATTTTCCTCTCTGTTGCCATTTATTTTTAAAAAGACTTATTTCTACTGACCATAATTATATTGCTTTTGAGATTTCACCAAGTTTGAAATAGGAACATCTGCGAGTGCAGTCAGTCTCCTCAAAACACAGAGTGTATTATTGCAGAACTGCACACTCTTCTCTCAGCACTGCAATAAACGCATTGGCCCAAACCCACCGACCTGGATATCAAACTCTATGATGCTCTGCCAGAACTGCAGAAAACCGTAGATTTTCTTAAAAGAACAAATCTGCAGATTTAGATTGGTGAACGAAAGAAGAACAAGAACTTTATTTTCATCATTTATTGATGAGGCTTCTCTTCAGATTGTCAAATCACTTTCAAAGGAAAAAAAGCACAGATTGGAGACATTTCATTTCCGTATTGACCTTTTAAGTTGTACTTCAATATATGCGATAAACAGTGGTGGATCCACTATGAAACTAATGAAGCTTAAGCTTCAGGGCCTCTGGAGAAAGTTTTTTAATGAGTGAATTTTTGATGTTGCTCTATTGTTGCTGGCTGCGAAAGGGCCCCATAACATCAACATTTCAACATTCAAGCTTCAGGGTCCCAAAAATGTAAGTTCGCCACTGGCGATAAAAGAAGCCTCGATCCTTAAAATCCCTATTTTTTTTTCAACGTGTTTATCTCTCTCCAGTTTGTTCTGGACCCATCTGATATATAACGTGAAAATTTTGAGCATCCGATATTTTGTTGCGGGCTGTTATTACTTGTACGTACGTACCTGGAGCATTTTGTGCCAGGGGTCCGTACATATACGTAGCTATCCCTGACCCTGTCCTTATCCTTAACCTTAAATCTTATCAAGTCCCTAACCTTGCACTCCTACCCTTTCAACCAAAAAACAGGAGGAAAACAAAAACAAAATCTGAAAGAAAGATTACTTAAGACTGTTGTCAATGAGTATTTCAGGAGGAGCTCTTTAGCGCCGGAGTCACAAAAGGCTTTAAAATTAAAAAAAAAAAGTACTGTGGCACAAAAAACTTGGGGGACGTACCTACAAAAAAAACCTTAAAAAGTTGTAACTGTGATCTGCCATATTTTGACGAGCTGTACACTGGTGCAAGTATTAAAAAAGCTAATATTATTGTAAATGACCCCCAACATCGCCTGAACAAAGAATACATAAGATCTGTAAGAAGTTTAAGGCTGTTGTCAAAGAAAACTAAAACTGAGCGCTACTTTAAATCGTTTATTCCATCATCAACTAGGATGTTACAATAATGTCGTCATCTTCATCGTAATCTGTGCACAGTTGAATTGAGTCTTGCGTGTCAGGTCAACGTGTTTTAGTAACGGAAGCATATTGTGTGCACAGTTAATTTTGTTCATTTATTAGTGTGTGTATATATATATATATATATATATATATATATATATATATATATATGTGTGTGTGTGTGTGTGTGTGATTGTGTGTGTACGTGGGCGCGCGCTATATATCATAATTTCTGTTTCTGTAACTGTATTGTTACGTATTCAATGACCAAAACAAATTTCCTTGTACAAGGACGAATAAAATTTATCTTATCTTATCATATCTTATCTTATCTTATCATATCTTATCTTATCTTATCTTATCTTATCTTATCTTACTTGTAACAACATTCTTGTGCCCCATTAAAATTTTAACTTTGCACTGTGATGCACATGTTGTATTACGCATCAGCACCATTTAGCACGCTGCTGTCACACTAAATGTGCTGCACGATCATGTGACTGGGATCCAAGACAGTAGACTTGCTGTTGATGACGAGACACGACCGTACAGTTGTTGACGTTTCAGGTAGTCACAGTTTGCCAGGACACAAACCTATTCAATTTGTGTAAGTCCATAGTACAGGACAGTGCATTTGGTCTGGATATCTGGGTCTAGGTCTAGACCTGTGCCTAGTTTGCAAATCTGAACTAGATCTAGATCTAGATCTAGACAGATTTAGAGTATGTTGTGTTTGTGACTATTTAGTCGGACTAAGCGCCTGTCTATGTTTGTTTGTGTCAGTCTGTCTGTGTGTCTGTAGGTTTAAGTGTTTGCCTATGTCTGTCTGTCTGTCTGTTTATGTCTGTGAGTCTATCTATCTATCTATCTATCTATCTATCTATCTATCTATCTATCTATCTATCTATCTATCTATCCGCCTGCCTGTCTGTTTGCCTGTCTAGCTATAGCTATCTTGTATGCAACATACTTAACTTTTCAAGAAATGCTGGAATGACTGTAGGATAATTTTGTTCAAATTATGGAGTTACAACTTTGTCGCATGACTGATCTCAGGAGAATCAGCGATTAGTCTGAGATTCCTATCTCTTGTGCCTAATCATGCACAGGTGGATTTAGCGTGAAGTCTTCCCAGTGAACATGAATAGGTCTTCATTTCTTAAGAGCAATTCCCTCCAAAGCCTGGGAAGTGATCGGAAGCCCATACCGGTGCATATTCTGTCCCAGAGAAAGTCTGACTTGAAACATTGCGAGTTGTGTCACTTTGGTGCAAAACTCAAGTGCGGTGGATGCAAACTGGCCTACTACTGTAGTCAGGAACATTATGATTTGGATCAGGTGAACCAAATTATCTCCTTCTTCTTCTTCTTTTTCTTCTTAATCGGCCGCCTTTCTCTCTATCTGTCCGTCTGTCCATCACTTTATCTATCTATCTATCTATCTATCTATCTATCTATCTATCTATCTATCTATCTATCTATCTATCTATCTATCTATCTATCTATCTATCTATCTATCTATCTATCTATTTATCTATCTATTTATCTATCTATCTATCTATCTATCTATCTATCTATCTATCTATCTATCTATCTATCTATCTATCTATCTATCTATCTATCTATCTATCTATCTATCTATCTATCTATCTGTCTGTCTGTCTGTTTGTCTGTCTGACTGTATGGCTATCCATGAAACTCACGAAAAGAACCACGTTTATCACTAGGAAATCCATAGGAAAGTCTGTGACCAAATGAATGAATTGAGAGCGCCAGACCCGGAGTATCACGACCCTGATACCCGGCACAGACTCAAGATACAGAGGAAATTTAAACTTCAGGAACTTTGTGCTTTTGGTTACAAGGAAGGGAAACTGAAGATGGATGCTGTAGGTGACCTAGACGGACACACAGACATACAATTACTCGGACTGGTAGCAGGCAGCCCAATAAACAGACAGACAGCAGACCGCTGGTCAGACAGACAGATAAAAAATAGACAGATAAGAGATAGCTAGATAGACAGACAGACAGACAGACAGACAGACAGACAGACAGACAGACAGACAGACAGACAGACAGACAGACAGACAGACAGACAGACAGACAGACAGACAGACAGACAGACAGACAGACAGACAGACAGGACAGACAGACAGACAGACAGACAGACAGACAGACAGACAGACAGACAGACAGATAGATAGATAGATAGATAGATAGATAGATAGATAGATAGATAGATAGATAGATAGATAGATAGATAGATAGATAGATAGATAGATAGATAGATAGATAGATAGATAGATAGATAGATAGATAGATAGATAGATAATAATAGTTCGTCCATCAGGTATGATGATGACCTTAACAACACCAGAGGAATAAAGAACAGAAATTGTTGAGAATTTCAACACGTGGACAATAAAGAGAACTAAAGGACACAGAGGACAGAATGGAAAGACTGTTCTTTCATGACTTATGGCTTCTCATGTGACTGATAAGTCCTATTTTTGCCCTGCAGACCCTTCCGCATAAATGACAAGAGTGCTCCGTTGGTTCAGTACCACTGGGCCTTTTCTTGCGCCGTTCTCTTTTTTTGATAGCCTGCTGGACTCTGTCAGCTTCCCATGCTTTGCTGCCTCTGGTAAGGGCCGCCCTCCAATTTGCACGATCAAGCGAGAGCTTTTCCCACTCACTCACATCAATGGCAAAGGCCTTCAGTGGTTGCTTGAGAGTGTCTTTGTAACGTCTCTTTGGGGCCCCAACATTCCTCGTTCCATTGGAGAGCTCAGAGAAGAAGATTTGCTTAGGGAGTCTGGAGTCGGGCATTCTGACAACATGTCCTGCCCAACGTAGCTGAATTTTTTTCACGTGGCAGAAGATGCTCAATTCCTTGGCACGATTGAGGACCTCAGTGTCTGGAATTTTATCCTGCCATTTGATCCTTAGGATCTTTCTAAGGCAGGCCAGATGAAAGTGATTTAGCTTTCTGGCATGCGATTGGTACACTGTCCAGGTTTCAGCCCCATAGAGTAGGGTGGGAAGGACCACAGCATTGTACACTTTCAGCTTAGTGTCTGTGCGAATGCCGGCAACATCCCACACTCTCTTTCGAAGCCTGCCAAATGCAGAGCTGGCTTTGCTGATTCTTGAGAGAATTTCAGTATCAACACGAGCCGCGGAAGACAGTGTACTGCCAAGATAGGTGAAGTTCTCCGACACCTTCAGAAGACTGTCATGGACTTTGATATTTGGGGTCACAGGATACTTGTCGTCTGGAGTAGGCTGATGGAGCACTTCCGTCTTCTTTGTGCTTATTGTGAGGCCAAAGTTGTCACAGGCACTAGAGAACTTATCAACACAGTTTTGCATGCTATCCTCATCGTGTGCCAGAAGTGCACAATCATCAGCAAATAGTAGGTCACAGACTTGAGTACTTTTGGTTTTGGTTTTTGCCTGAAGTCTCCTGAGGTTGAATAGACTGCCATCAGTTCGGTACTTGATGCTTACCCCTTGAGGAGGAGAGCTAAAGGCTTCTTGTAGCATTGCAGAGAACATGATGCTGAACAGAGTTGGGGCTAAGACACAACCCTGTTTTACCCCATTTGTGACAGCAAAGGGCCCTGAAACACTGCCGTTGCTTTTGACTGCAGCTTGCATGCCATCATGAAACTGGCGCACTATTGTGATGAATTCGGGTGGACACCCAAACTTCGCCAAGATTTTCCAGAGGCCTTCACGACACACTGTGTCAAATGCTTTTGTGAGGTCAACAAATGTGATATACAGCGCTTTATTTTGTTCCATGCATTTTTCCTGAATCTGTCTGGCAGCAAAAATCATATCCGCCGTTCCCCTCTCTCTACGAAAGCCACATTGGCTCTCGGGAAGCAAGTCATTTGACGAGAGGTGATCAAGAAGGTGATTCAGAAGCATTCTTGCCAATATTTTGCCAGCAATTGAAAGTAGAGAGATTCCCCGATGGTTGTCACAGACTTGGCTGTCCCCTTTGTTTTTGTACAGATGGATGATTGAAGCATCTTTGAAGTCCTGTGGCAGCTTCCCTGCTTTCAACATATGATTGAACAACTCGGTCAACCTTTCAATAAGCTTTTCTCCACCGAAGGCATACACCTCAGCAGGAATTGAATCCACGCCTGGTGATTTGTTAAAGGACATCTGATTTGTGGCAGTTCGGGTCTCATTTGCTGTGAATGGCTTGGCAAGAGCTGCATTAATAGGAGTCTGAGGGAGGCGGTCAATGGACTCAGTATTTATATTTGATGGCCGATTTAGCACACCTCCGAAATGTTCTGCCCAACGCTGAATTATGGCATTCAATTCAACAATGCGTGTTGAACCATCTGACGCAAGAAGTGGCGTAGTGCTAGAGCGGGATGGTCCAAACACAGCTCGGAGGCTCTCAAAGAACTTTCTAGTGTTGTTTGTGTCGGCATATTTCTGAGTTTCTCTTACTCGCTCTTCAAGCCAGTCATTTTTCATTTTCCTCAGCTTCTTCTGGAGTACACCCTTACATGCACGCAGTGCATCAGCTTTTGCTGTGGAAGAGGGGTCACTGCAGTGAGCTTGGATGAGACTATTTTTTTCTTTGATGAGCACTTTGATTTCATTATCATTATCATTGAACCAGTCCTGGTGCTTGCGGACAGGAAAACCAACTGTGCTGCTGGCGCAAGAGTGTACAGTCGTATTTAGGTCAGTCCAGCTCTGTTCAATGTTCTCAGGGTCAAAAGTCACGCAATCCAATTTTGAGGAGAGTTCTGATGAGAGCTCGCTCTGTTTCTCAGCTGAGCAGAGTTTTGAAACATTTAGGCGTTTAGGTGGCGCTTTCCCTTGAGGGCGTCTATTGCGCCTCAATGTTAGTCTGAGCTTGCAAACAATGAGTCTGTGGTCAGTTCCACACTCGGCACCACACATCGCCTTTGTTACAAGGACATCCTTTCTGTCAGTCTTCCTCACAATGACATAGTCTATGAGATGCCAATGCTTTGAGCGGGGATGCATCCATGACGTTCTGTTTCTCACGGGGAGACTAAAATTTGTGTTGGTAATGAACAGGCCAAATTCAGCGCACAAAGTAAGTAAGCGCAACCCATTGTTATTGCATGAACCAACTCCATGAGGGCCCAAAACATTTGGCCACGCTGATATTTCGGAGCCAACCCTAGCATTGAAGACCCCCAAGAGAATCAGCTTATCAGCTGCCGGGACAGAGCATATGACAGATTCTAGATCAGAATAGAACTTGTCTTTGACTTCATCTGGGTTTGTCATGGTGGGCGCATATGCGCTAATGAGGGTGGCTGACTGGCTTTTCCCAACTGGGATCCTGAGTGTCATTAGCCTGTCATTTATTTCAATTGGCATGGACTGCAAGTTTCTGACAAGGTCATTTTTAATTGCAAACCCAACACCATGCTGTCTCGGTTCGACTGCACCCTTGCCTTTCCAGAAGAAGGTGTATCCACCACTGAGCTCTTTGAGTTGGCCACTATCAGGGAGTCTGGTCTCACTGAGTGCCACTATGTCCAGGTTGTACCTGCTGAGCTCAATGGCAATAAGTGCAGTGCGTCTTTCCGGGTTGTTTGAGTTGTCCTGTAGTGTGCGTATATTCCAGGCTCCTAGCCTGAGTAAGCTGAATTTCTTTTTGTTTCGACCGCAAAAAGGGATCCCCACTGGTCGCGGTATACCAGTCAGGGTGATGTGAAGTGGGCTTTCTTTAGGGCACCTTTTCTAGGCCCTTAAATAAGGCTGCTCAGCTACTGTGGGTGCTGCCTCCTCACGCCTCCACTTCAATCGACGATGAAGCGACCGTAGCCCACAGCCACCAACGTGTAGGTCTGTGCTAACAGCTTCCAGTCTATCCAAACCTGCTGCCACCGCACTCGCCCATCGCCGTTGGAATTTTGAGAGGAAAGAAGACGAGACAAAGATGAAAGAAGACGAGGTGAGTGTTAAGACTGGCGCAAAGAATTTGTTTTTAGTGAGAAAGAGCTGCGCAAACATCAGACTCACTCTCTCGCCTGGACACAACTTATCCAAGTGGCAAGACAGGGTCAAGACGACTGGAAATGTATCCAGGTGCAGGAGGATGCCAGAGGGACAGTCATATTGCCTGACCGGCTGCCTGTAGGCTACTCCACAGCCTCGCAGTCCCAACTGACTAGGGTGAAAGACCCAAACCAAAGAACACCAGTACTGGTGGATGCTCTGTGTCACGATATCCAGGCCAGAGTGACGGTATATTGCCATCTGCCCTATCACTCAACCACTGGCCTGCTGCCGCCAGCTTCGAAGCTGCGTCCGGGAAGTTTGCTCAATTCTTCGTCTGTGATTTAGGCAAACAAGCCTATGACCACACCGCTACCGGGGGCCAATATGAAGGACTCAAGTACTGAGGGTCACATTGTGCCCTAGCATGTGGCCGTTGGGTTAGATGAAACCTCCTCCGCCCTGGCCGTTTGCACCGACAGGTGCACGCCCACTGATACCATGCTAGCGTACCAGTTCATGAAACAGGTTGTACTGGATTACATGTTACCAGTAGCAGATTTTTCTGACCTGATAGATAGATAGATAGATAGATAGATAGATAGATAGATAGATAGATAGATAGATAGATAGATAGATAGATAGATAGATAGATAGATAGATAGATAGATAAATAGATAGATAGATAGATAGATAGATAGATAGATAGATAGATAGATAGATAGATAGATAGATAGATAGATAGATAGATAGATAGATAGATAGATAGATAGATAGATCAGAAATCCACGTATGCAACACATTTATTTTATATTCAACTAATTCAGCAGCGTAACGAGCTAAACTGGATCCAAGTCAGTGCACGATTTGTTATTGAATGACTGAATTGTTTTTCATGTGAAGGGTAATTACAACCAAGCTGTCCCAGCCGCGTATCTAGCGATTCGCCATGCAAGGGAAGCATACGATGACATGACAATGTGTATTCCTTCTATACTAGTGGCTGCTGAGTGTTTCATCCATCTGAGGGAAATGCCACAGGTCTGTATAATTATATCAAAATCTTTCTTCAAACATGATCTCTGTTATAACACTATTCTGTTTCCAATACTATAAATAGCTACCCAGAGGCGGATTTACGATGAAAGTAATGAAGCTTAAGGTTCAGGGCCAATAATTACGGAGGGGCCCCTGAGGAAACTGTCTTTTCAAGAGTGAATTTTGGATGTTCCCCTATAGGCCCATTGCGGATATCGGCCATTTTAGTTGTCAGGACCGACGCTTAACCATGGCGATGGTAGCATTGATTTTGTTTCGTTAGCTGATTTGCACCGTGAGCACTTCAGGCGTCGCGAACCAATCGGCGGTGAGCAAATAAAGTTCATTCCAGTGAACAATGACACGTGTGTATACGCACATGGGAGACGTTCGGTCAATTCTTTCACTTCCTTTCCTTTGTTTACACGGATGGTAGGGAATCTGACCAGCTTGGATCCATCCTTTCCACCCCTGACATAACAGTAAACTGCAATGCAACCAGCAGGCATTTTAACCGCTTAGACATAATCTCGAAGTTACACTCGTCAGCTGATCCACCCGCCATTTTAGGTGTCGGAAGTACAAAACAAAAACACTCTGTGACATCATTCGCAATCGGCCTATAGTTGCTGGTTTCTCAGGGGCCCTTCAATAGTTCAAGCTTCAGGGTCCCACGCCACGAGTGTAGGTCCCCTACTGTATCTACCAGTACATGACTTCTACAACTATGACTATTTCATATAGATCTCTGACATCCCCAACGCCAATAACGTTAACCCACCTACTTCCTCCACCAGCACCACCATCATCATCACAGTCACCATCATGGCCATTTCTTTCATCACCAACTTAACAACTATCAACATCATCACCTTCCCCATCACCATTATTGGCACCATCAACAGACTAAAGACCTAACACTGCCTCACTATTGCACTGTCCATTGGTCACCAGGCACAAGCATTGCTTACCAGAGCACAACACATTGAGCTACAATGCCCTAACATTGGCCCTGCTATCAAAGCCACAGTTCGACGCAATGAAGGCCTCTATTTCGTGGTCAATCAAGATTTAGAGGTACTTATCTCCAAGTCCATTGCTTATTTCCTTCATTTCTCATTCTCTCACTCTGTCATTCATGTTTCCCCACTATCGCAGCCATTCAATCACTTCCAATCCATTCAACCTCCATTCATGTTTTCTTTTACTGACATTCACGCATACAACAGAGAAAACACGTGTATTCCCTTCCTTCACATCTCTCCTTCTTACTTCATGTTTCTAACTTCTAGACTTTTAGAAGTTTTTGCTATTGTTGTTGTTGTTGTTGTAACTACTGTTAGATTTTGGTAACTTGGAGGATATTACGTTCTCTGGTTCTTGTTCTTTCTTATTCTTGTTAGGCCCTGTCCGTCCACTGCAGGATGTAGCCCTCCGCCAATGATCTCCGTTCTTCTCTGTTTTCCGTCCGTCTTGACCAATGCCTGTCCACCTGTCTGCACAATATCATCTCTCCATCGCCTCTCAAGGCGTCCTCTTGTTCTTCTTCCTCTTCTCACTTTTTGGACAAAACATTGAATGCACAGTCATGAAACTTTCGGAGATGAAAAGTAATGGAATAAGCTAGGTTTTCACTGAACTAGTTTGAGGCTACATTATTGGCCTGGAAAGTAATTTTTTTTTTTAGACGGAAAACAAAATATTGTGTAGCTGTACATTTTCTCCTCAAATATTTCGCCACTTTTTCCTCAAACCTGTAGAAATTTGTTGTTGACTACTTTCCAGGAGAAGCAAAAAAAACGGTCTTATTTTAACACAACTGGTCTTGTGGTGTACAAGTCAGAGTAGGAGATCAACCACTGGAAGATGTAGAGTCCTTCTGCTATCTTGGTAGTATCATTGACAATAAGGGAGGAACAGAGGCAGAAGTCAAAGCACGGATTGGAAAGGCACAGGCAGCTTTCACGTCCTTGAGCAAGATTTGGAGAACCAAGGATATATCTCTAAAAACAAAGCTGAGGATATTCAACTCGAACGTGAAGTCAGTCCTGTTGTATGGGTGTGAGACTTGGAATGCGTCTCAGGCCTGCATAAAGAGAATCCAAGTTTTCATCAACAGATGTTTGAGGAAGCTACTTAAGATCAGATGGACAGACAAGGTCAGCAATGAAATTGTATGGAAAAGAACAAGACAGAGCCCAGTCAGAGAGGAAATTCGTAGGAGGCGATGGAGATGGATCGGCCACACTCTCAGGAGGCCAGGAAACAGCATCACGAAGAAGGTATTGGATTGGAATCCCCAGGGCAGGAGATCAAGAGGAAGGCCGCGCGGAACGTGGAGAAGAGCCAGAGAAAATGATGTGCAACGAAGCGGAAAGACTTGGAATAATGTAAAGAGGCTGGCCCATGATAGAGAGGGATGGAAAGTGTTTGTTGGTGGCCTATACCCTGATCCAGGGTGAGAAAGGCAATGATGATGATGATGATGATGGTCTTGTGGTGATGTCTTCTTGAAAGTTATTTAAATCGTCATCGTTCCATAAGACTGCAGTAACTCAAAAATTCCAAAATTCGATGTTTATACAAAGCCCTGTCGAACGATCTTGGTTCTAGACTCCTACGCCAAAAAACAATCCAATAGCACCTGTTGTGCTGAAATGAAACAGTTTTTTGCACCTTCTGCAAAGTAGTCAAAACTAATGTTGGATGAACTACGAGTGGCTAATGTGGTTACTGCGTGGGTTCAATAGTAACTCCCTTAAGGATACACAGGATTAACAAACACAGGGTTCTGCTGGCAATCTTATTTATTCAAAAAGCCTAACAAAGGTATCACTACCAAACAAAAAAAGCCCAACCAGCCATAAGCCAAAGTCTCTCCGGGTCCTGTGCTACCGCTTCATGCCTTATGGGGCGGGGTGGCGATGGCAAGCGTCGGCAAGCCTCTGAGCTGCTACGGGCCCGGGTTGCTGGTCTGGGTTCACTGTGCTGTCGGCTCTTGTCTCTGCGTCTATGATGGAGTGTGCTGACCACTCGAACTCGCATCTTATTTATGAGCCAGCGCGGACGTCCGGGAGAGCTATTACGTAGTCCAGTTTTGGACAAGTGAAAGGCTCGGACATTGAGTCCAGCCGAACAACATAACAGGTTAGGGTCCTAACACAATCGAATGTACAGTACGGTTAAAAGGGTGCACACAAAAGTCAATTAGGTATCCCAGTAAACTGCAGAAATTACTCTAACGTCCCCTCCAGCAATAATTGAATAAATTTGACCCAGGTTGGAATTATCGGGGATACCATGCGTCTAACTCGTGGTTTACCTTAAATCCGAGATCCTCTTATTAATTATTTCAATAGGACATGTGCATCAAAGTACAACGAAATTAGTACCATTATAAAGTAGAAACTTGCTGCTACAATTCTAACTGACTACTTTTACCAGAAACCCGGTAATAGTTTTAATATAAATTTTCAAAGTGTCAGGACTAACAACATTCGACAATTTTGTGCGGGATACTTTCGTCCATTAATACGACGTATCTCCATTGATAACAAACGTTATCATGAGTACCTATTTTGTACCGATAGGGTATTGTCTACTCTCAAAAATGAATTCGGGTTCCCGTCTTTCTGTCGGTGGATAACAACGAAGGAGCGAGTTGTAAGAAACTTAAAGCCATGATATAAGAGTTAGAAGCCCGGTGGTCAACATTTCCAACTGACCAATCAAAATGCGTGCTTTTCACCGTGATGTGAATAACGGGTCCCGCGCTAGTATTACAAGGGAAATAATCCAATTAATGGTACTCGGCCAAGTGTCCATAAACTACTATGAGTGGCCGTCCCTCACTCACGCACCAGAGTTACCATGAAAGCACATTAAAAATAGAAAGTCGTTCATCCTCTCACACTAATTACATGTACTACAGCTTTGAGGCAACGGTGACACTTAGACTAGCTGATCCTAGCTCAATGGCATCGTAAGTAGGGCAGAGTTTTATGGATCTAAACCATTCAATTTTATGGCATATCCTTAAAAATAATCCAAATTCATTGGTCCCATTACACCCGGGACACAGGATACCTAGATGAATCAATTCGTCATATTCCGTCCGTCAATTCTGCGGGCGTGTCATCAATGTCAACAACGCAACAATTCGCACCACACCCCTTCATAGTTGAACGAAAAAGTGTAGTACTCACCGTTTTATACGCGCACTATTTGTGGACATACAGTGTGAGAAGGAATGTTCGTCTCGATATCTTATGTCTCGGATTACACTATACCTAGTACAATAATGAACTATACCACAATTTAGAACAACAACAACAGATGTAACATGTGATGCGTTCGTAACCTACCACTTAGATCCGAGATGTACTGTTCAACGAACGGACAACAATGCTTTTCATGACCTTAGTTCTTGTTTGTTCCAGCTCCACTTTTTTGCACATTTGAAAAATTCGAGGTTAAACATTTGCGACTTTAGTGTTATGATAAGGAATTAGAATAAATCAGAACTGTGAAACAGCGTGTTAAACGCCACAGCACATTTTAAGCAAGCATCAAAGTGTGCCTTTCTTGTACCTCTCCTATCAAAAGATTTGCAGTTTTGTTTTTTTCAGAAACGTGGAGATAGAACAAACAAGAACTAAAGTCCTGGTATTGTGAAAGTAAGTACGGATGGCTGGCTACCTATAGATGTGCACAATGCACTGTACATCTTTCAATCATATCCAAGACACAGGATACCGGGACGGTTCAATTCGCTAAATTCCGTCCATCGACTTGATCACGTATCATCCATGTCAGCAATGCATCAATTCGCACCACACGCCATCACAACTGGACGAAAAAGATTAGTACCACGGTTGTGGACATATAGAGAAAGAAGGAATGGTCTGTCTCGGTATTCTGTGTCTCGGATCACATTAAACACCGCTCACATCTTATGCCATGTACAAGTTTTCTCTCACCCTTACAATATCATCCAACTCTCTAGGCAGCGCGGTATTCCTTTGCCGATGAAATTTTCGAGAATTCAGAAGCCTATGGATCAATGGACATACGGACCTCTCCGGGGTACTGTTATCTTGGCGAAGTCTTTCTGCGTATGGGCGACAAAGTGACTGCCGGCTCCATGTTTAGGTAAGCGTACTGTGTCCTTTCTGACTGTGTATACTGATGTAAGAGTTCTATCCATCTATCTATCTATCTGTCTATCTGTCTGTCTTACTACCTGTGTATGTGTCACGAGTGGAGTGAGCGATAGTTAATAATTACGGGGGGAAAGGAGGAGAGTAAAATTAACGCACGTAGACAAGTAAGTTAAGCGTGCATGTTGTGAGTAGTGGGGGGTCTGAATGAGGCGAAAGCGCTGTATTACTATCACTGCAAGTTAGAAGGTCCTACTGAACGGACGCTAGTAAGAGCCCAGCGGGCGAACATAAGGGGAGCAGTCGGAAGACGGATGAGAGTGTTTTTCCAGTGATGACTGGTAGGTAGAACGTTGATTGATAATTATGATTGATGTATTATATTCGTCTATTACCATGATGTAAATAAGCATATGTGAGGAATGTGGAAGTCCTTGATATTGGATATAGCAATGTGCGCCATGAGCGATAGATGAAAGTGAGTTCATGGATTTGTAGCACGAGTGAGTATTGTGTACTCCGAGGGAGGTGTGTTACCGTAAGATGTTTGGTGAGTGAAAGGTGAACTATTGTGTGTACGCTTCATGGGTTGTAAGGAGAGGTGGAGTGAATAGAAATGGTAGGGTATTATACCAATGTAATGTTATTCTTGTAGGTGTCGAGGACGGGCCGAAGAGCCACCTCGATGAGCACAGGGGATAGGCCAGCATAGGGCCGGAGGCCACACATAGGCCAGAAGTGAGGCTGTCGGTGCAGGACAGTAGAGGCACATAAAGTCGTGGCAGTCAGGCCACGGACAGGGACGTAGATATGAGCGTGAATGTGATAATGTACTATTGCCATGTTGATGGGCTATTGAAATGATAATGTGCTATTGCCCTGCTGAGGTGCTAGTGGAATGCTAAGGTGTATGACAATAGGAAGGTGATATTGAGAGACTGCGGTGCCAGTGAATTATTAATGTGCTATTAAGACCCTGAGGGGAGAGGCTGAGGCCGAAGTGTCTTTAGGAAGTAACTACCGGGTTGTGGATCCGAGGAAGAGGGCATGTGGGAATAAGGCCGTTGTACGGCAGTTAATTTCAATAATATAATGTATGTAATTGCGCTATTATCTGTATAATTATGTTTAATAAATGTGTGAGTCTGATGGGTTGTTCTGTTAAGTGTTAAACTTGTTCGTTCGTGATTGTTGTCCTGTCATAACTTATTACATCTCCCACTCTGGGATTTGTGACAGTATGTGTTTATCCGATCCTCCGTTATCTATCTATCTATCTATCTATCTATCTATCTATCTATCTATCTATCTATCTATCTATCTATCTATCTATCCATCCATCCATCCATCCATCCATCCATCCATCCATCCATCCATCCATCCATCCATCCATCCATCCATCCATCCATCCATCCATCCATCCATCCATCCATCCATCCATCCATCCATCCATCCATTCACCAATCTATCTATCTATCTATCTATCTCTCTCTATCTATGTGTCTGTCTATCTGTCCGTCCGACTCTCCATCTATCCGTCCATCAGTGCTGTCTGTCCGCCTGTCTGTCTGGATATCTGTCTGTCAGTCTCTGTGATTGCTTTCTCCGTGTCTGCAGACATACCGTCCAGATCTGGCTGGATTTTGTGGACCCAGTACTAAAACGTATGTTTGAAGACTTTGCCGCGTGGGTGGGGACACTGAGCCTCCTAGGCAGGCAGGACAGGGAGTACATTCCTAAAACAGACGCCGCTGAGGGCATTAAGATTTTACAGTTAAGTGGAATAGGTCATGGTCATAGAGCTGATCAGTGATTACTTTCTGGGGATTTACAGCCGAACAGAAACAGGACAAAAAGAGGAAGAAAAGCAAGAAGGTGGTGAAGAAGAAGAAGAAGAAGAACAACAACAACAACAACGACAATAACAGCAACAAACAAACAGCAAGAACAAGAACAAACAGAATACAAAAGTACAGTATTTAGTACAGCAAGCGACCAATAAGAAAACGTACACTGAATTCCAGAATAATCCCTTCATTTTTCTTTTTTTTCGGGTCATATTTCCCACATTGTGTGTATGTGTGTGTGTGTGTGTGTGTGTGTATGAGAGAGAGAGAGAGACAGAAAGATAGAGAGAGAGAGAGGGAGAGAGAGAAAGAGAGAGTATACCTATATGTGTTTATCAGTGTATACTTTGTCGGGTTCGTCTGGCCCTGTCGCACATTCTTCCCTCGCTCCTTCGGTACCCCACCTCCATCATTCTGATCATGGGGGACACCTCAGTGTCTTCTTCCGCTATCAATCGGTGGGTGACCATTCGCAGGAGGTCATTCATGTCAAGCTGCAGGTCTCCACGGACAGTAGTATTGCCGGCAAGTACATCGGCAATCTCATTGCCCCTAACGCCAGCACGGCCTGGGCAGTGTATCCATGTGAGGGACAGCTGGCCAGTGGGACATAGGGAGCACTTATGGAGATGTGGGGTGTGCTAGGGTTGTGATCTCCATCCATCCATCCATCCATCCATCCATCAATCAATCAATCAATCAATCAATCAATCAATCAATCAATCAATCAATCAATCAATCAATCAATCAGTTAGTGTATAATTGTATGTGTGTACATTGCCGTCGCCGTTCTGGTGGTTCTGGGCGTTGTTATTTAGTAATCTGTCAGTACTGTCTGAATTAGCTACTTTTCCATAGGGACAACTGTGTTTATGTCTCTATTTTAGGAGGTTCGCCGCATTGGCATTAATTTTACATCTGGCTTTTTTTTTTTTTTTTCTTGTGGTGGGGATTAGTTTCTTTAGAATTTTGCCCTGGCAGAGGCCTTGTTCTTCCTGCTCTTCTCGATTTCCAACTGCCAATGTATCTTTAACGTGCGCAGCGTGCACATGGGTCCTCTGAGTTTTTCGTCCATTTCCGAGAAGTCTGGGTGCTCATGTTGGATGAACTACGAGTGGCTAATGTGGTTACTGCGTGGGTTCAATAGTAACTCCCTTAAGGATACACAGGATTAACAAACACAGGGTTCTGCTGGCAATCTTATTTATTCAAAAGCCTAACAAAGGTATCACTACCAAACAAAAAAAGCCCAACCAGCCATAAGCCAAAGTTTCTCTGCTACTGGCGCAACTGGACTAGGCCATGTTTTGGGCGAGGCGCGCCACGGCAGGCCGCCGCTGGTCTAGGTTCACTGTGCTGTCGGCTTTTGTCTCTGCGTCTTTGATGGAGTGTGCTGACCACTCGAACTCGCATCTTATTTATGAGCCCGCGCGGACGTCCGAGAGAGCTATTACGTAGTCTCGTTTTGGACAAGTGAAAGGCTCGGACATTGAGTCCAGCCGAACAACATAACCGGTTAGGGTCCTAACACAATCGAATTTACAGTACGGTTAAAAGGGTGCACACAAAAGTCAATTAGGTATCCCAGTAAACTGCAGAAATTACTCTAACGTCCCCTCCAGCAATAATTGAATAAATTTGACCCAGGTTGGATTTATCGGGGATAACATGCGTCTAATTCATAGTTTACTTTAAATCCAAGACCCTCTTATTAATTATTTCAATAGGACATGTGCATCAAAGTACAACGAAATTAGTACCATTATAAAGTAGAAACTTGCTGCTAAAATTCTAACTGACTACTTATACCAGAAACCCAGTAATAGTTTTAATATAAATTTTCAAAGTGTCAGGACTAACAACATTCGACAATTTCGTGCGGGATACTTTCGTCCATTAATACGACGTATCTCCATTGATAACAAACGTTATCATGAGTACCTATTTTGTACCGATAGGGTATTGCCTACTCTCAACAATGAATTCGGGTTCCCGTTTTTCTGTCGGTGGATAACAACGAAGGAGCGAGTTGTAAGAAACTTAAAGCCATGATATAAGAGTTGGAAGCCCGGTGGTCAACATTTCCAACTGACCAATCAAAATGCGCGCTTTTCACCGTAATGTGAATAACGGGTCCCGCGCTAGTATTACAAGGGAAATAATCCAATTAATGGTACTCGGCCAAGTGTCCATAAACTACTATGAGTGGCCGTCCCTCACTCACGCACCAGAGTTACCATGAAAGCACATTAAAAATAGAAAGTCGTTCATCCTCTCACACTCAGTTCTACCTACGATAGGCTCAGGGACAGGAATTTTTCCCCCAGAAAAAATTCCAACATGCCTGCACCGACCGGGGATTGAACCCGGTACCTTCGGCATGAGAGGCGAGCACTTAGCACCATAGCTGTCCTGTCCCTACCTAAAAACTTCAGTTTTATGAAGACCAGAACCTGTCACATTCTCCCAAGTTTAAGCCAGTGTCTCTCAAGGTCGGGCGTGAGATTTCAAAATGAGGCGTTGGATAAAAATAGATTGTGTACGCGCTCCCTTTTTTTTTTTGTTGTGTGTGTATGGAAGACTGAAGTGGGGGCGTGGGACAAAAAAGCTTGAGGAACACTGGTTTAAGCTATGGCACCCAATTTGAATGCCTCCATGCCCGTCCACCCCTATCCCCCCCCCCTCCCCCAACCCACTCCACACACACACACACACACACACACTCACTCACTCACTCACATACACTCTCAGACACACTCACACTCACACACTCACACACACTCTCACACACTCACTCACTCACACACACACACACTCTCACACACACACTCACTCACTCACACACACATTCACACACACACTCACACACACACTCACACACACTCTCACACACTCACTCACTCACTCACACACACACCCACTCACACACACTCTCACACACACACACTCACACACTCACACATACTCACTCACTCACTCACACACACTCACACACACACACTCACACACTCACACACACTCTCACAAACTCACTCACTCACACTCACGCACACATTCACACACACTCTCACACACCTACTCACATACACTCACTCACACACACACTCACACACACTCACCCACACACACTCACACAAACACACACTCACACACACTCTCACACACACGCTCACTCACTCACACACATTCACACACACTCACACACACTCACTCACACACACATACACACACACACACAAACACACTTCTGGTGGGGTCTCCTTGTGTCCTACCGTTCTGCGGTACTCTGGCTTTCGTCTTACTTTTCATTAGAAAAAGCGGGTGGTTGCTGGACGCTTCTGGTAGGGTTCTCCTTCTGTCCTATCGTTCTTTTATACTCATTTGTCGTCTTGCTTTTTCTTTGCACAGTGTGACCGTTATCGTGTCGTCGTGCTCTCTCCTACACTCAAACCCCTCACACACAGACATACATCAACACACTGCGATCTCTGCATCCGCAGGAAGACCAGTCGACTCATACAGAAGCTTCCCAGGATGTTTCGACGACAAGTCGATATAGTCAATGCGCATTACGCCAGAGCCGCAGTGGAATTCATTGACCAGGAGTATCAAGTGAGTCGTGGGCAGATCGACTGTGGGTGAATATCGTTAGGGACGATCCATCAAGTATGTACGCTGGGCTCTGGCAATTTTGACCTCATTGACTATGGGTAAATATCGTTTCGGGGCGATCCATCCAGTGTGTATGCTGGAAAATTTGACATTTGATTATGGGTGAATTTCATCAATAAGGCGATCCATCAAGTATGCGCTTTGGGCTTTGGAAATTTTGATCCCATTTGACTGTGGATGACTATCGTTTGGGACGATCCATCAAGCATGTACGTTGGGCTTTGGCAATTTTTGATCCCATTTGTCTATGGGTGAATATCATTAGAGGCGATCCGTCAAGTATGTACGCTGGGCTTTGGCAATTTCGACCACCCCACAGAACCATGTTCGCTTGCCTCCGACGCAGCCAAACCTCTTGTACTAGCACAATTAGAATGGTGAATGTTCCTCGTAAGGCCTTGATGTTCTGAAACTGCACGGACTATTTTTGACTATTATAAGAGATGTCGCCTATATTCAGTTAATGCTCACTCGTACGGCTCGTTGTGTTGCAATAATTATAATAATAAAACTAGATATTGATCATAAATAGTAATAGTAAACGGAAGAAAAAAAAGCAACATACAAACAAACTTCGTAACTTATTACCATTTATGAAAAAAAAACTTACGTAGCCCCCCCCCCCCCCACCATAAGTTTTTCCTCAAACCCCACCCTACCCCACCCCCAATCCGATGCTGTATAACCTCCACCTCCACCCCCAGCTGACTACATGTAACATAACTCTTACCCCCATCCCCAACAGTCGACGTGTAACTGCCCCCCTCCCTCCACACACCTATCAGGTGTTGTGTACTCCCTCCCCGTCTTACCCCTCAAATAGCGACATGAAGTACCTCCCACCCACCTGACATTGTGAAAAATCCCCCTGACCCCCCCAAAAAACTCCACTCCTCAAATGACAACAAGTAACCCCTCCCCCCTCCCCCACCAAATCTGATGTGATGTTGTGTATCTCCAGAAAGCCAAACACTGCGCCATTGACGGGTTGTCCATGGTTGACAAATACAACCTGAAGGACGCACCCGTGTTCCACATGCTGCGACGCCTGGAGAAGCAAGCTACCCGGGTTATAAGCATGAGCCAGCGAACATCCAGCGTTCTGTCACCACTGGGCCGATTCAGCGACAAGAATAGGTGCTCAAGCCAAACACTTTTCCTTGTTCTTCCTTTTCTCCTTTTCCCTCCCCCCGCTCTCTCTTCTCTTTCTTCTGTTTTATTCTCCTCCTCCGTCACCTTTTTCTTCTCGGTTTTCCTCCTCTTCCTCCTCCATTTCTTCTTGTCTTTTTCTTTTTCATCCTCTTCCCCTCCGCTTCTTCCTTTCTTCTTCTGTTTTGTCCTCCTCCTTTTATTCTTCTTCTCTTTCCCTTTTCCTTCTCCTCCACCTCCCGCTATTTGTTCTTTTTCCTTCCCCTCCTCCTTCCTCTTCTTCTTTTTTTATCTTCTCATCTTCCTCCGCGTCCCCGTCGTTTCTTCCCTTTTCCTTTTCCTCCACCTCTACTTCTTTTTTTTTCTATCTTCTTCCTCCTGTCCTCTTTCTATCCTCTTTCCTTCTCCTTCACCTCCTCCTCCTCTTCTTCTTTTTCCTTCTCGTGTACTTCATCCATTTCTTCTTCTTCTTTTTCCTTCTCGTGTACTTCATCCATTTCTTCATCGTCTTCTTTTTCTTCTTCTGGTTTCTCCCCCACCTCCCCTTCATTTTTTTTTCTTTCTTTCTTTCTTCCCTTTCCATTGTTAAAACGTCCTGAATTCTTCTGAACACGCAGTTGGACAGACTTCAATTCGATCACCTCGGGGACGTCACTGAGGTGAGGGACTTTCTGGACTGGCAAAATCAATGCGCGTTCGCGGCGGCAGAAATGGATAGTGACACACCACTGAACAGGTAGAATCTCGGTGTGTTGTGTTAGATTGGTTAGGGCAGAGACCCCCGGAAGAGGTAAATTTGGCCTATGCTCACCACCACCAACCACTCTCACTTCCACCACTACAACTACCATCACTCGCGCCGTCATCAACACAATCGTCACCACTACCATCACCAGAAGTGGGGGAGGAGTTCCATTTGGGTTACACAACAGAGATATTACAGGGACACAACTTTAGGAGCTTCTCTGTGCTGGGGGTGGCCCCTGACAAGTTAGTCCTCTAGGTGGATGTTCTTATGCGGGCTCGGCGATTAACACACACAACACGAAACAGGTGCGAGACTAAAGTTGTGTAGCTCATATAGTACTCCTCCCGAAAGTGGCGGCAATGACGCTGTTTTCTCAATATCACACACTGTAATCTCTCTCGTGTGATCTCATAGGCCGCTGGCGGATTTCCTGGACTGGCTGGAGCACACAGACTGCCTGACACGTCGACAAACAACCTTGACCCGTGTGTACAAGCTGGACCGTGCAACGGCCTTGACCACAGACTTGATTACTTACGTAGATGACAGTACTTTTGCGAATTCTTTTATATATATTTTATATATCACATTTTGATACTCTGTGTATTTTTAACTCTGTTTTTATACCATAATTTACATTATTTGGAATGACATGTATTATAACTCAACTGATTTTGACATGATTTATTAAACTATGACGAATTCGAAACTCTGCCGGTAGTTTCTTTCATTAACAATAATTTGGTGCTAATATCTTAATTAGTGTCGGTGTTCTCATTCAAGTTATGATTGAATATGTTCAATTTGTTATACAAACATTTTGTTCTTTGTTAACTTTAAAAAAACAAATTAGCTGGAGGAAAATGATACAAAATACGATGGTGTACAAATTATGATGTCCCGTGCTCAGTCGATTAAATGAATTGGTCCGGTTTTTTAAAATGATAAAAATAAACACAAACAAACAGACAGACAGACAAATAGACAGAAAGACAGACAGAGAACCCTGAACCCATTGAGAGACTTGAATTTTCTTGCCTAGACTCGACCATTCGTTCCAACAGCCATTAAGATCAACTGTATATTATGTTCTGAGAAAAGTGTTACGTTCGGCGGCTATGATAGCCCTCATTTCGCGTCAGTCACTGTCGGCGGTTTGAGTTGCAACTAAACAAATCCGAATCGCATACAATTGACATCCTTCTAACCTAGGCCCATGGATGAGGGGAGACGATCAACGCAGAACAACAGCCATTTTTTTTTTTTTGTATTGATTGGCTCCCTTTGAATGCACTTTATGGTACAAACACTTAACACCGGTCCTATCACGAAATCGCTTAAGTGCGAAGTACCAAATTTTACAGGGGAGGAGAAAAAATTGTTTTACTTGTATGTAGGGTACCGGTATTTCTTGTCCTAAATATATTTTCAGTTCAATAAATTAACATTTAAAATACAGTACTCACCCTTAATCAACAAAAAAAAAAAAAATTAATTAATAAAATTCCTTCAAGGAGTTCATGCCCATGTTCATTATTTGGTCAAAAAAAAAGAAAAAAAAGTTGCCATCTATATGGGAATACACATGGGAATACACCTGGGTCTCAAGTATGCAACATGTCTGAGATTTCAGATCAGAAGTACAATGATTTAAGTAATAATAAAAATTATATAAAAATAATGTCAGCAACAACCATTACCAATGTAATCAGGAAAGGCTTTTTAACCGCTGAGCCTTAAATTCTACAAAATATCAGCCTGTGCATGGAAAGACGCAAAGGTGTAAGAGGCCATATTATAAAAGGTCTCAAACTAAGTTCGCTATATCTTAGATACTTTCGTTTATTTCGAGCTACAGATGAGTTCAAGATGAAGTTTTTCCGACATCTTGAGCCAGAAAAAAAAGACGCATTTTCTTCCTGTAGAATCAAAAAAATTTGATAGGAAATTTCGTTCTGTGCTTCAATTTACACGCTGGTGATCGAAATTAAACTTTAAAAATCATATTTGTTTATATTCTCCAGGTCAGTGAGGCAATTAGTAATAACAATAATATTCATAATAATAATAGTAACAATGATGATGATAATAATAAAAATGATAACAATTATGTCTTAATTGCACCAGATCTACACGAGAAGAATGTCTCCATGCAAAAGTTGCCATGTAGAAACGAAGATTTCAGTAATCAAAAAAGAAAGGTTGAGTTCTGCGGATCAGCGTAACTGGTGATTAAACATCGATTATTCCCTGGTGGGAGTGCAGAACTGCTGGGTTTGAAGGCAGAATGCTCACTGATGGCAAAACTGGGTTTTGTCGGTTTTTCTGCTGAATCTGAAGTAGTGGTTGCTGCTGGTGAAGATGCTGCTGACGATGACGCCGATTGTGTTAAAGTCGGTGAAGATTCTAACGGCCACGTCCTCAATGATGTAACCTGTGCGTGAAAGTCAGATGCCGCTGAAGTTGTTGAAACGGTTTGTATCTTAATTATATCTTGAATGCAGCAATCCTGCTCGGGAGCCAATGAATGGCGAGGTTGGGCGGGCAGATCAATAATAGAGTGTGTTTTCATTGGCTCTGATGAGGCGGTGGAGGGTGGCTGCAAGGTTCTGATTGGCTCTCTCTCCAAGCCTGCTCGCCCTACTGAACCGTCTGACGGAAGTAAGTTTGGATACTGGAAGACAAAAGGGTTGGAAGATTGGAAGAGTTTCAAGCGCTGATGACGTCGCCATTTCGCACGTCTGTTTGAAAACCATACCTGGAGACGTTGATTGAAAGAAAAGGCCAAAAGTATGTTATAAAATCTATAATGTATATTAATTAAATACAGTATTAAATGCATCTCAACAACACATACCAAAATTTAATTTCAAAAAAGCAGACAGTATTAACAACAGTGCACTTTAACGGTTTTTCTTTCAATCCACTAGATCTAGCATTTTCAGGTCTATTTCTGTTCGATATCAAGTATCGTTTGAATGACTGGGTGTTCTGGCAGATGTAAAAACGTTGCTTTCAAGTCCTGGTGTAATTTCATTCAATCCAAGATCATCAGCGAACGGCACAATCATTCTTTACCAGCATCACCCAGTGTACCCTACGGCTAACGGCGTATTGAGTTAAGGAGTGAAAGAGAACAAAGCTTGTGTGGGCGCCAGACTGCCGGCCCGCCGCCCATAACTCTGGCTTCACACCAGCACAATAGGCCCACACTGCTGCCGTGACAAGTAACCCCTAACTCTCTTTCATCTAATTTTCACTGTGACATGGGAACTGTGAAGTTAAACGAGACCTCGAGACCTCGTGCGCTAGAGAAACTGAAACTGGTCTGTCTTTCTAGTTTGGGAGCTTGAAAACATTTTAAATCAGCTGGTGAAGACACAGACCTCGCGCACTGAATCAAAATAGAATTGTCTCAGTGCATTACGCGACTAATAAGAGGATCTAAAGCGGAGAGTATAGATAATAATAATAATAATAATAAATTACATTTATATAGCGCATTTCCAATAAATGCTCAATGCGCTTTACAAGTAATAAAAACTCATTCCTCTCTCTCCCACACTCCCTCTCCCCACCCCCTCTCTCTCCCTTCCCATCATATTCTCACTCCTTCTATCACATGCTCTCTCCCCTCAGGTAAGTCAAGAAAAATAAGCCTGCTGGAACAAAAAATGCTTTAGCTGCCTTTTGAAACTTACTAATGATTTTGTTTGTCTCAGTTCCATAGGTAACTTGTTCCACATTAAGGGACCAATATATGTGAATGATCGTTCACCATAACATCTGTATGATTTCACAGGTGTCACTAGCATGGTGGAATCAGTGGAGGATCTTAAACTTCTCCCTGGTGTATACAGTTTTATCAAATCTTGTAAATAAGAAGGAGCCGAGTCATTCAGACATTTGAAACACAGGATGCAGATTTTAAAAATTATCCTTTGCTTCACGGATGTATAGAGAGGGTTCACTTCCGCCAAATCTCGAACCTAAACAAGAAATTGAAGAGTTGAAAGAGACCTTCTTCATCAAAGATAGTGTGCATATCTGTTTAGTGTGGTTTGTTCATATTTTTGGGCTGATTAAAACTATTTACAGCCGTTTGTAAGCTCCTACGCCCCGTGGAAATGCACAAACGGATATTGTTTACCGCAGCGTCCTACTTTCCGCTCCATGCTAACAGTGGTTGCGCAGAGCCACCCGTGTCACGCAGTGCAAATCGACCAATAGTGAACCACTATACTCTCTGATCTACAGCACGCTTCTCAAAGGGTACGGGAAAACTGAGCCGGATTTTTAATCCTATTGTTCAAAACTTCAAAGGTAGCTAGTAAAAGTTGTTGGAAGACTGAGCCGGTTTTTGGCATATCGATACTTAATTTTTCTGACGACTAGTCAACCTCTTCCGTTCGCCACTTATCGAGACTGTTTCTTTGCTGCTTTTTTTCTGGTGAATTTTGTAAGAATTAAATGCATGTAATTATAACAACTGACTGAAACGGTCTTGACACGTGTTGTCCCCTGCTCACCACGGGGAGGTGGAAGTCGGATTTTGAGCAGGATAATGTTTATATTGAGAGCTGTTAAAACCATGATAAAAATTGTTTTAAAAATATTAAAAGGAGCCTCACAACTTGACGGGTAGCATCTTGAGAGCCATTTTGTGCACAAACTCTGCCTGGGACAGCCTTTGCTCATTGTACTCAGTAATGAGGGTCTCCCTAATTCTCTCACGCTCACGCAAGCGTCTCACAGGAACATTGTGGTACTGACAGGATGATCTGACCTTTATATTAGTTCGTAGCTGTTCTTCTGCGAGTTTTTCGATGAACAGAAAGATGTTTGGATGCGGCGATGTAAAGTGGCTTGCAAAATGTTTATGGAAACTTTCGCATGCATTGGCCGTTCTGATGGAACTTTCAAGACAAGTCCACAAGCTGGGCGGTTGAAGAAATGTAGTTGAAGAAATGGGCAGTTGAAGAAATGTAGTTGTCAAAAACATAGCCTGAAAACATTGTGAGTTTATCATCATCCTGGGCTGGGCACTGGGCCATGATGACAAAAGCAAAGCAGTCTTGTACTTCACTAGGCTCAAGAGCCGGTAAGCCAAAAAAGGATTTTAGGCACATTGCAGTTTCACTGGTAGACTTGTACTCAGAAGATAGTCCAATTTGTTGAAGTTTTCGGTACCATGCTTGACCGACATGAAACTGACAGGCTTTTATTGTAGTCTCTGGGAAGGTGCGTCGACAGGCGGAAAGCATGGCATCCTCTAAATCCACATGGTAATATTGTGGTTTGAACTGAAAAGTATGTTCACTGCAAAGGCTTTGTAACATATCTAACAGTCTCATGTATGTCTTTTCCTTTTTATCAGGAAGCAGGGAAAACACACTGGCGGCGAAATGTCCATTTCGTGTTCCATGGAACGTATAGAGTTGAAAGAAGTGTTTAGGGCAGAAAGTAAACGTGCCGTCTGCCAAGACTTGTGCTGAGGCAGTCGTGAATTGAAGATTTTCTAAGGTTGTAATAATGGCGATTTCGTTTTCTTCTTCGACATTGATGATGAATGGAGAAGAACTTTCTTTTAAAGCTCTCAAAGTCTCCACACGAGTCTTGGGCAATGTGGGTTTTGTTTTTAAGCGGCTGCTGCAGGCTTGTCGGCACAGGTTTTGGACGTCTTTGGCAGTGATTGTTGATAGCGACGACACAGCTTTGCACACCAGTTTAGCCGGTCGTTCATTTGGCTCTTCTGTTGCTTTTCTCTTTACAAGGGTTCTGGCCAAATTCATTTCTCTGGCATTCTGCGATGGAGGTTGGTGGTTATGCTCGCCTCCATTCTTCTTTACCGTGCTGCAGTCGGGATCGGTAATGATACTTGCTTTACACTGCCTGTTAGTGCCCCTCCACCTCACCGATTGTTTTGGTTTGGGCTAGTGTTTGGGCTTGAGTTGTGTTAAGCGCGCGCGCACAGTCAGTTTGTGACTGTTCTTGTTGTGTGTTAGCATGCTGAGTCTATCCAAAGATCTATCATGTTTATACAGTCCAGTGACTTCAGGGTTGGTACACCAGGGTAATCGATCTAAAGTTCAAAAACAACATAGTCGAATCTACAAAAAAAAACCGGCTCAGTTTTCCAACAGGGGTCGGCGGCTTATTGCGCAATGCGTTGCATAACAGGTGAAAAACCGGCTCAGTCTTCCGTACCCCTTCTCAAACACTGTTAACTAAGTTGAATCATGACAGCCTGTTCACTTCCGATGTAGCGTGAAGCTGGCGATAACGAAATTTACCTTAAGCACCGTATCTTACATTGTTGAGAATCAAGAGCAAACAGAAGTCACTCACTCACCTGAACCCTGGCCTCAGATAGATTGGTCTTGCTCGCCAGAGCTTCTCTCGTGGCCACACCGGGATAGTGGGTTCTCTGAATACAAACTGAGAATTAGACATTTGCAAAGGGGTACCAAAACTAATGTATAAAAAACACACAACTTTTCCAGAAATCTTCAGTAAAATAAAATTGCGTATGATGTGAACTCTAATGATGTTCTGCAGACGTTGGCCTTGCCTGAGGTAATATGGGTGTTTCAGAGCTTTGCCCGGCCATTTATTTCTAGCAATATTCCTGAAATGCACAAAATGAGGTAGAGATTTTGTTACTGAAGTTTCATAAATTCACCCATCCATCCATCCATCCATCCATCCATCCATCCATCCATCCATCCATCCATCCATCCATCCATCCATCCATCCATCCATCCATCCATCCATCCATCCATCCATCTGTTACGGGTCTGGTCTGGGTGGTAGTGTTACAGAGTGGGTGTTATGAATTATTGGTTTTCTGACTGCATTTAAAATCGAGAGGTATTTATAAATTACTCTTTCGTACCATGCCACACACTAAGAACAACCTGAATAAGTTTTTATCAACAGGCCTGCAGGGCCACAAATTTAATTACCTTAAATGTCCTGACAATTTTGTCTAGATCTCTTACATACTAAAAAGACAACATCAGCAGCATCAAATGAAAATTCAATAATATGTCACTAGAAGTCTCCTCTAGATTCCTATAAGATTAAGATCATTCTGACTCACTTACAATTTAAGTATGAATTATCTATCTCTCAGATATAGTCTGCCTACTATCTATCAAGCAATGTACTAGTGTCTCTGGCGACAATGTCATCTCAGCTATTTGTGCCTACCGCTTATAATGGATCAAACTCGTCAATATAAACTGACGTAGTTAAGTTAGATCTACTCTAGGATGGGCTGGCAATCCCCAGCCTCATCCAGACAAATCAATTCCAATTCACAAATGTGTATGCCAAACATTCATACTAGATCTAGTTGCAAGTTAATATACATCTTTGTCTTGCATTCTTGGGTAGCACTTCTAGCATATGCGGCAATCCTGTCCTACTGGAAAAATTACTTTCAGCTCCTCGTTCATTGTTGAATCAACAGACAAACACTTACACTTGGTCCCTGGTAAGGAACCAGGGAGCAGCAGACAACAGCAGTGGGTAAATCATAATCGAGCACATGGCTTCATCTCCATGCCTATAATGGACATAGACATAAAAACAACAGTCTTCTGATTCTTCTGGCAGAATCACGCCGACGCCTGCACAGATGGAATTTTCTCTATGGAGTGATGAACATAGGAATGGCTACGCTTTTATACTGTGCGGCCAGCTGCAAATTACCGTCCAAATGCCTAGATTTGATTGGTGCATCCATTCGAGCTCAGCTCGCAGTATTAATAGATTCTGCATGGAAGTTGGTCACGGCCTTGTACCAGAAACAGACAAGGTCAAATTAAAATGTCAAAACCATTACTAAAATCTCTAAACCCTCGTGCTTTCTACGTTTTATGTACGAATTTCTGAACGCGACTAAGCGTCTTAAACTATCTATCCTTATTCACCCCTTCTCTTCCCTTGTAAGAGTTCATCAAAATCACGGGGTCGAGAATTGCACTGTCACTCCTACTTATCCATTTATTCTATCTTGCCCCACTTTCTTTCCATCTCTAAGAAAAAGTGTTACAAAAACAAACTGTTCACGAGAACAGTTCAAGGACAATTTACGCTGGTTATAATCAACGAGACCGTGAAAAAAACAAGTCTTTTCAAGTCGTGACCCAGCACAACAATTATAGTATTAACCTTGACACCATCCATCCATCGATCTATCTGACTGTAATTCTATTTCACTATCTGTCTATCTTATTTCTAAGTTCAGTTTAATTCCTACAGAGAGAGACTGTCGTTTTCCATGTATCAAAGACATTTACTACTTTTTCAATTCCTTATCCCGCACCCTCTCTCCTTCAAGGCTTGAATGGCTCTTATTCAACGAACAGTGGCGGACCGACGATTTTGGCACCCTGAAGTTTGCACTGTTATGAGGCCCCTTCGCAACCAGCCAACAATAATAAATGGCAACATCCAAAATTCACTCATAAAAGTTTCTTCAGGGCTCCTCTGGGATTAGAGGGCCTCAAGCTTAAGCTTCATTAGTTTCACAGTAGATCCGCTACAGTCAGCGAGAGCTCAGACTTCTCGTAGATGTTATAAATCCAACACAAACCACCTTGACTGCCTGTGTGTGTTTGGACACTCACCAAAAATTCATTCTCCAGAACCTCCAGCTGTGACTGAGAGAAAGTTGTTCTGTTACGTCGTAGTTTCTGTAAACCTTCACTTTCTAGCGCCATACCTGGACAGTAACAGAGCATGGTTAGGGTGGCCATTCTTGTACAGTGTGTTTGCAAGCAGATTCAGTGAAAGCACATAATTAGCCCTCTAGAACCAAAAGTGCCGTAATATGTAGCGTACCTCACACACAAATAAGGTCCTCAAATAGCCCGTGAAAAGCGCAAAGTGGCTGTTATCGCGCCGACGCGCCATAAAATCTAAACTCAAACTCAAATCTCATTTTTAATACGGAACATTATCTGGCGAATTTTCTCGTTTAGCTTCTTACCTGTTGACGAAACTTTTCCACACGGGTATAAATAAATAATATAAAGATATTAAGGAAAGAACTGGTATTCAATTTGCAGATTAAAGAAAAATTATGGTTCAAGCATTAAATACAATTTGTTTCCTTTCTGTTTTCATCTGTGGGGCCTCGAAGGTTACTTTCAACAGGTATGGAAGAACCCAACGAGCAATTCATTACTTTATTTAGTGTCCCGTCTAACGTTAGAAAGCAATTATTGCCATTGCTATGTGTTTTATTGTATTCAAGTACTGCGTTGTTATTTGGGCACAAGTCGAATTATCCGTACATTTCTTTTATTCTGTCGACACCTTTATAAAATATGCAGTTCTTTCAAAGTTACGAGACAGTTGGGCTTTCGAGGAACTCACCTTCATGTGGCGAATGCAGCTGATCTCTGACTTCCTCTCCGTCAGATGACGACATGCCATTGGTGTTGACTGACAGCGGCAGGTTATAAGGATACCTGTGATTGGCTGCTTCTGCCAGAGTCGGGGCCATAGGACTGGCGTTCATGGCAAAGTTATTGGACGTAGCCAATGAAGGAGACATAGGAATGCATGAAGGCGGGGCCAAGGAAGGGGAGGCGGGCCACCATCGCGAATACAGGGGTTGTAACACTTGGGTGGCCATCTTGGCGTACTCACTTGCTGCACGTTCCGCTGCACGGTTCCTGAGTATTCTATTTATAGAACTGACACTAGGAACATTGCTGTGATTGCACACTCCTGTAAATAGAGAGTGGGATGGGGGAGGGGAAGAGAGAGGGCAGACAAAGTTAATCAATTTTTATTCTATGATTGACCCATTCCCAGACAGAAAAACCCAGCGTACTGACCTCATTGCTACGGCATTCTAAAGATCCACACACTTAATCTCACTTCACAGACAACACAGATAACTCCCGCATCAACAAATATAATTATCTTATCCGATAAAAATAAACGATGCCCCCCTCCCCCTATACTTTTTTGTTTTTGTTTTTTACAAGTATCGCTGCAAACAGTAATTGGGGAAAAGAGTTTACTCGAAGTAGGATTTAGTTAACAGGAATTTAAAAGTGAATTGTCTTTTTTACACACAGGCGGGTATCAGTCGCTTTTTTGGTCACTTGTTCTTTGCCTTTACCTTTTGATGTTCAGTGAGTTTGTTGCAGTACACATGTATGGAATACTATGGTCGGCTTATGACTCACTGTGTCAAGACTATTTTGCGTCTGTTTTGACTCAGTTCACAAAGTCTTGGTATTTCACCGGCTGACTTAAGACAGTTCCAACGCGTCCGAACTAGTGAGGCAGACTAAATCGTTTGGGTCCCGCCAGTGCCTGAGGTCGCGTTAAGTCCTTGACGCGGTGGCCTAGAGGCAAGGTGTTCGTCTCTCATGCCGAAGGTACCGGGTTCGGATCCCGGTCGGCGCAGGCATGTTAGAATTTTGGGAATTTTTGGGGTTTTTTCCTGTCCCTGATCCTGAAGTAGGTAGGATCGAGCACCTAGTCTTCTCGGATAGGGACAAAAAATTCCGAGGGCCCGCATGTGCGTTGCGCACGTTAAAGATACCTTGGCAGTTGGAAATCGAAAAAAGCAGGCCGAACTGGCCGCTGCCCGGGCAAAATTCTAAAAAAAAAACCTAAGCACGTTTCATACTGAAACCGAGACTAATGTCGTCATCTTGATCGTAATCTGTGCACAGTTGAATTATGTCCTGCGTGTCAGGTCAATGTGTTTTAGTTAGGGAAGCATATTGTGTGCACTGTTAATTTTGTTAATTTAGTTAATTTATCAGTGTGTGTGTATATATGTGTGTGTGCGCGCTATGTATCATACTTTCTGCTTCTGTAACTATATTGTTATGTATTCAATGATCAAAACAAATTTCCTTGTACAAGGACGAATAAAATTTATCTTATCTTATCTTATCTTATCTAAACAGTCTAGATTCAGTGCGCCACTTTAGAGAAGCAAAGTAATTTCGTTTTCTGAATAAACTTCTAAGTACTCAAAAGGAAGATTACTTACCATCAGCCAATAGTTTGTCTCGAATCTCCCAGGCAAACATTGTAGGGCTCTCGTTCTTGTACTGTTCAATCTTAGCCACCACGGAGGGCGTAGCTACTTTTGGTTTGCTGCCACCAATAGCACTACATCTGAAGGACAGCGGGTCGTAGATACGAGCTGATGATCAAGGCAAGAAAATAATATTAATGAACAATAAATCAATCAGTCCGTCCAACACCTGATCGACAGAAATGGTCACGTGATTTTCTATGATTGTCGACATGTCAAAGACAGATAAATAACCCTCAAGTAGCCAGCGTTCCATTTCTATTTTCCTTTTTAAACAGTCAATTAGGTACCCAAGAGGGAGAGAAAGAAAGGGAGAGAGAGAAAGAGAGAAGGAGAGAGAGAAAGACAGAGAGAGAGAGACAGAGATAGAGAAACAGAGAGAGAGAGAGAGACAAAGAGAGAGAGAGAGAGAGAGAGACAGAGAGAAGCGACAGTACAAAAAGAGCTGTGGTTAAGGTTCAGAAAGAAGGGCCCGTTTTAAAATAGTTGCTAATCATTGCATGCGGTAATGGAAAGCAAAAGCTATTGTTATTCCAAACACCCGTGTTCAGTAAATACACGTACACCCTCACTACCACTTTTCTAAACAAATCGTTTTGTTTTTCTGAAGACAAAAACCATATTTTGGTAAGGCCTGTACTTGTCACACGAAAGCTCCAGGTTTTTTTCGGCATCTTAAGAGACTGGAGTCCCGGCTAGGGGCCATCCATAAAGTTCGTACACTGGAAAGGGGTGGGGGGAGTTGCCTCCAGGGTGTGAAAAACGTAAAGGTGGGAAGGTCAGGGGGTGTTCTGGAAAGTGCAGGCACGATTTTCATGTAATAGTAAGTTAAGGAGTTTAATTAATTAATTAATTTATTAATTTATTTGTTTGTTTATTTATAATTATTTATTTATTTGTTTGCTTATTTATAATTAATTATTTATTTGTTTAAGTTACTTATTTGTTAATTAATTAATTTATTTATTTATTTATATTCAGCTAGTTAAGTAGAGCTACATAAAAGGGAGATACAGAAGATCGCTTTTGCCCTCCACAGTTCCCCTCAACGAGACTCTTTACCTAAATGTGTGCCATATTTCACTAAGGTTCCTTACTATGTCACTTCATTCCATGCCTGCTGTTGAGTTACTGGGTTATAATATACGTTTATGTAAAGATGCGTTAGATGTGTGTAC
Source organism: Onchidella celtica (assembly GCA_963931925.1). Taxonomy (NCBI): domain Eukaryota; kingdom Metazoa; phylum Mollusca; class Gastropoda; order Systellommatophora; family Onchidiidae; genus Onchidella; species Onchidella celtica. The sequence goes on from OZ007577.1 coordinate 20,638,398, forward strand.
CGTGTATGTGCTGTTAAACGCTCTGTAAAAGAGAATTTCTCTCAGGGGATGATAAAGTGATTCTTATCTTATCTTATCTTATCTTATCACGTTCAAAACCATGTCTCTGGCGAAACAGTCAAATAATAGTCCATGCAAAAATGTCACTTAAAATTTTTTAAAAATCAGTCTGTTCATCTATATTTACCATTCTAATGGCCGCATGCTCGTACAAGTGGGGAGGTAGGTTAACTCTTTGTGTGCCATGAATTTTTCTACGTTTGCCGATACAGGAAGAAAATAGTGGGGGAGATGAATGAAGATTAACTAAAACGACATGATCTATTAACAGGAAGTCGACTTTCTTTCTCCCAGAAACAAAATAGCCTAGCTTTCTTGTGCACCGATACATCGGTGATTGGCACAAACGTGACCAGCGGGAGAACCGATACATCGGTGATTGACACACACAGAGTTTTAGACCAAGCCTATGAAAATCGCGTATGGGGTGTGGGAGAAGGGGTGTAAAAAAAGAATTGTCTCTTAGAGGGCACGTATTTATGGATAGCCCCTTAAGACGAAGAAAGTCGGCAGTTTTTTGCTTGGTTTTATTATTTTTTTCCCACCGTAGTCGATGTGTAAACATTAACCGCATTATCGGGACGGGATGAGTACAATACAGACCATATGTTCAGTGTTGCTCACTGCATGCTTAATTCTCATGCTGAAATTAGCGATCAAACACGTTCGCACATGACTATGAAATGAGCGGATCAGTGTTGGGCCGGGAAATTGATCAGAGACAACAGTGTAGACTGTACTCACACCTGACCATAGTCAACCAGTCACATTTCTTCAACAATGACTCTGTGTTCACGGATATCGATCTTGTAGCAGATCAAATCCAAAGGCCACCCCAGCTCCCCCCTAAAGCAAATGTGTTCTAACTTCTTGTTCAATATATGTTCCTCCTCAACCGCCCCCCCCCCTCCCCACTGTCCGAAACTGCACCCTTCCTTGCATGCATTAGTATTTCAGCTATGAGCACGGTTAAACTTGTCAAAGGCAGTAATACGTCTAAATAGATAGATAGATAGATAGATAGATAGATAGATAGCTGATAGATAGATAGATAGATAGATAGATAGATAGATAGATAGATAGATAGATAGATAGATAGATAGATAGATAGATAGATAGATAGATAGATAGATAGATAGATAGATAGATAGATAGATAGATAGATACTCACACCAAACTCTCTGCAGACAGTCTCTGGTTGGGACAATGGAATGTCCTCTGGGAGGGAGGGAGTTTGAGGGAAGGGAGAGGTTGAGAAGGGGCGGGCGGGTGACCGGGGAGACACCACGCAGAGGGGGCAGAGGGAGTAACTCATCCATTGTCTTCAGTGCTAGTGATTGGGAAACCTGGGGAGGAGGGGGTGGATGGAATTACACACCTCAAGGTGAAAATAAATGAATAAATGAATAAATAAATAAATGAATTTAAGAAGTAGATAAATTGTATGTAAATAAATAATAAATAAAGTAAAAAGATTGATAGATAAATAAATAATAAATAGATGAAAAAGTAAATTACTAAATAAAAGTGAGATAGATGTTACGAATAAATGCAGGAATAAAGAAACCAATAGCTAATTAAAGGGACAAAAGGGACAAGAATAAATCATTAAATGAATTCATTAAATTAATAAATGCAGCTAGACAAACAGATAAAGAAGCTAGTGAATGAATGAATGAATGAATGAATGAATGAATGAATGAATGAATAAATGAATGAATGAATAAATGAATGAATGAATAAATGAATGAATGAATAAATGAATGAATGAATAAATGAATGAATGAATAAATGCGTGAATGAATGAATGAATGGAAGTATGAATGAATAAATGAATGAATGAATGAATGAATAAATGCATGAATGAATGAATGAATGGAAGTATAAACGAATAAAGAATGAATGATGAACGAACGAACGAACGAAAGAAAGAACAAACAAACAAATGAACGAATGAGTGAATGAATGAATGAATTTCCCACAAACTGATATCTGAACATTGCACACGCTGGCCCTTGTTACGTATTATCTGTTCCCCCCAACCATAATTGCCAGTTATGTTAAGTCTGAGCCAGCCCCCGTAATGTGATGCCATTTTCGTTTATTCACAGTTGACACAATCTGGAACAAATCTGTGTCGTCTTGCACAAGAATGCATTATCCAATTTCGTAACAATGATAAATAATGTTGAACTCGCAGAGCTACCAGTAAAAAATCGAGGGTCGCGTTCGTGGGAGCTACTGGTAAGGTCTCCTTCAATCTGTCCTATCATTCTGTTGTATTCTGTCTGTCTGTCTTCCTAGCACAATGTTATCGTGTGGACGTGCTCTCCCAGAACTCAAACCCAATGGTCTGTCTCTATCGTAACTCAGTTTTCACTATCTTTTCATGAGAGGCTAAAAAAAATCTGAATAATTTTCTTTATCAGGCTTAATACTTGCCATTTAAAGAGAACAAAAAAAATTATTTAACCCTTGGTTTCAGAAGTTAAGCCCCCAACTTACAACACAACCTGCCGGCTGTGAAGGGGCTGCAAGCATGCCAAATCTATACTTTAAAAAAAACAGAAAGGAAGAAATAAATTCACTGCTGCGAGGAAGAAATGCCCAGACCTGAAAAAATTACATGTGAAAGATAGTTCTTTTTGCTACTATGTCTATTCCTTTGACATGAAAGCGAAGTATCGTAATTTTGTAATAAATGAAATAATAGGCCTAAATATATATCGAATAATGCTTTCTCCTCAACAATGATGGCCTCCCTCCTGCCTTTGTTTTGTTTCGTCTTTAGGCTAAACTTCCGGTTGCGTTTCAAAGTTTGAAGGCATGAGTTTCTCTGCCGTCTGCCTTATGCATGTCTTAAATTTAAAAAAAAAAAAAAAAAGTGGAGTTACGGCGATTTACAATGAGGCCCTCGAAATACAATAAAATTATCTGATTGTTGGGTGTTGTTGTTTGTTTTTTTAAAACAAAAATCCAGCAAACAGACGTGTTATGTAGCACCGACAAACTGATCTGGATGTTGTTGTAAAATAAAATAGAATAAAACTTTGCACAATATGAAATGTTGAAAAATACCGACAGAGCACCTCAAGAATGACTATCAATGCCAGTGTGTTCCCAAAACTGAATTTAAACCTCCATCAGTAAACGTTCATCTCAAGCGCGCTTTTTCAGTTTGCCCTGCCGTGGACTCACGTAAAGCTCTCGTTTCACTTTTACCGTATCTGTATGTTATACTAAATTTTGTATTTATGTATAAAATGATTAATTAATTCATTCATTAATTAATCAATTAAAATACTTATTTATTTATTTATAAATTTATTTAACTAGTTCTTTATTCACTTGTATCTATAATCTGGTTATATTATTTTATTTCTAACAATTACCCACTAGTGTGCGGGAGATTTACGTTCGCTGCTGGTAAGGTCTCCTTCTGCCCTGTCGTTCTGTTATATTTTATCGTGTTGCTCGTTCCTGGCGCTATGTGATTGTTATCGTGTTGACCTGGTTTCTCCAAACTCAAAACTCAAACCAATAAGTGTTTGCCTTTGATCGTATTAGAAACATTATGTCTGCGTTTAGAATATTTATATTTTTCTTTATTTTCAAGAGCTTTTTTCATTTTTTAAAATTTCCTTTCCAAACGCGTGAGTATTTAAATAAATCGCTCCCTGTGGACATGACTCACAATTTGGATATTTTGATGTGTTTAACCTTTATGTGCCTAAACATACATCGCCTCAACAGGATATTCTGACTCGTGCAAAATGGATTTAACATAGTCAAAAGAATGCAGAACAAATCATTTAATAAGTAAATTGATAATTTTATATCATGAAAAAATGCTCCTAATCTAAATGCGTTCCACATATAGACCACTGGACATCAAGTGATCTGTATCAAATATGGAAGACTGGGAGCCAGAGGCTTAAATTTACATATAGTTTAGAATATTGCGATAATAAAGCAAAACGGAATACATTCCATCGAAAAATGCCTTGCCATTGTTCCAAAATCGAGTAGATTATAGATTTTAGGGATTACACAGTAGGGAAAAAAATTAATTAAACCAACTGTTAACGCCAGTTGCCTCTCAAATTTCTTTGAGTACTTCTCGTTAATCAGAGCAAATTAATAAGCGCTTAAGTAATAAAAGAGTGTTTTCCAACACTCTTAACTCATCTCTTCTTTAAAACTAACACCGGTGGTCGAAACTCAATGTTATCACTGTGTAGTTCTACGTAAAACTGGTTTAGCAGTAAGTTCTATTAGTCATTACATTGAATCCAGCTCCCTTGTTTGATGTAGCCCAGATCTAGATTAATGGTTCGGCTTCCTGCAAATTTTGCAAGATTTATCTTGCCGGATTGGCTAGTCAGAGTAAATTAATAAGCGCTTAAATATTAAAATTTCTTACTTTTCTGGGTACTATCATTTTGTTTTCCAACACTTTTAACTCATCCATTTCTTAAAACTATTTGTAAAAAAAAAAATGTTGATTGTTAGTCTGATGGCTCACTGAGTCAACTCTGTTTGGCGTCTGTTTTGACACAGTGTGCCAGGTCTATATTGTGTTGCCACCTGACAAAATGAGGCACTTCGTGCATTTTGGTGGTATGGAGATATTGATATAACCAAATAGGTTATTCAAAGTCCTTTCATTTAGTTAAAAAACTATTGATGTAATTTAATTAGCAAAGAAGATATGGCCTATCAAAGACAGGATGTGACAGAACCTTCGTTTTGAGAAAAACGCCTTTAAAGTTTCAGCTTTTCATCAAAATTATTGAGGATGACTCAATTCAAAGTCAGTTTTGAGGCATTTACCCTTCTCAAACAGGATTATCAGTTGGAAAAGGAATAGTATAAAGGTTAAACTTTTCAAAAATACTGAAAACGCAAAATTGATAAAATTCACCTTAAAATGCCTTTCAGTGATTTCCTCGAATCGGGTAGTGCCGAAATGTGCCTCATTTTGTCTGGCAGCTACACACATTTCTTCCAGCTATCTCAAGACAGTTGTGACACGCTGGAACTAGTGAGACAGACTTAATGTTATTTCAGTCTCGCCAGTGAGTGAGGTTCCGTCTAATTCCACAGTTTCATATCACCGAGACAAAACAGACCCTTGCGCCATCAGACAGTTTTATGTTGTTTTTTTTTAGGGAGGTTCACTGCCCTTGGCATTTACACCTCACTTTTCTTGTTTTTATTTTTCTTGCTAATGTCTTATCGTGTTTTTGTGGTAGTTTTTATTTTTCTTGCTAATGTCTTATCGTGTTTTTGTGGTAGTTTTTATTTTTCTTGCTAATGTCTTATCGTGTTTTTGTGGTAGTTTTTATTTTTCTTGCTAATGTCTTATCGTGTTTTTGTGGTAGTTTTTTTTTTCTTGCTAATGTCTTATCGTGTTTTTGTGGTAGTTTTTTTTTTTCTTATTTATTTAAAAATCTATCAGGCCAGCGGCCATGTTAGGCCTGTTCTTCTCGATTTCCAACTGCCAAGGTATCTTTAACGTGCGCAACGTACACACGAGCCCTGTCAGTTTTCGTCCTCATCCGAGAAGATTAGGTGCTCGATCCTACCTATCATAGAATCAGGGACAGGAATTCCCCCCCCCCTCCCAAAATTCCAACATGCCTCCACCGACCGGGAATCGAGGCCGACATGTGAGGCGAGCACCTTGCTTGTAGACCAACGCGTCCCTCTGAGTGCGCCATCTGACTTTAATTTTATCTTCTTACTATTTATCTGACTTCTTCAAGAAAGTTCTGGGGATTCCCTTTGTTCTTCGACTTGTTCTATTTTGGCAAAACATCTGCAAAATCTTGCAAAGTCTTTGACTGCTTCGAATCTACTCTTCAATCGGTCTAGGTCAGTGTTTCTCAATCTGATTTGTCCCACGCCCCACTTTAATTTTTAAAAAACAACAACAACAAAACGTGCATCCTACTGTAATCAATTAAATTTAGTTTATAGTAATTACAAAAGGATTTTAAAAATATTTGTATTATTATTCAGTGTATATATTCAGAAGTTCTAAGGTTTAACTAAAACTTTATTTCCTGTTTTATTCACTTGTTCAGTCATGCGTCTGTTAAGTTTCATGTTTTTATCCGAGCTAAATAAGGAAGCCACCAACACGACATAAGAAAACAGATGTTTATCAGTACAGTTGAGTATTGAATACACTATGAAATTAAGATTTCTAAGAAAAATCCCTACGCCCCATTCTGAAGTCCCAGGCCAAATCAAAATATTGCCATGCCCATCAGTGGAGCATGTGCGCCCCACCCTGAAAAGCACTGGTCTAGATCTATGTGCGTCACGCCCCCCCTCCCCCCCCCCCCCCGCCTCCTCAGAGATTCAAAAATGAAAACTAAAAAAGAAAAATATAACATTATAATACATTTTATAAAAAGTAACTACACCAAAAGAGTAACGCCGGTAGCATACTGAGTCCCTAATCTTTCTTGCGAGGGTTCTGACATAAAGTTGAACTTCCTTTGAATCAACTCGCGAAACAAAATTGTTTCAGTCTCAGCAGTGCGCGAGGTCCCGTTTCAATCCATAATCCACATTTCATACAAAACCCAAAGCAAAAAAGACTTGACTCAGTGCTCTGCTAGGCTTAGTAGGCACTTTGACACTAGCGTGCATAAAACATAATAATCACGACTTGTTGGTTCTATCTCCATTCTCTGAAAAACTGGAGATCTTTTAGTATTTCCAAGAGGTATGACAAATGTACACGTTGACATTTTGTTTAAAATACGTTGTGGCACTTATCAAGCTGTTTCACGGTTCCTATTTATTCTAACCCCTTGTCATAAAACTTAAACCGCAAAAATTTAACGTGGAATTTCTCAGTTGTGCAGAAAGTGGAGTTGGAACAAACAAGAACTAAAGTCGCTGTATGTCACTGAAAGCTGTTTTAAGTGAGTTGACAGCTGCAATCGAAAGTAGAAGGTAAGAAACAAAAATAAAATTTAAATGAACACTTTACTGTTCCTGTTGCTTGGATGAACGTCACCCGACAGCGTTCTGAAGAACTAAAGCTAGCAGTAGTGCACTGAATCAAGTTCGTTTTGCCTCGGTTTGTGGACTTTGGAATTAAACATGGGGCTAATCATTATTATAAAAGAAGTAAGGCCCCGAATGTGTCCTGAAAGGCATTTTAACCGCCGAGCCCTAAATTCTACAAAATATAATGATACGCACACAAAGACGCAAAGGGGTAGGTGCGCATATTTTAAAATGTCTTGAAGTTCGCTGCATTTTCAGTACTTTTGTTGATTTTGAGCCACAACAAAGTTGAACAGAAAAAAAAATTCTGACATTTACAGGCGGGGACAAAAAACGACGCATTTTCTTCGAGCAGAAGTAAAAAGTATGACCAGAAATTTCCTTCTAGAATTCTGTGCCTCAGTTTACGCATTGGTGACCGAAACGCAACTTTAATAATCACATCTGTGTATTTCCCGAATCAGCGAACCGACTAGATGATTCAAACAAAGTTCGAGTCAAAAACCGCTTCGAAACAGACGTTGCCAGAGACTAAGGTCCACCACGCATAGTGGGCGAAAATACCAATTTGGAATAAAAGAGCAAACCTGATGCGTTGTATAGCTCCGTTCCTCGTATCTCAGTTGATAACAATACTAATCTTCCAACTGTTCATTCCAAGGCCCACTGGGCACTGAGTCAAGTCTGTTTAGTCTCAGTCCTGTTTACTACTGAGTTAACCCCCCCCCCCCCGCACTATATGAGACTGAAATAAATCTGACTCGCCAGTTAAACAAATCTCAGTAAAAACTGACGTAAAACAGACCTGACTCTATGCACTATGGGCCTTACCTAATCAGCAGTGGCGGATCTATTTTGAAACTAACGAAACTTAAGCTTTAGGGCCCCTAATCCCGGAGGGGCTATGAAGAAACGTTTCTTTATGAGTGGATTTTGGATATTGCCCTATTGTTGCTGGTTATGAAGGGGTTACGAACAAGTTCCAGCTTCAGGGTCCCGAAAAACGTAGGTCCGCCACTGCTAATTAGTTCTATTTTACCACACAAGCAACAAGTTTTTAATTGCCTCACCTGATAATAATTATGTTCTGCTGCCACTTCTCGAGATCACAGAAAAATGTACTGGTGAGCAAAACCACTGTTTTAGCCTACTCACGTCAGAATCTCAACAGCTTGTGAATACAAATCAAACTATCAGCTTTAAAGTGTTCAATTAATTTACGCAATTGTCACCCCATTTGCGGCAAAAACTGCCGGTGTGGTAATCTAAATAGGGGAAGTTTTCTTCCCAGTTATAATTGCCTTCTCGTCTCGTGCCGTCGTCAACAAGTGACACGGAGAGCGGTGATTGGTCGAGCGTTCAAAAGCATTAACCAGTAGGAAATAGAGGAATCCTTTATTAATGATAGCAGTTATCATTCTATTATTAATGTTGCCCCTAGTTATCATTGTGACAGGTAAATAAATGACTACGAGTGTTTGCCCCTGATCGCGTGCGCGCCCGTCATTTCCCACGCGCGCGACACGGACGATGAGCAAGGAAGTCACGCCCCCAGCTGTCACAGAGCCGTCAAACCGGGCGGGACCTATTGATTGGTCGCTTGGAGCGGTCTACGAGAGAACACAGCAGGTGAGCGTTCTGTCACGGGCCCGTGGACAGACTCACAGGTGAGATAATGACGCTGAGTTGGTTGCGGCAGTCACGTGGACCAGCACTGGCGCATCTTATTGCCTCTAGTGGCAGATAAAAACACCGCCTCTGGCAATGGATTCAGCGTTATGAATTATAGACTGCCAAATTGGAGCTGCTTGATTCGATACCTAAACGAAATATCGTATTATATTCAGCCCCCCCCCCCCCAACTGCAAAACAGAACTAAAAAAAAAAACCGTATGTGTCGAAGAGCTTGCTTAAATAAGGTGTGTCTAAAAAAAAATTAAAAACAACAACAACAACACACACAAATGGACTGACTGCTTAATGTTGTTTGCAACTCGATTGAACTGTGTTGCCATCAGTGTCTTGCCCAGAAAGACCATCAGTTTGAACACATCTGATAACTCAAAATAATTACACATCTGTCATTTTAATTTGAATTACTGAATTACAAGTCCTAGATATCTCTTGATTAACCTTGCATTATTATATACCGGTATTCAAAGTGTGTATACATTTTTCAGACACTCTGTATAGATCCTTTTCACTTCCGCGTTACGGGTATGTGCGGGGAGCCGCACGGCTTCGAAAAGCACCGTGTAGGGCAAAAACTTCCATTTCCCTTAGTGGTGGCATCTGAATATGTGCACAGTCTAAGCAAAGATGCATTTTTATGCCAGAACCAGCACGTAACGGGTTTGTACAGTTGGGTGCCCAACAAGAGGATGGCATCGTTCGATTGTTGTCCACCGCTTCCGCCCTACAAGTGGGGCACGCCGCCATTTTGTTTGCAAATCACGTGATATGGAGGACGGTAAATGAAAAGGGTCTATATAGAAAGGGATGTTTAATTACAAGGAAAAAAAACAACAAGTAAATTAAGGGGTGAACCAGACCATGTACCAAGGCTGGTATGGACAGTAAGTAGGCCTAGTGTTTTAGTGTGATATATAATAATTAGGCCGCTAGCCATCAGTCTAGCGCTTACACCAGCCTTGGTCAGGTTCATTCCTAAGAGGTTGATTAAGGCACTTTTTATGGCAAATGTTTCATTTTTATTATATCAGTTATCATAACCATACAATTTGTCATTTTTATAAAGCGAAGTCTTGTGGCAAATACAGCCACCAAACTGGTTTGCTTCTTCCAGTTAAAATTACCTATCGGACTTGTGTGCAGCTTGACTGGGAAGCTCATAGAATGGCGAAAAGTGTCTCTCGCCCCGATCCTATGATTATGATAAAATAACATTGGTACATGTGAGATAATGTCTCATCATGTATTTTTGAAACAAAAAAAAATGAAAGAAAGAAAGGAGGAAGGAAAGAAAGAAAGAAAAGAAAGAAAGAGAGAGAGAGAGAGAGAGAAGAAAAAATGAAAGAAAGAAAGACAGAAAAAGAGAAAGAAAAAAGACAAACAAAACAAACGAGCAAACAGAAATTCTGCAAATCTGAACGGCATTTTGTACCCGAAAAACCGATAACCATGGCCGAAGATTTTTGCTACTGTCCATCATTCTATACTTGATTTCTCACCAATATTTTCCTACACAACACAGGCATTCAGTTTAATTCTGGTTATCTTGCAGGCAAATACATCCGTTGGACATCTTCACACGTCCGATATTTGATTAGCCAGGAAGAGTCGATACTGCCAGAGATAACTTGTGTTGTGCCAGCAGGTATCAACTCAGCCCACCCACCAGCTAGTACCCAATGGAAAGAACGCAGGCAGACATCAAACCGGGCGATGCGCGTGCGGTCTTAATCAAAGTCGAGTTAGCTTTCAAAGCGAGATTGAGTGGACTGTGACGGAAATGAGAGTAAAAGGAGGAGATAACGCCAATTATTGGGTGCTTTTTATTCGTCGACCAAGCGGAAGATGAAGCAATGGGGAACGACGTAACTCAGGGGCAGATAACACATTTTCATTTACTCGATTATCTGATGAATTGTCCACGTTCCACTCTATTTGTCGCCCCCCCCCCTACCATCTTCTCCTTCTTTCTCTCTCCACCTGTCTCATCCCTATCTGTCTCTCAGTCCCTCTCTCTTCCACTCTCGTTTTCTCTCTCGCCCTCTCTCCCTCTCTCTCTCTCTCTCTTTCCCTCTCTCACTCACACACACACTTATACATATTCACTCCCTCCATGCCCCATCTCTCTCTCTCTCTCTCTGGTTCTCTCTTTTTCGTCCTCTCTCTCACTCCCTGTCTCTCTCTGTCTGTCTCACTCGCTCCCATCTTTTCTCTCTCTGTCTGTCTCACTCGCTCCCATCTTTTCTCTCTCTTTTTCTCACATATACACATACTCACCCTCTCGCTCTCTCTCTCTTTACCTCTTTTGGCCTCTCTCCCAATTCTCTCCATCTTTCTCCCTGTCTCATCTCTTCTCTCTTTTTTCTTTCCCTCACTCCATCTCTCACATACTAGCTCTCCCTGTCCCTCTTACTCTCTCCTCTCTCTCTCTCTCTCTCTCTCTGTCTCTCTGTCTCTCTCTGATGACGAAAAAAATAATGAATGGCACTAAATGGCCATAATCATGCCCACGCCCCATTAAAGCCAAACTCAAAACTCTCTGACTGCCTCTCTTTCTCTCTCTCAGTCTCTCTCTCTCTCTCTCTCTCTCTCTCTCTGTCTCGGTAACTATGTCTCTCTCTTCTCCCCTCTCTTCCTCCCTCACTCTCTCTCCCACCCCTACACCGTAGGCCTCAAGCATACCTACATCATCACACGCCGACAACCAGCATGTAACGTAAGCCTGTACTACAAGTCTCCACCAACTTTGGTTCGACTTTTCACCTGCACAGTCATTATCATAAGAATTGTAACTGTTTACAACAGCTTACATGTATCTTGGCTTTATCTATCATTTCGGCCATCTACTTAGCATTGGCTTGTCTCTTTGAAGAATGGTTTTCGGGGCGCGCAGTCTGTTTACAAAGAGAAATAGAGAAAATACTGAGTTGTCCCTTGTTCAGCTGTGGCTTATAATGTAAATTCTACGCGTCCCTTGCGCTATTGTCACATAGTCACCAACACATGCAAGATAAGACGCAGAGACTACATAATTTTGGATGCAAAGTAGGCCTTCGGATTAGCCAGAAGAAGACAGAGATTATGACCCTAAATGTAGACACTCCAGCACCAGTGCAAGTAGATGACAAGAACCTCACCACGACGGACAAATTTAAATACCTTGGTAGCATTATCAGACCAGAGGGTGGCACAAAGGAGGACATCCAAAGTAGGCTGGGAAATGCAAGGGCTGTCTTTCAAAGTATGAGCAACATCTGGAAATCGACACAATACGGCATCAACACCAAGATCAGACTGTACCAAAGCTGTGTCCTATCCACACTCCTGTATGGATCAGAGTGTTGGCGAATGACAGAAGGTGACCTCGCCAAGTTGTCTTCCTTCCACACCACATGTCTTCGTAGGATTCTCCGCATCTTTTGGCCAAACAAGATTTCTAATCAGGAACTACTAAGGCGATGCAAGCAAGAAGAAATAGCCAACATCATCACGAAGAGACGATGGAGATGGTTTGGACACGTGCTGCGAAAGGAAGCAAATTCTATAACCAAAACAGCACTTCAGTGGACACCGGAGGGACGGCGCAAGCGAGGCAGACCCAAGGCAACCTGGCGGAGAACAATCGAGGCAGAGATGAAATCCTTCAATCACTCATGGGGAACTCTCGCAAAGATGGCCCAGGACAGACAGGGCTGGAGATCCTTTGTTGCTGCCCTAAGCACCAGTGGGTGCAACAGGAAATAGTAACTACGCGTCCCTAATAACAGTCATTTTGCAAGTGTTCACATGCTATGATAGCAAAGGCTATGGGAGTAAACCCAGACAGAAAATCAGGAGTGGAGACCCGAAGGTGGTTGTCAGGGAGAACTGCATCAAACTGGCTTCCAGCATCTCCTGCAGCCGGACTAGTTCCAAATGTATTGACCTGGTCTCTCCCTTGGGTTTAACTAGAATGGCAGAGAGAGGGGTGGTGCCTCTGGGCAAAGCACCATCTCTTAAAAATAGCCCAGGCAAGGCAGCAAAACGAGGAGGCGTTTGCTCGGGCTTGGCAAGCGTCTGTCTCTCCTCTATAAGCCCACCCATTTCCGATTTGGAGAGGACACTCCAGCCATCCGTTACGGATGGGCACAACACGGGAGGTGGCAGTTACCGGTGATAAGCTCAATCCATTTGGCGTACAGATGAGCGCCAGGGGTCCCCTCTGTCGGTGGGAGCGGCTTTTCAGCTGCATTGATCAACTACCGCCCGCCGTAACCTGGGCAGCCCCCAGGCAGTTGGGTGTTGTTCCGCCACGTCAGCCTGCTTCATAAGGTGGTTGGAGCTAGACCAAAAGTCAAAAAGCTGACGTAAAGTGTGCACCTGGCAAAAACAGAAAAATACTAAAACTTGGTACCTGGAACGTCAGAACAATGCGCCCAGGCTTGCAACAGCAAGATCTCACTGATATTGACTCCATCAGGAAATCCCAAATTATTGATCGAGAACTTCAGCTACTAAACATCGACATCGCTGCCCTTCAAGAAACTCGACTTCCCGACTCCGGGTCAGTCAAAGAAGAAAACTACACCTTCTTCTGGCAGGGCCTTAGCAGCGAACAGCCGAGAATCCACGGCGTGGGCTTCGCCATAAAAAACTCCCTTATCAATTCGATCGCAACTCCAATTGGAGTGTCAGAACGCATCATGACACTCAGACTGAACACCCGGTCTGGTTTTACCAACATTATCTGTGTCTATGCCCCAACACTTACCTCCTCTGACGAAACCAAAGACATTTTCTACGAGGCATTGCAGAGGACTCTCCACAACATCCCTCTCACCGAAGGCCTGCTAATTCTGGGTGACTTTAACGCTCGAGTGGGAGCAGATCACTCCGCATGGCCAAAGTGCATTGGGCACTTCGGCATTGGCAACATCAACGAAAACGGGCAGCGCCTTCTGGAGCTATGCTCCGTAAACTCATTATGTGTTACAAACACGTACTTTGACCTTAAGAGATGCCAAAGAACATCATGGCGCCATCCCAGGTCTGGCCATTGGCATCAATTAGATCTTATTCTCTCAAGGAGGAAGAGTTTGGGCTGTATAAAAATAACTCGTTCCCTCCACAGTGCTGACTGTGACACCGACCATGCACTGGTAGTCAGCAAAATCAAAATTTCGGCCAAGAAAATATACAGATCAAAAGCCCCTTCAATCCCTAAGATCAATGTAACAGCAATCAGAGATGAATCAAATAGAAAGTCATTTGAAAAGTTATTTGCTGAAAGCATGGATAATGTCACCCAATGTGACTCGGTAGATGAAACATGGAACACTCTCAGTTCAAAAATTCATGACTGTGCCATCAAGTCTTTTGGACAGCATAAAGTTTCAAACAACGACTGGGTAGCCCAGAACAGCGAAATTCTCCTACCTCTCATTGAGCAAAAGAAATCTGCTTTCAATGAGTATAACAAAAATTGCAATCAGAGTACAAAAACTTGTTTGAAAAATGCAAAAGCTAAACTTCAGCTGGAGGTAAGACGTTGCGCCAACAAATACTGGACAGACTTGTGTAACAGCATACAAGAGGCAAATGAAAAGGGAGATGTATGAAAACCGCCTTTAGTCAGATGAAAGTAGCTCTTGGGCCAATCATCACCAAAAGCGCCCCACTTAAGTCTGTAAATGGTGAACCCATCACAGATAAAAATGAACAACTGAATAGGTGGGTAGAGCATTACTCTCTGTTGTATTCAACTGAGAAAAATATTCCACCAGATTTTGAGGAACACCTCCAAAAACTGCCAATAATGGCCGAACTTGACGCTGAACCTTCCTTAGTCGAGCTTTCCAATGCAATCGACCACCTGTCTGCTGGAAAAGCCACAGGAAGTGACAACATTCCTGCAGAGGTATTAAAAGACCTAAAAGGCCCACTATTACCACACCTGTATAATCTGTTACTGCAGTGTTGGAAAGAAGGCGTGATACCACATGATATGAGAGACGCCAAAATTGTCACACTTTACAAGAACAAAGGAGACAAAGGCGACTGCAACAACTATCGAGGCATATCCCTCCTCAGCATTACTGGAAAGGCTTTTGCTCGCGTCATCCTCTGCCGCCTTCAACAACTGGCGGAAAAAGTCTTACCAGAAACACAATGTGGCTTTCGAAGCAAACGATCAACTATTGACATGATATTTGCACTTCGGCAAATCCAAGAAAAATGTAAAGAACAAAACAGGCCGCTTATAACATGCTTTGTGGACCTAACAAAGGCTTTCGACACCGTAAGCCGATCTGGCCTGTATGCAGTCCTTAAATCCATAGGCTGTCCACCAACATTGCTAAAACTTATTGCATCCTTCCACACTGACATGAGGGCATGTGTCAACTTTGAGGGCTGCACATCCAATTCATTTGCTGTAAACAGCGGTGTGAAGCAGGGATGTGTTCTTGCTCCTACCTTATTTGGTATATATTTTGCAGCCCTACTCAAGAATGCCTTTGGTCAATGTTCAGGTGGAGTACTTATTAACACCAGAGTGGACGGCTCCATTTTTAATGTTGCCAGACTAAAAGCAAAATCTCGTACAGAGCATATTATGTTACAAGAGCTCCTCTTCGCAGATGATGCTGCAATCGTGGCTCACGATGAAACCACGCTCCAGGCTCTCATCAATAGCCTTGCCAAAGCCTGTGACAAATTCATGCTAAAGATCAGTGTCTCAAAAACTGTAGTTTTGACACAAGGCTTGAGAAACCCCAACCCAATCATGCTGAATGGCTCTCCTCTGGAGCAAGTGGGAAAATTCTGCTACCTAGGCTCAACCATCAGTGGTAGCACAGACATAACAACTGAAATAAATGCCAGAATAGGAAAGGCGGCCACAGCTTTTGGCAAACTCTCAAAAAGGGTGTGGAACAATAGCAAGCTGACCATCAAAACAAAGGTACTCGTGTACCAAACTTGCGTCCTAAGCACCCTGCTGTATGGCTCAGAGACATGGACCACCTACTCCAAACATGAAAGATCCCTCAACTCCTTCCACCTGCGCTGCCTACGCAAAATTCTCAAGATCAAGTGGCAAGACAGGATCTCAAATATCGAAGTTCTGAGCCGAGCCAACATTCCATCAACTCAGGCTCTCCTAGGCAAAAAAAGACTGCGGTGGCTTGGACATCTCCACCGTATGGAAAATGATCGCATCCCCAGACAAATTCTCTACGGGGAACTTGCTACTGGCAACCGACCCAGAGGTAGGCCACATCTGCGATTCAAAGACACTTGCAAGGTCACGATGAAAGCATTCAACATCGACCCCAATGAATGGGAGAACCTTGCAAATGATCGAAGCAGATGGAGACAAAAATTGCGCAGTGGCACGCTCGCAATAGACTTCAAGGCAAAAGAAACATACCTGACAAAACGACAGAGGCGGAATGAAAACACTCGCCAAAGTGAACCCAAAAGACTGACCTGCAATCACTGCCATCGCACTCTCGGGTCAAACATTGGTAGAATAAGCCACGAGAGAAGCTGTCAGTCAAAGTGAAAGTGAATATTCTAGCTGCTAAGACCGTCTGTAAAGACGCTAAAGGCCATATATATATATATATACATATATACATTCTTCAGATATTCTCTGCATTTCCCATGCAATCTTCAATTTAACGATTGTTCTCTCTCTCTCTGATATCTTCTCAATTTGCCGAACAGACACATTCGGCAGGTGTTGTAGCTATCTCACGATCCACATCATTAGAGATGTAAATCCCAACTGGTCACCATGCCTTGTTTGACCAGGGACGCCAAGCGGACACAACTCGCGCTGCAGGCTACAACATTGTTTGACACAGTTAATGGTCATTGATAAAGGGTGATCACTCGCCCCGCGTTTGTAACAACGCTTCTTAAATAGCTTTTCCTTCGATATTTACCGGGGGTAGGGAGGAGGTGGGAGAGGCCTTTATCATTAATTTCATGCAACAATCAGCTGATTCGTTAAGAATTTATTAGGTCGCGTACGTTAATAGAACAATGGTCTATTTTAATAATCACCCCCCCCCTTTAAAAAAAGAAAGGAAAAAAGGAAAGATAGGAGGTGGAATCTATTACGGTATAAAAGAAAATAGTGGCGGGAATAATTCATTGTGGTGCAGTTTTGGGCGCTCGATGCTGCAGCCTAAAAGACAGTTTTGGAAATTATAAAATGAGTGTTAACTAATCCAGCCCAATCGCTTTTGCACCAGTTGATTGTGTTGATTCAAGTTTCAAGTTTTTTTGTTTTTTTTAAAGTTGTAAAAATGTAACATTTAAAAAAATAAGTAAAGTGTTGAAATTTTGCATTTTCTCCATTGCCTTAGTTATATGTTAATATGTAACTGATTTACTTATATTATTATTGCTGTCTGCTAAACAGTGTTAAATTAAAGGCTGAAACTTGGTCTACAGTAGATAATTTCACACAAACCAATTTTTGAAGAGTAACCCATTTGACCTGGTGCCCAAAATAAAATTATGGAGGTACTTAACAGTTACCTGAGTGCCCTTCATAGGCGTTTGCAGTAAGTGCGTGTGTTTGCATGCGTGCGCACACGCGTGCGTACATGTGCCGGGTGCTGTCTAATTATTAACACTTTCGAATGAAACAAACGCGGGTTAAACTTCTTCACTAAACCGTGCCGGGCCCAGATAGGCCGTGGGACCGAAGCTTTTACATTTTTTGCAGGAGAAGCAAAAAACTAATTAACTCTCTTATCAGATTTAATAGTTACGATCTTTATAAAACGTTATTTAACCCTCACTTTTCAGAGTTTAAGCTCTCACATATAACACAACCTGCGGTCCGCCAAGGGCTACAAGTGTGCCAAATAACTCATTTTTTTCAAAAAGTCAACTTACGATTGTTTACCATACGGTCCTCGACTACTCCTCCCCCCTCCCCCCCCTTTTTTTTTTGTCTTCTAATGTTCGTATTTCACTCTTTCTTTGTTTCCTTGCGTTGACTTAACAGTGTTAAAAAGCAGTACCAGTTCATGCTATGTTCTTTATTAATGTGTTAAAAAGCATCAGTTTATGCTATCTTATTTACCGATGTGTTTAAAAAACTGCATCGGTATATTAATAATAATTATGCTATCTTATTTATTAATTTTATTTCAAAGCAACATAACGAGACTGTATTGTTCTATCCACTTAAATCCCAATTTGAAATTTTTTAACAGGGGGTACAAGAAAGTGATGAAAGGTTGGCTGGCAAATGTTGAATTTCAGGAAATGGATTAAATGACTGACTTCCACCTGGTGTCTTTCAGAGAACAGAAGTTCTGCTCTTTATGAAAGACGATGATCAGAAGTATGACTGTGTATGAGCATTAAAACGTGTTAAGTAAACTGCCAATTTGTTGGAAATTTATAAGAAAAACACATTTCTCTATGTGATTTTCATGTACTATTTGGCGTTTTTCGGACGAGCCCCTAAGTGATGTTTCTCTAAAATTTCACTTGGTGGGGTGTCATTATGTACCAAGCCTGGGGCGTCAAAGTCTGCTGCTGCCAGCAAAATGTACATCCATGAAATAGTGGTAGTGGCAAAAGCTAACTGTATCTGACCAGGCCTAGTATGACAGGATCTCCCCGGATTTACTAAGGAAATATAGTAGTGCACTTCTTGTCTGCCAGCAGCTGACTGTGCCGTTCCGTGCTTAGTATGATACCTCCCTTCGTTGGCTAGGAACATTCAGTAACGATTAATATATTAAGTCATGTCGTTTACTAGACAACCACAGAAATGCAGATCATAATGAGATTCTATCCTACCGCTATTATTTTATCACGTACATGTATGTTAAATAACAGTTTATCCATTTACGTGGCGTGTTGGTTTAAAATTGATCCGATCTATTTACACATAGGCAGTCAGTACGGAACGATCTCAGCTCCATAGCAATCTAATGTATCAGCGTGAAGCACTTATAATTCGGCAGTACTACACAAAAAGACCGAAAAAGCCGTATACAGAACTTTACAGAGGACAAACAAACAAACAAACAAAAGCATTTGGCACTGCGCACAACTTTAATTTTTACAACACTTCACAACGTAAGGAGCGAGGTGGAAAGTTAATGATAAACAAGTCTCAAGATCTAGTTAATACATTTATTGAACAACACAAGTTAATAATGAGAATTCAGATCCAATCAAGCAGTCTAGAACAAGTCTGTGTCCACACAGACGGAGCTTCCTCCTTCGACTCTCCGAGCCCGTGCAATCTCTCGTTTTCACATGAAAACAAAAAGAGACGAAACTCACGAAAACAAACAGTAAAGGAAAAACTAGTGCAACGAACGAAACAAACAATCCAGTAACCAAGGACGCTCACAGTCATCAATATTATTCTTTGTTCCACTTCATGATGACCGGCAGAAACCATTATTTTGTTTCTCATACAAAATCATAACCCGGATACAAAGATACGCATTTTTTAATTTAATAAACTATGAAAGTGAATTTGACTTAGGTAATTAAGATTGGCTTATAAACTTAGGTAATTAAGATTGGCTCATACAGTCTTTTTCCGCAGCAGGGCAGTATTATAATAGTAATACATTGTAGCGCGTTCAGAGTAGATAAAGCGTGTTTTACATAACTCCGTAACTGATTGGCTCAAATTGCCACACGGCCATCGTCGCGTGCGACCAGCTGCCTATTTCCTAATCGGTCCGACCAATCAGAAGTTCCACGTGCATTTGTGGCCATTTAACGACTATCTAAATTCACAAGGCTTTTTACAGTCACAACACACAACATTCAAAACATTCTGATAAATGAAGCGCTGTTATAGTGCATCTGTTGGTTTTTTTTTTGTTTTTTGTTGTTTTTTAGAATGAGCGGGATCAACATCGATTTTCCCGAAAACTGTTGGATTTATTTTAAATTTTTCATGGGCTCACATTTCTGTTACTTCTACTTACTAAACTGTTTGAAACATTAAAATCTGTTCAACGTTGGTGTACTAGTGCGCGAAGTATTGTTCAGTGAGTGTAACAGATCTATTTTTTTTCGCGTTCAAGGTGGACACAATTTTTAGGGTTTCCCACACATCAGTACTGTAGAATTTTTTTTTTTTTAATAACTCGATTCACGTATGATTTTTTTTGCAAAGCGCAAAGCAGCAAACTCAAACTCAGGCTACAATGTAACTAATAAAAAAATCAGTCCCATAATGTCAAGTGTCAAATATGAGCTCATGCCAAATTTCAAATAAATGGAACAGACAGTTTTCGAGAAAATTGACACTGATCCAGCTCATTCTGAACATACAGAACTAGTGTGATACTACAGTGACGCTATTCCTCGTGACAGACTATTTACTGATTCCAGCCAGGGGTTGATGCAATGTGTGGGCTGCTTGCAATCTACCATGGGGTGTGTTTTTGAAATCGCACGCCAAATCTTACACTATTTCAAACTGTGTGGATTTTTTTTTTTAAGGGGATTTGCGCGGGGGGGGGGGGGGCACATTTTTCTAATGCACTTATGTAATCTCTTCAGACACTCACCCATGACCCAACGACTTAATTTAGAAAGAAACAAATATAAATAAAATCAAACTTTTGAATTCATTTTCATAAATGAAATATGTCTCTACACCCACCCCCATCCCCCCCACCCCCCACCCCACGGGGAATATTAAATGTATGCTGGGGACAAACCCTCCTCGCCCCTCGGGCTTATGTACTCTATGGATGACTCCTAGGGGATCTCTGGCGATCTCATCCTGTATAAGGAATTGCCTACGGACACCAGTCCCTGTCTGAAATGGCATCCTCCACCCTTCACCTCTGAATACTATACTAATAAAATTTGCCTACTTTATGTACCTGTAAAATAACGTCGGGTATTTGCCATATTGTTGTATATGCATTTTTGCCTTTTTGACCGACGCTGCACTGCAGGGACGGCGTGTCTGCTCCAGTTGTAATTGGACTGCAATAATACTAAGGCAATTTTTCCGAAATGGGATGAAAGAAATTTGCAAAATTCAAAAAATACAAATTACATTTATACAAAATGAGGATTGAGAAGCCTGGTCGGCGAAAGGGCTAAAACACAATCATATAACATTACGTCACAAACACATATCTCGAAGAGTTTTTAACCCATAGGAATGACACTTATGCATAAAAAAATTATTGAAACTGGGAATGAGAAAACCATTTTCATGACAAAACCTCAAAATCGGCAAAATGTCACATATATAACAATATGGCAAATACCATTCGATAAATAAAAACTCTACGGGTAAATTTAATGTCGAATGTTGTTACAAGTACGTACGTCCCCAAGTTTTTGCGCCAGGGATCCATATTTCAAAGCTTTTTGTGATTCCAGAGCTAGAGAGCTCCTCCCGGAATACTCCTAACAACAGCCTTAATTAATTATAATGTATTACTCTTTCAGATTTACTTTTTGTTTTCCTCCTGTTTTTTTGGTTGAAAGGGTAGGGGGCAGGGTTAGGGATTTGATAGGATTTATGGTTGAGGACAAGGACGGGGCTAGGGATAGTACGTATAAGTAGGCGGCCTTAGCGCAAAACGCTTGGCGTGCGTACGTACTTATAACAACAGCCATAATTGTCAGTGTGCACGGGGAACTGTGTGTCAGTAGACCTTAATGGCCTGTTTACACTGGTAGGTTTTGGGAATAGAAAAAAGGAATGTGGGAAGAACTCTCCTGGCTTTCCGACTTTTGCTTTCCGATTTCCCCCTTCGAAACATGACCAAAACAAACGATGCGCGTCGCTTCTCATTCAGAAAACGGACCAGTGTAAACAAACACCGTTTCGAAGGGGGAAATCGGAAAACGAAAGACGGAAAGCCAGGAGAGTTCTTCCCGCACAGCCCTCCATTCCTTTTTTCTATTCCTAAAACCTACCAGGCCTTTACAACGTAAGCTCAGGTGAGATATATCCCATACCCTCTCCCTTTCCCTGGACCGTCTCCCTTTTTCTGGCGCCCCTCCTTCCTTTCTTGCCCCCCCCCCCTCCCATCTGGTTGATTCATCTCTTCATTGTCTGAAAAGTACTAAATCCGCCTACGGCTAAGGCAACAGCACAAAAAATTAATACATATAAAATGCGACTTCAGTCGTAAACGAGTCCATTAGCAAAATAAATATTATGCTAAATGAACTTGGCTATTGCAGGGAGAGGCGACTCAGTGTTCAGAGCGAAGGTTGAACCTCAGCACGGTAATGCACAGAGGATTAGATGACATTTCTGCCAAAAGTACAAGGCGTCATGGTTTATGGCCCTTTCCCACCAGCAACTGCCAGATCACGTGAGGTCTCGTCAGGCCCTTTTTTTATAATCATCATTTCGCACAGCGAATGATTTCTCTGATCCCCCGGGATTTCACGAATGATTACAGTCTGATCCCAAATGGTCGATCTTTCTTTCGCACTTTCAGACAAGTTTATTGGAATGGAAATTTAAAAAAAAATAATAATTAAAAAGCGAACAGAAGGTAATTCAAAGCCACACGGTCCAGTCAGAGGCCCTCTACCAAGTACATAGGTTTGATTTTGATTCAGTGTGTATTTAGGTCTGTATTTTACAACGCTCCCTGCCTTGGGCATTTATACCTCATTTTTCTTGTTTGTTTGTTTTTTTAATTATTATTATTTTCTTGTTCTTGTATCTGTGTGTTTTTGTGGTAGGGGTTATTTTTTTAAAAAAATTTTGTTGGAATTTTGCCCTGGCAAAGGGCCTTGTTCGGCCTGCTGTTCTCGACCTTCAACTGCCAAAGTATCTTCAACGTGCGCAACGTGCACACGGGGCCTCCCAGTTTTCGTCCTTATCTGAAAAGACTAGGTGCTCGATCCTACCTACCTAGGATAAGGGACAGGAATTCTCTCCTCCCCCCCCCCCCCAAGCCCCCACCCCCAAATAAAAAAAAAAATCCAACATGCCTGCACCCACCTGGGATCGAACCCGGTACCTTCGGCATGAGGGGCGAGCAACTTTCCTCTATTATCTCTTCCCTCCACCCAGTGTGTCATCAGCCTAAGTCAACTTGGCATCACTAGTTTATATAACTTAGTTGTAACAACTTAGGTTATTATAACTATTTCGCTAGTTATAACTAAAACGGAGTAAAATGAAGAAATAAAGGGGCCTTCCACAAAGTACATACGCTTGATTTTGACTCGTGTTTCAGCAGCCTAAATCAGCTTTTCAAAACTGTGACACTCAAGACAATAATAGAATGATAATTTTCATCGACACTGTTCTACGCTAATGGCATGAGACATTTTTTTTTTTTTTTACACTTTTAAGATATTCAGAAAAAACCTTTTTTTTTTTCCAGTCATTTCGTGGCTTATGTCTTTCTGATTCTGCACTATTTTGGAATCCAAAGGGGCAAACAAGAAGAAAAAAAAAAAAAAACTCGAAAGAACATTCCGGTGTGATGGAAGAGTGGTAAACATCAATGACCAGAAAAGAGCTGAACAGATGGCATCCAATACAGAAAGATGGAGATCCCTGGACCCTGGCCCATGTGCCATGTTTTGACACTGGAGGATAAGAAGAAGAAGAAGTGGCAAGTGTAGGCTCCAAGGCTCCATTTCAAACTGCTCATTCAAACTGTTTGTGTCATAAATACAAAATGTTTGTGTCATAAATACAAACTGTTTGTGTCATAAATACAAACTGTTTGTGTCATAAATACAAAATGTTTGTGTCATAAATACAAAATGTTTGTGTCATAAATACAAAATGTTTGTGTCATAAATACAAAATGTTTGTGTCATAAATACAAAATGTTTGTGTCATAAATACAAACTGTTTGTGTCATAAATACAAACTGTTTGTGTCATAAATACAAAATGTTTGTGTCATAAATACAAAATGTTTTGTGTCATAAATACAAAATGTTTATGTCATAAATACAAACTGTTTGTGTCATAAATACAAACTGTTTGTGTCATAAATACAAACTGTTTGTGTCATAAATACAAAATGTTTGTGTCATAAATACAAAATGTTTGTGTCATAAATACAAAATGTTTTGTGTCATAAATACAAAATGTTTGTGTCATAAATACAAACTGTTTGTGTCATAAATACAAAATGTTTGTGTCATAAATACAAAATGAACTAAAACAGTTTCCGGTGCGGGCATCTGTTTACCTATGATTAGTCTGTTTGTATTAATCGTTTATGAACCCTCTTCCAAATCTTGATATTTTGTGTTGAAGAGTCCCTCTTCATTCTTTTTACAATATCAATAGTCTTTACCAAATCCCCCCCCCCCTCCACACACACACACACCCTTTTTGCCTCTATCAGGGGGAGTTTCGAGTTTGAGTTTGAGTTATGAGAAAGAACGTCGACACGTTAACGCCGTCATTGTACGAGGAAAAAACAAGACGATAGACAGAATATAACTGAATTATCGGACAGAAGAAAACACTACCAGAAGCGCCCAAACCCCCCGCTGCGCTATCATCGGGGGGGGGGGGGGAGGGGAGTAGGCTGCCTTCAAAGTCGTGGGCCCACTCTCAGATGGGAAATGTAGGCCCCCATCTGCCCTTCCCACCCCCACCTTTTTGTGACCTTTCCCAAACCAAGGATGGAAATTGCATATCACGTGTCCATTCTCAAAACAAAATTTTGCACACGTGTTGTGTGTTTACATTACAATTTCACTAGCTTTAGAGTTCGGGCATGTTTGATGTAAAGTAAAAGTTTCAATCTCAGGAACAACGTTCAGTATCTGTGATTAAAAATTGAATGTTTAGTTAACAAAGTCACAAAAGTTCTCATTTTGTTCAATCCTCGGCGGACGACGTTCAATATCTGTGATTAAAACTGGAATATTTATTTAACGAAGTCACGGATGTTCTCGCTTACTGCACCAGGGATCTGCAACCTTTCAGAGAAAAAGACCCGATTTTGAGATTTTCGACTGATTTCAACATATGAGTGAACCGCAACACGCATGCAAGCCACACAGTATTGTTCCCATTTAAAGATGTTGTATTGTTTTGTACCAGCGATTAAGAAAAGAAAAAAGCCACAAGTGAAAGCTGTAGGTTGTTAATGCCGCGTGAGACCCACGAGCCCCTGGTTCCCCCTGACTGCCAGTACCAGGTCACAGGATACATTATTAGTTGTGTGGAGTGGGAGGGGAAAAGGGGGATCTGTATGATCTCTGTCCTGATTTGTGGACGCCTTGAGGTGCACGTGCACTTATTATCATTTCTCTGCCATAAAATTATGTAATTTTATCTGCATTTTTATCATACTGTAATGAAGCTAGAGGGTAAAAATGTAAGCAGCTAAAACTTCGTGTCCAGAATTGTAAAATTTTGTGTCCTGCCTAAATGTTTGACAACAAATTACATAGACGCATCCATGCTGGACAAAATTCAGTCTATCATATTATTATTATTATTATTTACGATTTTTTAAAATAACTTTTTTTTTTTTAGCGGCATGCAAAAAGCCTCGTTTTCGTCAAGTAGAAAGGAAAAGTAAGACCGGAAAATTCGTTCTTTCTCCCCACTTCACACAGGAAACTTAACTAGTTTGGAATAATGTAAATATGAAAAAATATATAAGAACAAATTTCTTTCTTTCTTTAATTATTTCGGCACACCTTTAAAGAAGTATTTGCAGCAGTTTTTAATAGATCAGGAGTCGGCAAGCACCGGCTCTTTTTGATTTCGTCTCTGGTCTTTGTTATACCTTTTCTACATACTAAACAATCTCCTTTTTTTTTTCTTCAGGAAATGGAGATAGAACAAAGTCGAGATTTGACGAAGTGTTTGCGGTGGTTTTAATTCATCAGAGGTCGACAACCAGGTGCTCTTTTTGCTTTCACCAGTTACTCTTTCCTTTTTTTAATGGCCAGTTAAAAAAAAAAAATTGAAGTGAAAAAAAAATATTAACAGTACACAGACTTTCGTTCATTTTGGGGCTCACTCTTAAAGATCTTTTATGAAACTAATCCCGGAGTGGCCCTGAAGAAACTTTTTTTTTACATGTATTGTGTGCATAGTCTCGAGGTCTTTGCAAGGGCAGCACGGCCATTTGGGGCTTCTTGGATATACATGTATTGCCTTATTGTTGCTGGTTGCCAAGGGGGACCCATAACAGTTCAAGCTACAGGGTCCCAAAAAATGTAGGTCCTCCACTGCTTAAGTTAAATACCATGCAGCCTTCCATTGAATGTGTGTAAGAGATGTTGTAACAAACTTTCATTATATTTATGGGAATAATTATAAATGTATATATTATATCTATAATATATATATTTTGGTAACCCGAAACTTTGATCACCTAAGGCCCAGGAACCGCATCACACTCAGGCTTCAAACTTTGCACAACAGCATATTATCAATGCGAAATTAACATGGGCTATAATATTAGAAATTATGAAATTTTTAATGTTCAGGCTTCTACGTTTCATTTTTCATTGTTTCGGCATCATTTAGATCTATTTCGAGTCATGGTTTGCCATTTTAAGGTTTCTTTATCACTTCCTGCGATGTGTTCACTATCAAACACACTAACCCGTGCGCAAATCATGCTATTGTGTCAACTCACAAAGGCAGAGCAATAAGACTTATTTAAAAACAAGCAAACAAAAATAAAATAAACAAATAGGAACAGGCAAGATGAAGCAGGTCCATAATAACCACCCAGAACTGAAACTAATATTCAAACCGTATTATCCCGGGCAGGACCGGGGACCTCAGCTGGTATAATAATAATGAATAATTATACCTACAAGGCAGGGATTTTATCCTCTTTCTTTCTCCTCCTCCCTTGTCTCCCAAAATCTCCGCGCGACTAGTGTTTGCATTATAACATTGGCTGCCACTTGAATCACATGCACGCGACTTTATGTAAGAATGTTTAGGGCAGTATCTTTCAAGGTAGGTCGCACGCGCATCCCACCGGTGGGCCCTGGCAAATACTTTGCTGGGGCCGTGAGACTTCAGTATGGGGTTTAGGGACATAAAAAAAACAACTGTATACTAACTTTGACCCATCGCAGCAGGGCGCACGCGTTTTGAGGAAAAGTGAAGCGGGGCGTGAGACACATAGATTGAGAAACATTGGTTTAAGGGTTCTTTATTATGCAAAAAACGTTGGAGATCTGACATTTACGGGTGTGCGCTGTTTCGAAAAAAAACAAAAAAGAAAAAAAGAGAAAAAAAACAACAACGTTATTTAATTGTACAAATTTGATGACTCAGTCTGTCCAAACAGAGCAAAGGTGTTGATGTTAGGTCAATAATGTCAATTTGTTGATAAACAAATGGTGACCCAGGATCATAATGAGACAACACTGAGAACCAGCACTAGTTTATATGTCACGTGGAATGTAATCTAACATCATCAGGGGGCCAACAGCACTACGCTGAGGCCCCCGAGAAACAAAGGACCGCAATCTAACATCATTATAGTAAAATGAAATTGAGGGCAGCATGGTAAATTATATATCGTAACTCGGTTTGTACAACTTTTTCAGGAAGAGCAAAATCACTGAATAACTTTGTTTATCAGAAATAATAGTTGCGATATCTTAAAAACATTATTAAACCCCTGGTTTTCAGAATTTAACAATCAAAATATAACACAACAGGCTTTAATAGCTACAAGCAGACCAAATATCTGAATTTTTCAACTCTCTAGAGCCCAGAGTGCCATATTTGAAATTGGTCACCTGGAACAAAAATTATCTTTATTTGACATTTTACTCTTCCTATTTTATTGACAAATAATTTTTTCCGTTACCTGTTTATATTTTTGCAATAATCTGACTATTTAAATTCAGTGCAGCACATTATTTCAGCTGTTTTGAAATTGTCAATTTTGGTGTGGGCACTAGAGGGTTAAAGAAGTCAATTTTCGACGGTTTACATTGCGGCTTTGGAAATAAATCATTACCCTTTTTAAAAATAAATATAAAATTGTGCATAGGTCATGGACCAACAACTTGCACCTTTTATGGCTATCTCCCTGGTGCGACAAAAATTTTTAATACTCCGTCTCCAATACAAAAAATTATATTTTTAAACCAAAAAAACAGCTAAGGTCATTGGCCATCGCGTGTGCTCTCTGCTGGCAGCACCGCTTGCCGACGGCGGGACGGACGGGGGTTGTTGTAATAAAGCGTTATTGCTTTAAAGACAAAAATAAAATATGGCAACGCAACCGATGCATGGAGACCCAGCATTTGACAGATACTGCATTAAAACTGTCAAAATTCTTGTTGAATGAGACTGGATATAGGACAGACCATTTAAAATTAGACGCTTTAGAGTTTTAGCTGCAACTTCTTCCGACAGGACAGACCAGATAATGATATATAAATAAAAGCTAACGTGTGTCGGCGTGTTCGCACAAAAACACTGGCTCATGCAGCCTGGATTTACAGGAAATTTGAAAGATGCCTCCCTTTTGCCCTGCAGAAGCAGCTTTTTTTAAAAAATAACATTTGGAGGCTCCAAATGGCGGAGAAATTCGTGCAGCACATAAGGTAGTAATTTGCCTTACATAAACATCTACTCGGGGTGTATAACTTATTTACTTCAGATGCAGAAATCATGCAACCTTTCTATGCATGTGAAATTTGTCAGTTCCAAACATATACAATAAGTGGACTGTGATGTGCAAATTTGGTGATTCGCTATATAATCTAATTTCCAAGTTTGAGGAGGCGACGAAATCTGAAGTGTCCTGGGTCCTTCCAGGGCCGAAGCCGGCCTTGATTTTATTCTCCACGTTTTTTACAAAAACTGAGACAAAGCTGTAAGATGTTATTCACCACTTTTTTTTTTTTTTAAACAAAAAACTGAGACAAAGCTGTAAGATGTTAGTCACCACTTTTTTTTTTTTTTAACAAAAACTGAGACAAGGCTATAAGATGTTATTCTCCACTTTTTTTTTTTTTAAACAAAAAACTAAGACATGGCTGTAAGATGTTATTTGCCACTTTTTTTTTTTTTTTAACAAAAACTGAGACAAGGCTATAAGATGTTATTCTCCACTTTTTTTTTTTTAAAACAAAAAACTGAAACAAAGCTGTAAGATGTTATTTGCCACTTTTTTTTTTTTTTGGACAAAAAGTGAGACAAGGCTATAAGATGTTATTCTCCACATTTTTTTAAAAACAAAAACTGAGACATGGCTGTAAGATGTTATTCTCCACATTTTTTTTGGGGGGTGGGGGGGGGGGGAGGGGGGCAAAAACTGAGACAAGGCTATAAGATGTTATTCTCCACTTTTTACAAAACTGAGACAAGGCTATAACATGGCGTAACAAAGTGTATTCTATCATTCACTACGAAAATCGTGAAGATATCTCACCTCTTGGGTTAAATTTCAAAGTGTGAAAAGTTTGTTCTAACAAAGTGTAAAAATTAAATACAAAATTTTAAAAGCGATTTTCTCTACAGGAGCTGATGTGAAGATAGAATATTATTATTATTTATTTTTTTTAAATAATTTCACGCCATTAAACTAATCCACAGATTTGGAGTTCATGTAAAAGCACCGAGTCAAAATCAGTTTTCTCATAAACTTTATTTTGGGTTTATTTGAAGTTTGCATATTTCACACTAAACTTTTCCGGAACTTTTTGTTTCTTTAAAGCTGTAGCCTGTTTACAGGTTTGCTTCCCTACGCTTTGTAAAAATAATAATAATGATGACAGTAATAAGATATTAAAAGAAACCATACACATATTCTCGCAGCACTAAACTGTGCTAGACACTATAAATTGTACAATATAATAATTATGTGTACTTAAGTGTGCGGAATATTGTTCACTGATTTGGCCAATTTTGACTTTCCTTAAAGCCCTGCTGCGACCCCACAGTTTTTCTGTGGTTTTTATGATACATGTATTTCCTATTGTTCAATCGTTTTTCCTTTCAAAGTGAAAATACATGTCAATGCTTAAACAAAAAAACGCACTACTGAGTATGTTCCGAGACACTATTCGTCATATTCCGTCTGTCGACTTCGGCGCCTATCATCGATGTCAGTAATGCAAGAATTCGCACCATACCCCTTCATAATTGAACGAAGAAGAGCAGTACCGGTACTCGCAGTATTGATACGTGTGCAATGTGTTGACATAATAATGGGTGAAGGAATGGTTCATCTCGGTATTCTGCCGAAGCTCCTGAGACCTAGACAGTGATGTCATATTTACTGGCTTGATCATTTAAGTTCCTCTTCTGATTCATTCAGTACCAGGACAAGTTGCCAGTTTTGCTCTCCTTTCCTGCAATTTCTTGTAAGTTTGAGTCTGGAATCTTGAAAGACCAAATTCCTGAGAAAACCCCAGCAAAGGGGGAACATTTTTCCTACAGAGACTGAAATTTGAATATAAAATCAAAGATTAGCAATTTTGTTGCATTCAGTTAAAACATTTTACTCGAAATCGTCTTAGAAATATTTAATTTTTTTTAAAGAGGTACAAAAATTTCACCCTAAGCCCGATTTCACCAGATCCACTCATAATACTGCTGCAGTAATCGTTACTGCTTTATTCTATCACCGCTTTTGACTCACATTGAGATAAGGCAATAATATGGCAGAACAAAATCTATTCTAGCATTACTAACAAACAAGAAAATAAACAGCAAACAAACCTGAAGGTTTCTCACCTCCAGGAGTAAATTTCAAAGGTCCAAAAGTTTTCCTAACACTTTGTAAAATTTAACTACAAAATTTTACAACCAATGTTCTCTAAATGCGCTGATGTGGAATTGAAATCGCCACCATTCCCTAAGACTGTAGTAACTATAAAATTCGAAAAATTTATTCAAAGCTGCATGGAACGATCCTGGTTATAGACTCCTAAGCTGAAAAAAAAAAAAAAAAGCTTATTCGCAAACTTTCCAAAATTCATCGTTATTAGACGTTTGTGCTGAAATATAAGTAATTAACCTACTGTCAGTTTTAAAAAGTTAATGGTGACGAAATTCGGCATTGCTAAAGGCGACACAATGATTAAAAGGTGTTTGTTTGTTTTCAAACATGTCTTTCTTTCGCGGACACAGCTGTATCTCATCGCAGGAGAATAAGGAAAGACAGAATGAAAATTTCAACAAAAAAAAAAGTGGGGGGAGGGGGTGGGGGTGGGGGGAGGGGTCCATGTTCCAAGCTTCAATAATTAAACAATTTGTATTTCATTAACATGAAAATGATAACACAAAATAATTAGAATATTGATCATTCTGTGCACACCTTGATACCCACAGGTCACCCAAGTTGGGAAGTTATCAGTATGTTAATAATTAAAACCAAGAAAATTTAATATCAAATCTGATTGTTTCCTAATTGCCACGCATTTGTAACGACCCGTGCAACAATTTAAACACTAATGTCTGTTTTGCAATTATTCTGAAACTAATTCTCAGTTTAAAGAGCAATTCAAATTCTTAGGTTTGCTTTTGTAGGCATTTTATCCAGATGAAGGGGCACTTCGCCTTCCAAGTTAAAACTCTTGAAAGTCGTTTAATGTCACAGTACCTACATGTTTTGAGTGTTGACATGTTATAGGTTATTCATCTACATTTACATCGTACGGTTCACGACCTTAATACTTGTTTGCTCCAGCTTCACTCTGCGCACAACTGAGAAATTCGACGCCAAACGTTTTGCGGCTTTAGTAATATGACAAGGCGTTAGAATAAATCGAAACTGTGAAACAGTTTGATACGTGCCACAACACATTATAAACAACTGCCACAGTGTGTATATGTTATACCTCAATTACATACTAAAAGATCTCCAGTTTGTCAGAAAATGGAGATAGAACAAACAAGAATAAGGTCACGTCTTTGCGCAGATTATCCAATACCACATTTGATAGAAGGGTGTTTATATGCAGATCCATGAAGTCTCTGTTGCGTACATTAGAAGGATTTCCTAGCGTCAAGTTTATAAAAGAAATAATATGATTACATTATCAGATCAAAGCGATATCATCGGCCTCCTGTAGAATTTCCAAAGTGACAGCAATTAAAATTTGAAACGACCTGTTTATAAACACGGCCATTGATTCTCGGAGTGCGCTGCGTTTTCATGTCATTGGCGGGAATTGCACATCTTTTTTTTGCACTTTGCCGTGCGCACGTTTAGTGGTTGCGTCAAGAAGCGCAGAGCGTGGCGATAGTTTGATCTTATCGTTTGATCTAATCCTCATGGGGGAAAAACCAGTTTTGACCACTATCTTTGCCACACGCCGGCCCAGAATTTCCTACATGATTGCCGATGATCCGCGCCGTTTCGGGGCGTGCAGGGTGCCCGAAGAAAGACGCACGCATCACTTGTCTCTCCTTTGTTACCCCTTTGTCGCACTAAATCCCCCACTTCACCCCTTTGCTCACCTACATAACCACACATACACACACATCGCCGGGCATTCCCCAACCGACCACACGCCCGTGACATAGTTTGAGTTGGTTTTTCCGGATCACAAGGGGGGAATCGCTGCATAAAGATAGACAGAGAGAAAAGATGACGAAAAAAATATCTTAAGTTAGGGACAGACAAATTCATGGACGGACGAGCAAATGTTTAGGTTGTTAGACAGGTGGTCGAAGTCTTAGATAGACAGGCAGACAGACAGATAGATAGATAGATAGATAGATAGATAGATAGATAGATAGATAGATAGATAGATAGATAGATAGATAGATAGATAGATAGATAGATAGATAGATAGATAGATAGATAGATAGATAGATAGATAGATAGATAGATAGATAGATAGAGGCACTAAGAAGATTTTACAGTCATTCAGAACTTGCATAATACGCAAATTCATCTTTCATACCGCACTCCCAACAAATAGTAACTAACGTATGAGTTCGTTGTGTTTTCTCATTTCTGTTTAAACAGCTTGATAAACTCTGGCAAATTTGGACCATCACAACAGCATGCTATCCTAATGGAGGATTTAAAATTATCTCCATCTTGCAACCAATGCCCTGAACAATAGGTTCATAACTCGATACATTTTATGTCTCTTGAAATCATCTCTAACTATCAGTATAACACTAGACTCCAGAATAATATTCATAATTGGTGCAGAATCAAGATCATTGACCTTCTACGACATTTGAATACACATAGAGTGTTAAGGGGTCATGGGCCAAATTGCTAGTTTGACAGGTGTCTCTCCCTCTGAAGATCTCCCGTAGTCTTACCCTTCCCAGAGTTTCAATTCATTGAGGGCCAGGCTCCTCTGACCAGGTGGTCAGACCAATCTAGAGCTGGGTTTTCCTGTGTACCGAAACGGGAGTGGTAACGGAAACACCAAAATTCTGTGAAGTAGTGAAATAGAGGGAATGTTTTCATGTGTGTGGAAACGCCGTTTCGTTTCCGTACTTGTGGAAGCACTCTTTCTTTTTCCTATTTGATGGATTTTTGACGCTTCCGTTGCCGTTTCCGTGCACATGAAAACCCAGCTTAAAACGTTTCCTCTGACCAGGTGAATAATTCAAGCTTGTGAACAAATGTATCCCAGCAATCAAACTTGATTTGAATTAAAGTGCTCAAATTTGTTGGCGGTCGCAATTTTTATGTCTACCTTCGAAGCATCCGGGGCCGCCACTAGACACACGCAATGATTTTTCAGAAACCTTTCACAAAAGAAAAATTGGTCAGAGCAACGTTTTTGGTATAGTTCAAGCACCTGGTCAGAGGAATCACCCTGTACAAGGATGTTGACCACCTGGTCAAAGGAATCACTTTGTAAAAGGACACTGACCACCTTGTCAGAAGAATCACCCTGTAAAAGATGTTGACCACCTTATCAGAAGAATCACCCTGTAAAGGGATGTTGACCACTTGGTCGGATGAATCACTTTGTAAAAGGACACTGACCACCTGGTCAGAGGAATCACCCCGGTTTATGTATTTACTTATTCATCTATTTAATATCTTCCACGACATTCGAATACCACAGACATGTGGGTTTTTAGCAGCATTTAGCAAGAGCTGTGTATTCTCAGGCTTGAGTGAACTTCTGGAAGAGACTGGTATGGGCGTTGTGATTGACAATTTCCCACTTTCCAATCCAGGGGCCGGTTATGCGAGTGTCAAACTCAGGATCGGTGACAAGTCCCTAAAAAGAGGAAAACACAAAATGTCGTTATCATCTCCAATTAAACACGATGGGAGACATCTTTGTGTTCCATGAATTTTTCAACGTTTGCTAATACAAGAAGAAAATTGAGGACATATGAATGAAGACTAACTACAGCAACATCTGTAGTACAAAGTTGTAATAGAACATCTGTAATAGAAACTGCATTCTTGTGCACCAATACATCGATGTTTGGCACAAATGCGATCAGCTGAAGAACCGATATACCGGTGATTGGCACACAGAGAGTTAAGACACAGTTCTGGTTACGCATGACATCAAAAGGAACTTGTCGAGCTAGAGCCATAGTCCACTGACTCAAGTCTGTATTAGTTTTGCCTCAGACTTTAACTTCATTTCAATCAACTAGCGAGACAGACATACAGACTTGTTTCAATCTCACTAAATGCACAAAACTGAGGCGATACAGACTTGACAAAGTGTGCCATGAGCCTAAATTCAGTGGGACAAAATGATTAAATGGCCAATAAGAATCCGCCCAGGCCTCAGGGCCGATAGCATTTATTTTTAAAGGCGATCTATAAAATAGACAAGGGTCAATGTATCTACCAAATGACTGTTAACACAGTTCTGATACTACTTACATTTGATGTGTGGAACTGCAATATTGGGATGTCCGAGTGAGTCTTGTGTACTCTGAACTACCCACATTATTTTTCAACAGTAAATTACATTAAACACTATAACTCCCCCTCCCCAAATCGGATTCATTTTCGTACACTCATTTGCAGAACAAACTGTTAGTGCGTGTCTGGTCTTCTCAGTCTTTAAGACTTTTAAGTGTCTACAAGTGCATACGTACCGCTTTTGCATATTTCTTCTGCCAGACTTCCTTTCTGTCCACTGAGGAGAATTTGGCCCAATCAGGTTTGAGACCAGGCTGGTCAGGTGACCTGAAGAGGATGCCATCTTGGATGTTATAAAAGCCGTAGTTGTGATGCGGGGATTGCCATCTGAGGTCAACACTCCAGCGGACGTCATTGGACACATTCGGCAGGCTGATAAAAATGTACAAATATTAAATTCGTTTATCCAGTGAGACTGCCATGTTTTTAATTTCACCAGTATCTTCATCGGAACATGAAATAAAAATGTAGGTCTAAACTTGTGCTGTTGACATTATCAGGCGTCGTGCTTTTTTTGCAATTAAACAGTTTCCTCCTAAGCGATGTCGTAGATTGTGATGTGTGTCCAAATTGCTGCAAAAATTAAAATGATCATGCAAATCACCTAATGTTGAACTGTACAAAATACATAAAGAAGAACATTTTATTCCAGATGGCAGTGCGATGGGGGGGGGGGGGGGGGGGATATCAATTAACTGAAGACAAATTAGATTTTGGAGGTCATGCAAAATTTCGTGAAAATCGATACAACGAGTGTATTTATAACAATACCGAGCAGTTCATTTGTGCATGTACTAATTTTTAAACTCTTCGTACTTTGGAAACAGAGATCACTATCCAAAAACGACCTAATACATGCCCAAACGGCCCAAAAAAACATACCAAAAAAACTGCCGAAACATTTTGAATAACAAACCATTGTTACTATTTAACCTCTTCCGTTAACAGAATTTTTCTTGATGTTTGCAAAAAATCCTGTCTCACCCTGTTCATCACAAAGAGGTGGAAGTTGCTATGAGTGCAAGTGAATAAAAAGCATTGTGAAGTTTCAGAAGACCCAATTAGACAATGTGGGGCACGGTCGTCGAGAAGCAAGGCGCTCGCCTCTCATTCCGAAGGTACCGGGTTCTTCAATCCCCGGTCGGTGCAAGCATGTTGGATTTTTTTTTTTTTGGGGGGGGGGGGGGATTCCTGACCCTGGTCCTTTGGTAAGTAGGATCGAGCACCTAGTCTTCTCTGATAAGAACGCAAAACTCGGAGGGCCCGCGTGCACGTTGCGCACGTTAAAGATAGCTTGGCAGTTGAATATAGAGAAGAGCAGGTCGAACAAGGCCGGTGCCCGAGCAAAATTCTAAAAAAAAAATAAATGATAATCCTATCACAAAAAACAAACAGAAACGAGAACACGAGAAATGAAAGCAAGAAAAGTGTTGAGGTGTAAATGCCTAGGGCAACAAACCTCCTAAAATAAAGACCTAAACACAATTATGACAATATGATCAAGTATCTCCCGAGCTCACCTTCTATGTGGTGTCAGATTGTTGAACAAGATAAATCCTCCGTAAGGGACAGGTTCTATCTGTACGTCCTTCTCCAGGTCCACGCCTGGAACGACAGATCAAAGGTCAAACAGGTGTCAGCATGGTCTGTCCTTCACCCCCAAATCTGTTCTATTTTGATCGACTGGGTAACCAGGCCTACCATTCTGTGATTCATCCATATAATTATTCGCCCATTCTTTCATTCGTTGCTTATTTAAAATTCATTTATCCATTCAAGCATTTCCTACTACGCCGATTCATTCAAAAACTCGTCATCCGCGCTCAGCCTACGTAAAATCTCACGAGTCTCTTGGTAGACTAAATGATCATAAAAAAAAAAATCGAACTCTGTTTTGCCAAACCTATGATGGCTTTTGAGCCCAGACACAGTGAAATCGGTTTCGTTTCGCTTTCCACTCGATTTCAGCAGTTTTGCCGAGAGACATAAGTTTAGATGAAATAATTATGAAAGGAGACGAAAGCGGATGCACTTTGCCCCTATAAAAGGCTGTGAAGGTTTTTGACATCTTCTCTGCTTTTCAGCAAGATGAAACTGGTGTCATTTGGCAAAGCTGCCGAAAACGAGCCGAAAGCGAAACCAAATCGAAGCCACTGTGTCTGGGCTCTAGGGAAACGGCAATGAAACCGTCAAAAATCCATCACATAGTAAAATGAAAGAGTATTTCTATTGGCACGGACACGGCGTTTCCGTACACATGAAAACATTTTTTCTATTTCACTACATGAAGGGTTTTTAACGTTTCCCTTGACATTTCAGCACCACATGAAAACCCAGCTTTACCCTTTCAATACCGAAACAGCATTACTGTTAACTCTATACTGCTCCATCAGTTTCAGGTTTTTGGTTCTCCGTGACTAGCCTTTAAATACAGATTAACATCCTAATTTGGATTCATATTTACCATTGAAAATAACTGAAATAAGTGGATTTCAGAATAAACTGGATTTGAGAAATTGTAGCTTTCACAGTACCTGTAGCCAAAGGGTTAATAAACCTCATCAACGTCACTCAAACAATTTACCGCATGTAAAAGGCTGAGTTTAAGTTTAGAGAGCTTGAGTTTGGAGAAAGCAGGTCGACACTGTTATCGGCCATATTGTACTAGCCAAAAGCAAGATGGTAGGTAGAATATATAACAGAATGATAGGCCAAAGTCAAAACTGAGTGCTCACCCAATGTGTTTTTTATGTCTTCCTCCTTCAGCATGATGTACCAGGTGGGGCCAGCACAGCACTCGTGGAGGGCTACTTTCCCGAGTTTGTGACCGTTCTTGGCCATCTGATGGTTGAATAACGAGGACGTAGGCTCAGAAAGGAGGAAAGTTGAGGGGGGGGGGGAGGGGGGGGGAGAGGGTGACATATGAAATTGAATTTAAAAGTTTGATTTTATTTATATTTTTTCCTCTCCAAATTACGTTGTTGGGGTCTATGGAAATCCGGTTTCCGATGAAACAGTTCAATAGGCCACGCAAGATGACTGTCATTGACATTCAACATTTATTGCGCTAGTAAAAGGAAATGGGGAGAGAGAGAGAGAGGGGGGGGGAGGGAGGAAAGAGAGAGAGAGAGGCAGAGAGAAAGAGAAAGAGAGAAGAAAAGAGAGAGACAGACAGAGAAAAGAGACAGAGAGAAAGAGAAAGAGAGAAGGAAAGAGAGAGACAGACAGAGAGAAAGAGAGAGAGAAGGAAAGAGAGTGAGACAGAGAGAACGAGAAAGACAAAGAGAGACAGAGAGAGAGAAACTGGCTTGACACAAATTTAAAATGTCGGCAAAAAAGAAAATAAAAATAAAAAGTTGTATTTCGCAAAGCTCCACGTAAAAAAAAAAGCAAGTAAACAAAATTATACATTGTAAAAAGTGAAATCAAAATACACTGCTCTAACTTGCCATCACTGACGATCTTCATCAGGCTGAGAAAAGAATAGCTAAATAACTTGACAATGGTTTGGATAGAATTTGTGTCACCATGATCGGACAAAGTTAGTATGCAGTATATAAAAAAAGCTACACAATTTTATTATGTTAAAATCCACTTTGAAATTAGGATTTTTCTAAAAAACTTCCCTATAGATGCCCCTTGCGCCCCACTTTGGGAAACACTGCACTAGATTCTAGATAATCACATGTGCATCTGAATTGCACTTTTCTGTCATCGGTGGGTGTTTGGTGGGTCCTGACCTCATTTTTTCTTTGTGACACAAATGTGAACACAATATAATTGCCGCAAACCGTCTTTACGTTGCAGAAAGAATACATCTGGCTCCGCTGGGCTCTGATGGGGTAGGCCGTGCACGACACAATGCCTTAACTCTTTCAGACTCGTGCCATATTTTTTTGGCCATCCATCACTCTTTTTTAACTCCTTGTGCATCACTATCTTCCAGTGGCGTGCAGAATGGAGGCCCCGGGGGGGGGGGGCGACGGCCCTGGGCATCAAATCAAGGAGTGTCTAGGCCCTGTACTTGAGTCTTGGGGCATATAATCAAGGAGTTGTAACCGGGCATGACGGGTATCACTAAACTTCTGCACGGCGTTGACTACATCAAATATCTGTACCCTTCATCTTGTTGCCGTTTTAAGGTTTTGAAGTAATTTTTATATATATATAAAAAAAAAAAGCTTATTAACCCTTTTGCTGCCAGCCCAAACACCCATCCTTCATTTTAAATGCCAGAATAATAGATTATCGGGTAGAAAGACAACAGGAAGTTGAATAAATTAAAATTATGAGGGAAAAACATTCCGGAATAATTTCGGTCGATATTTCGGCCTTGTGGCAGTTTTAGCATGAAACGAAAGAGCCGATATAGCGGCCGTGCGGCATTATTCTGCATAATATAATGGGCCGATATCGTCCCCGTGGCAGCATGAGGGTTGAGGCATTCTTATTAATTGCTTGTAATGGCATTTTGGGAAAAGACACCCATGGAACCAAGCGGTAGTACATGTATATACCTGCATGCACCCATTTTCTTCAGTGGCGTCCAGGAAAGGTATCCATGCTGTAGCAATCATGTGGTCGTAGGATTCATTGCTCATGTAGGCACTGTCTGTATGGACAGAAATATTGACTGATTTATTCACCGACTGATGAAAAAAGCTGATTTCTGATTGACTGACGTAGCTGTCAGTTCGTCCAATGCTACCATACATGTAAAACTTCCTGGCTCAACTGACTGACTGATCGATTGGCTGACCGGCTTGCCAACTGAATAGCTGTCTGACTGACTTACTTACTGATTGACCGAGTGATAGACTGGCTGATCAGTTGACTGGCTGACAGAGTGACTGAAAGATTGACTGAATGATCGACTGACAAACTGACTGATAGAACCATTGAAAAAGTTTGTCATGGGGTGGTGAGTAGAATGGGTGATAGACAGAGGGGCAATAGATACGATGGATCGTAGAAAGACAGAGTTTGAGTTTGAAGAAAGCACGACGACACGACAACGCGCGACCTTAGTTCTTGATTATTCTACCTCCATTTCTGAAAAAGAGATCTTCAAGTATATAGAAGAATTATAACAAATGCACACTTGGACATTTGTTAAAAATGCGTTGCGGCACTCATCAAGCTGTTTCACAGTTCCGATTTATTCTAACTACTTATCATAATACTAAAGCCGCAAACTCTTAAAGTCGAATTTCTCAGTTGTGCAAAAAGTGGAGTTGCAACAAACAAGAACCAAGGTCGCGAACGGTCATAATTATTCTGCTAGGATGAAACAAGACGACAGGCAGAATGTAACAGCAATGATAGGACACATGGAGACTCTACCAGAAGCGTCCATCAACCACCCCCAAGACAGATAGGAACAGAAACCTTGATGCCAGGGGATAATGCCAGCCTCGCTCCTAGGGGTTTTAGTTCTCAGATTCCAGGTGGGATGTCCGGCCACCTCTGGACCCAAAATCTGCTCCATCAGGTTGAGAATCCTCTCATTGGACCACAGACGCTGGAAAGACTGAAGTGAATAGAAGATATGATTGTCAGGGATATATTGGATAGGTTATAGAGAATGGCGACGGGGAGAGCAAATTGATATATCTTTTTTTAAGTTCAGGCAAAGTTACCCGATGTTGCCCAGGATAAACTTGTTTCCTCCCCCTATCTCTCTCTGTTTCTCTCCTCATCCCACCTCCTCTCCCAATATCTCTCCCCACCCTTTCTCTCTCTCTCTCCTCCACTACCATTCTGTCTCTGTCCCCATCACTTATTCTTTATTTGCCTCTCTATTTCTGTCTTTTCCCCCCATCCCTCCTCCTCTCCCTAAGTATACCCCCGTCTCTCACTCTGTCTCCTTTTGTCTTTGTCTCCTTCACTCTTTCTCCCCCATCCCTCTCCATCTCTATCCCCTGTCTTTATAGTAATTTCTACAAGAATATTGTACTAGAGAGAGAATAAGAGAGAGAGAGAGAGAGAGAGAGAGAGAGAGAGAGAGAGAGAGAGAGAGAGAGAGAGAGAGAGAGAGAAAGAGAGAGAGAGAGGAGAGAGAGAGAGAGAGATTCTAGACACCCCCCCCCCCAAAAAAAGCAATCAAACAAAACTGTGAGTCATACCTCCGGCATCTTTTGATACTTGAAGAGGAGAATGTTGGATCCCTGGAAATCTTCCTCCAACTTCGTGAGTCGTTGAAATAATCCATACTCTTTGTACAGACCTTGATAGTTACATTCGCGATGTTAAAACATAAACTGTGGTTTAGGAAACACTTTCATCTGCATGTATTTTATTCCATTTTATTTTTATTTTTATTTTTTTTTATGATTCATCCGCCCAGCCATCCATCATCTACTCATCCATCCATCCATTCATCCATCATCTACTCACCCATAATCCATCCATCCATTCATCATGTACTCACCCATCCATCCATCCATCATCTACGCATCCATCCATCCATCATCTACTCATCCATCCATCCGTTAGTTCGTCCATCCGTCCACCCACTCATCCATCTACGCATCCATCCATCCATCTATTCATCCATCATCTACTTATCCATCCATCCACCATCTACTC
Organism: Onchidella celtica; assembly: GCA_963931925.1. Taxonomy (NCBI): domain Eukaryota; kingdom Metazoa; phylum Mollusca; class Gastropoda; order Systellommatophora; family Onchidiidae; genus Onchidella; species Onchidella celtica. The sequence goes on from OZ007577.1 coordinate 20,679,589, forward strand.
ATCCATCCATCCATCCACCATCTACTCATCCATCCATCCGTCTACCCATCCACCCACTCATCCATCTATGCATCCACTCATCCATCCATCTATCTATCCATACTCACTTTTAACCTTTCCCGCGGAGTAGAGTCTCTCAGCCAACTGGTCCACCATCAGCTCAATGTCTTTGCGACAAGGGTCCAACTCCTCACGGGTGAAATAGTCTTTTACTACAATATAGCCCTGCAAGAAGAGAAACGGTTAGGGTACGACCATACTAATGGCAAGACAGACAGAAAGAGACAAAACCGTACAAACGAACAAATTTTGGATCACGTAAACGCGATTGTACTGAGGTCGGAAAGACCAGGCTGTTTCAGGCTGTGCACTAAGATGTTGCTATTGTATGTTAAATTAGATCAAAGAGGGAATATAATAGCTGATGAAATATAAGGATTGAGTGAAGGCAAAAGAGCAAGGCAAAGAGAAAAAGGAGAAGGAAGAGGCGTGTAAATCTAGGAAGGAAGGAAGGACGGAAGGAAGGAAGGAGGGAAGGAAGGAAGGAAAGACAGAAGGAAGGAAGGACGGAAGGAAGGAAGGACGGAAGGAAGGAAGGAGGGAAGGAAGGAAGGAAGGACAGAAGGAAGAAAGGACGGAAGGAAGGAAGGACGGAAGAAGGAAGGAGGGAAGTACGGAAGGAAGGACAGAAGGAAGGAAGGAAGGACGGAAGGAAGGAAGGAAGGAAGGACAGAAGGAAGGAAGGAGGGAAGGAAGGAAGGAAGGACAGAAGGAAGGAAGGACGGAAGGAGGGAAGGACGGGTGGAAGGAAGGAAGGAAGGACAGAAGGAAGGAAGGAGGGAAGGAAGGAAGAACAGAAGGAAGAAAGGACGGATGGAAGGAAGGACGGAAGGACGGAAGAAGGAAGGAGGGAAGTACGGAAGGAAGGACAGAAGGAAGGAAGGAAGGACGGAAGGAAGGAAGGAAGGAAAAAGCTGAGGAAGAATGCAAAAGAAAGTGGTACAAATCGAATTCTTAGCCTGGGCGCGAACCAGTCGATTTTGATTGACCGATTAATTGAATGTGTCATCACAAGATTAGTTACACTGAGACCTTACATAGCAGCTAAATTATCATAATACGTCACTGAAACTCAATGTTGTGACGTCACCACCCGGCTAGCCGGATGACCAAAAATCTGCTGGTGCAAGCCTAGCCTTAGTCACCTCGTCAAAGAACTTCTGGATTTCACTCTGAGGTAACTGTCCTGGCTTCTTCTCTCTGACAGGGGGCGGGGCTACGGTGAAGGGGGTGGGGTATACTTCGTCCACTTCCCCGGGATATCGCTTCTGATCTGAAGGCATCTTGTCTATCTGCCAAATAAGAAATTGATTCTATGGAGGCTTCTGTCCTGTTAATGGAGCATTCTTGTCTAAAAAAAACTCTTCTTTTTTTTTTTGGTGGTAGATATTCTCTCTCTCTATCTGTCTAACCTCACTCTTTCTCCCTCCCTGCCCCCTCCCCCCCCCCCTCTCTCACTCTTTCTCTACCTCTCTCTTTTTATGGTACAATATTCTTGTAGAAATAACCATAAAGACGGGAGAGAGAGAGAGGGGGGGGGGGGGAGGGGGCAGGGAGGGAGAAAGAGTGAGGTTAGACAGAGACAGAAAGAGACTATGAGTGAGAATAAGAAAGAGGGGGAACTATATTGGGAGAGGGGGATGGGAGAGAGAGAGAGAGAGAGAGAGAGAGAGAGAGAGAGAGAGTTTCTTTTTCATGGTAGACTATCTGTCTCGCTCTCTCTTTCTCCGTCTCTCTGTCCCTCTATCTATCTGTCTCTTTCACGTGTAGTCTGTTTGATAAAATTGACCCTATGATGCTTTTTAACGATTTTCTCGAATAAGCTACTGTCGAAATATGCCCCATTTTGTCTGGCGGCTACACAAATGTAGATCTTTTACTTTAGTATGTAAAACATAACAAATGCACGCTGTCTTGTTTACATGTAAAATGCACTGTGGCACTTATCAGGCTATTTCAGAGTTCCGACTTATTCCAACTCCTTGACATAATACTAAAGCTGCAAACGTTTAACGTCGAATTTCTGAGTTGGGCAAAAAGTGGAGTTGGAACGAACTCGAACTAAGGTCGGGAATAAGACAGCTGCGTGTATATAAACTGTGAGGAGTGATGAGTGATGTTGTGGAGACAGGGTGCTCCACACTGGCTAGAATACTATACAGTAAATCAACCCTCGCCCTAACACGCATACCACGGATGTGGTCAACATTAAATATTTAGTGAGCACAAAGAACATTCTTCGCTATCTGTCATAAACAGCTGGCCATGACGACAGTATTCTCATTACACACTTACCTGCCCACACGAGATCTCTGACTATGCAACACACATCCAGGAACCCTGTGACATTCGACAACGTAACGGAAAACTTGACATCTATTTAACCTTGAGACCGGAACCAGGCAGCCAATGAAATTGGACATGGATAAATCATAACAAATTAACGGATGGCAAACTTGAAGTGAAATGTGGGCTAAAATAATAAAGCTGGGTTTTCATGTGTGCGGAAACGGCAAACGGAAACGTCAAAAACCCTTTAAGAAGTGAAATGAAAGGAGTGTTTTCATTTACATATGTATAATGAAACGCCTTTTCTGTTTACGTGGAAAGACAACTTAACGAAGTTAAATGAAGGACAAGAGTAGTCATGAGATGGTTACTTTGTTTATCCAGAGGATAGTTCAAATATGTTCAGTAGCTGTGCAGGAATGTTGTTGGTGTGTATTGCCTGTCCAGTGACGTGCCGAGGTTTGGCAATGTCCGGTGCCAACTCCTTGATAGTGTGCCCCAAGACTCCAGTAACAGGCCTATTAAATTTTTCCGCGCTTGACCTCCAATAGTGTCACTACTTTTTCATAGCTGTCCAGCCAGCATCCCTACGTCATATCCGACTTATGTTTGTGAAGGATTTCGATAAGATTGGTAGGATGGAGGTAGGGGCGGGTTACCTACATCAAACCGACATCGGCACGATGTTGTAACTAGCGGATCTACGTAGAACCGATGTCTTTACTACGTGCAGATTTGACGTCAATCCCAGCCAGTATCCCCACGTCAATCCGGCGTAGATTTGTATGGGATTGATAAGATTACCGTAAGCGCGGATCTCCTACAACAAGTAGATGACCACCAGATGTTGCGACCAGCGGATCTACGTAGGAACGAAGTCAGTCCTGTCAGCAACCTTGACGTCAATCCTACCTACGCGTCGAAGTTCCTTACGGTTGTGGGCTGGGTGTTGGTTTTTCTTTCTCTTTATATGTTAAGCGTTTTACATTTTAATCCCCACAGAACCAAATGACATAAAATGTCAAATCCTGAACATGTATTACCGGAATACTATTTGATCCTTATTGTAGGATGGTGAGAATTTCCAAAGTCACTGATGTAGTTTTCAAACTTCTCATCCCAATAGCCCTGTCTGTATCAGTGATTTATTTTAGCATTGATAACTTTCTTCAGAATCCCAAAATCTTCCATAGTCGTCACTGCTCTACTCTACTAAAAATGGCAAATGTCAGACTCAGGCGAAAAGGAAACCGACGATTCACTGCTTTCCTGAACATTTGGGCTGTCAGATAATGTTATAGAAAAAGAAATGCTCCAATAGGAAACTGTAATAATGCAATAGAAGCATAATGGCATAAGTCACCAAATGCCGGAAAAGAAAACGTTTTTTCCTAATATCTCAAAAGTGTCAGAAATTACTTTTGCCATTAGCGTTGAGCGGTGCCGATGTTTCACTAAGCTGAATTTACGTCAACACGCATCAAATTGCCCTGAATTCCATCCGATGCCAGGAAAGATCCACGTACATGCAGTAAAATTAATGAATTCATATTTATGTAGTGGACGATGGCTATCCATGCCATAATTATGTAAGGGAGTGACGTTAAAATTTACTTCACGAATGTCCATAAATCCAGTTAGACACGGGGTCATTTGTGCACATGGCCCACAACCTACCGCTGCATTCTTCGGCATTGTCACAAACTGCCATGCAAAGGGCTATAGCAGAGACCTTTTGTCAACAGTGCTGCTGCCACCAAGAGGTCTATGAGACCTTCACGAAAGGGTTCTGTGGTTTCCAGCAGCATAAATCCGATCTCAACACAGTGGATGGCATATCCTGCGGTATGTTTATCAATTATTGTTATCATTATTATTTAATCGTATCGTTAAGAGACGGCATTTAATTTGAAACAACCCCATTTTTCAACTAATACGCCGAGCGCTGCATGACATCTCAAGACCAACCAAATGGAAAAATGGAGTATTCAAAAGTACAATTTAGCCCTATATACGAGTTCGAGATTTCTGTCTTTGTTTATTTTCGGTGTTTTTTTTGGGCGGGGGGGGGGGGGGGGCAAAATTTTCGGGTACCGATTACCGAGCAATTTTAATTGTTTTTGATTATTTGTTGTTGTTGTTTTTTTTACTGGGGGGGGGGGGGAGGGGGGGGGGGAAGGGGGCATGCGATTCTGATTTTGTACTTCAAGGGAATTCGTCAGAACGTCGGCTGTCTGATACGAAGAACGGTGTTTTGTATACCTAGATAGCAGTGAGATCCTTGAAGCAATGACAATGAAATTTTTGCATTCTTATCGTCCACAATGGAAGATAAGCTGACCTTGTCAACGAACTCTTTCATACTGGCCCTGTCTTCTTCCTCTCTCACACACTGGCACACAAATACATGCACATTACACTGCACACACACACATGTACACAAAGCAATGTTTGTTGTGTATTTCACATGTCGAGCTATCCTCTTTTCCTGTTGCATCAATATAATTGCCTGTGTATGAAGCTGACTAGAGGATAGGTGCAACTCAACAGTTACAGTACCTCTCTCCTCCTTTTTCCTTTCTCTTCCTTCCTTCTGACCAGTGGCGTTGCATGGGCGGTGCCTCTCCCCCCCCCCCCCCCGGCGCATTTGAAAAGGCAAAAATAAATTAGTAATAATAAATTTAAAAAAATTACCCCCCGTATCACACAGAAAGTTCCAACATTCTACACAATTTTTCAACATGACAGGGCAAATAAAAGTTGCCATGTGCTGTCAGTCCCCGGGTGGTGGGGGGGGGGGGGGTGGGGGAACTAACCCACGCTATGCCACTGCTTCTGACCAACAGATCTAGACAAAGGATTCTGCTGCGTTTTTACTGCTATTAAATTAGCGACGTTTAAATAAAAAAATCATTTTGTTCTCATCAACTTAACAGCAATAACAAAAAAGGGAAAACTCAGACAGTTTGTTTCCAGCTATGATTTAGACGGGGTAGGATTTAGATGAAGAGAAGCCCCAGGCTATTCTAGCTGTGAGGCCCCTCTCAGTCCCCAGCTTCACGCCTAAAGGAAGGTGAAAATGTTTTAAATAATTTGAGCAACGCCAATAATGATGACAGTTGTTCATAATAATAAAGTGGTTTTCTTATCTTACATGCAAATTTTGATTTTTAAAATTTTTTTTGGAAAGTGCTGTCAATCTTTCTGTCACCATTAATGACACTGTCGTTGTCTGTAATTTGCCAATACCAGAATTTGTCATTATCCAGTACATGTACCAATAACTTTGCAGTCAACTCATTCATTCCGCCGTAGACGCCAACCCTTTAATCACAAATTGTCCCAGATAAATATAAGGTATCACTGTCCCGTAACTGATTTAAAATGCATGATATATCTATCAGCTTTCTCTAAAGCTTTCAAATGCCACCCACAAAACCATTTATTCCACATTGATTGAGTGTTTTGATGAGATGCCACAGTGACGGAGACAGTGCATTTTACAGAGATAACACATCTGCAAACAAAGGTATATTTTAGATGTGGTTTATTGGTAGTCTGCAACAGTGGCGTAGCGTGGGTTTCCAGCGCCCGGGGAAGGCAAGCGTTGCGCCCACTGACCCTAGACCGTTGGTACTCTCCGAGTGGAGTCTGAGACCCTTCCACAAATCCAGTATTGAAATCTTTCCCCCAAGCATCACGTATTGCATTTTAAGAAACACTGATATAACTAAAGTAAAACGTGCTTAATGATCGCCTTTGTGCAAAATGTTTATTTAACTGTAGGCCTATTGAATATACATTGTAATCTCTCTCACTTGACAGTATTGTTAGGTCACTCAGTCTTTCTGGGCTCATTGTCGATCTCTGATTATAATAATACATTATTTTGTATTTTGAATACGTTTTGAGAAATTTCTTTCACAACTGGCAGTTGAAACAGTAACAGTTTTGAAATTTTCAGCCCCTAAAAATTTTGTGTCCGGGCCAACTGCCCCAATGGCCCCGCTCACGCTACGCCGCTGGACTGCAATACACTGTTGTATTATCTTTCATCTACTAACGTTGCCGGGCTTTGAACTCTAATGGGAAAAGTGAACATGAAGAGGATTTATCTGTATTTCATTTACAGCCTAAGTGTAAGCTTGCCAACAACGCCATAAATACACACTGCATTGTACTATTGACTAATCTGACAGACAGACGACTGTCAACTGTTAGCATTGGACTGTTATGTGTATACAAGTGGATATTATATATATAATGTATTTGTTATGGGCGAGAGTTTTATCAATTATAGGGTGTCTATTTTCACTGTATTGTAAAGTAATTATTGTAAAGTGAAAATAGACACCCCATAATGTACGTGTAGTGAACCAGAGATACCAGATACAATAAGATCAGACACTCACTCCTTTGCACTTCTAAAACAGCCGTGTGCACAGTTAGCGCGCTGACCGAGGACGGGCCCCATGGCGTATTGCATGAAGAGAATATACTTGATATAATGATAAAATAATGATGCAGATTTGTTACAGTGCTACTGCGACTAAAAAATAAAAACAATTGCAAGAGTTTTCCTAGAGCGATTGAAGTTATAATTACAAAATAAGTGACGTCAAGCAAAGACATACAGCGACAGCTGCTGTACAGTGAACAAAATTCAATATTTTGCTATTATATATTGGCTTTGTAAAGTATGGCACTGTCCATTATGTGTCGGTGCGAAATCTGTGCAGGCTAAACGCGTTAGCTGTTTCATCTTATTGTAAGCCAGCACTAGCAGGCCCGGGGAGTACACAGATGTGATTTTTAAAGTTGAGTTTCTATCACCAGTGTAAATAGAGGCGCACACAGAAATTTTCTGTCCTGCATTTTAATTCTACTCGAAGAAAATGCATCTTTTTTTTCCCAGCTCAAAATGTCCGTACACTTTCTTCTGTTCAACTCAGTTGTGGCTCATTATCAAAGAAAGTATAATTAAAAATATAGCAAACTTCAAGACCTTTTCAAATATGCCCACGCCACGTATACCTTTACGTCTTTCTATGCCTAACGTGATACATGTATTTTGTTGTATTTAAGGCTCAGAGGTTAAAAAAAAAAAATTGTTTTTCGAGATTACATGGGAGACCTTACTTCCCTTATGTTGATTACCATTCAATATACGTATACAAAGATAACTATATGTTGTAGTTCAGGACTTGCCAATGCTTGGCACCAGTTACTAACGAAACAGCAAACAGTTTACAGTTTCGAACAGTAAGTTTTCGAAACTTTTTATACAAGTTACAAGTGACACGCCCATCATAACATGACCATTGGTTATAACCGATGTTAAGGCGAACATTTATCTAAATATGTTTCTTTTTTAGATTCATTTCCCCCACTTTCGCCTTTTGTACATGTATAAGTAGTTTTTAATCGACTGCCATTCCAGAGCATTCAGTCCGGTGTACTTTTCCACAACAGGAATAGCGTAAGAGAAAGAGAGAGAGTAGGGATAAAGAGAGGGATAACATGGAGGGGTGGGGGTTCGGGAGCCTCGGCTAGTTATGACATACACATGTATATCCTTTGTCTCATGTAGGCGAAATATTATGATTATATATATAAAAAAAAAAGCACAATAAATCTGTGGGGTCGCAGCAAAACTTGAACTACTGAAGCAAAGACTAAATACGCCACAAAGAAAAAGTTGTATGTGGCAAAGCCTCCGCGAGGTGTGATTAGCAGTGCAATGTGTCAATCAAACAATACACGCTCACATAAGCCAATCATTAACCAGCTGCCAGAGACCACTATTTCAGTAACCATCTCTTCAGCAAGGAGAATTCTTCTTACTTACGGAAGACCACAAGGACACACAAGATATCAACATAATCAATTTGACCAACAAGACATTGTTTTTGTTTGTTTTGTTTTTTCAAAATGTTTACTTAGATACAAGTACTTAAGTCATGATAATCAGTGTGCATTATAGACAATAAATGTTCACCAATTTGTTTAAGTCAATTAATTAAGTAAGTATGAAATAATTAAGTGATTTAATGATGACAAAAACTCATTTCAAAGGGATGTAATTCCGGGAGTTTACTGTCACAAACACTGATTTTGACATAAATAACAGGAACTTGTGACGTCACCAAGCATACAGGAAAATAACATTCAATAAATAAATTCACTAAGTAAGAAACTTCAGTATAACTAAAACCCAAGGCCTACATAAATCGCAATACGATCTTTTTTCCTACAGGTACAACTGTCTCTGCAAAATTAAATCAGCTTATTTTTCAACATTATGCTCAGCGTTGCCAGTATTTGGGATTTTCCAGGCTACTGTAGACTCTATGTTGTTATTACTTGACTGTAAAACTAAAAAAAAAAATCACAAAATTGCCCTTCCACTTGCAACTTGAAGGGTAAAAATGAAGCCAAAAGGCCAAAGGCTTTGTTTAAGATTGCCGATGTGAGATGATTTTTGCATGGTATACAAGCTAATGTCACCCAATGTGACTCGGTAGATGAAACATGGAACACTCTCAGTTCAAAAATTCATGACTGTGCCATCAAGTCTTTTGGACAGCATAAAGTTTCAAACAACGACTGGGTAGCCCAGAACAGCGAAATTCTCCTTCCTCTCATTGAGCAAAAGAAATCTGCTTTCAATGAGTATAACAAAAATTGCAATCAGAGTACAAAAACTTGTTTGAAAAATGCAAAAGCTAAACTTCAGCTGGAGGTAAGACGTTGCGCCAACAAATACTGGACAGACTTGTGTAACAGCATACAAGAGGCAAATGAAAAGGGAGATATGAAAACCGCCTTTAGTCAGATGAAAGTAGCTCTTGGGCCAATCATCACCAAAAGCGCCCCACTTAAGTCTGTAAATGGTGAACCCATCACAGATAAAAATGAACAACTGAATAGGTGGGTAGAGCATTATTCTCTGTTGTATTCAACTGAGAAAAATATTCCACCAGATTTTGAGGAACACCTCCAAAAACTGCCAATAATGGCCGAACTTGACGCTGAACCTTCCTTAGTCGAGCTTTCCAATGCAATCGACCACCTGTCTGCTGGAAAAGCCACAGGAAGTGACAACATTCCTGCAGAGGTATTAAAAGACCTAAAAGGCCCACTATTACCACACCTGTATAATCTGTTACTGCAGTGTTGGAAAGAAGGCGTGATACCACATGATATGAGAGACGCCAAAATTGTCACACTTTACAAGAACAAAGGAGACAAAGGCGACTGCAACAACTATCGAGGCATATCCCTCCTCAGCATTACTGGAAAGGCTTTTGCTCGCGTCATCCTCTGCCGCCTTCAACAACTGGCGGAAAAAGTCTTACCAGAAACACAATGTGGCTTTCGAAGCAAACGATCAACTATTGACATGATATTTGCACTTCGGCAAATCCAAGAAAAATGTAAAGAACAAAACAGGCCGCTTATAACATGCTTTGTGGACCTAACAAAGGCTTTCGACACCGTAAGCCGATCTGGCCTGTATGCAGTCCTTAAATCCATAGGCTGTCCACCAACATTGCTAAAACTTATTGCATCCTTCCACACTGACATGAGGGCATGTGTCAACTTTGAGGGCTGCACATCCAATTCATTTGCTGTAAACAGCGGTGTGAAGCAGGGATGTGTTCTTGCTCCTACCTTATTTGGTATATATTTTGCAGCCCTACTCAAGAATGCCTTTGGTCAATGTTCAGGTGGAGTACTTATTAACACCAGAGTGGACGGCTCCATTTTTAATGTTGCCAGACTAAAAGCAAAATCTCGTACAGAGCATTTTATGTTACAAGAGCTCCTCTTCGCAGATGATGCTGCAATCGTGGCCCACGATGAAACCACGCTCCAGGCTCTCATCAATAGCCTTGCCAAAGCCTGTGACAAATTCATGCTAAAGATCAGTGTCTCAAAAACTGTAGTTTTGACACAAGGCTTGAGAAACCCCAACCCAATCATGCTGAATGGCTCTCCTCTGGAGCAAGTGGGAAAATTCTGCTACCTAGGCTCAACCATCAGTGGTAGCACAGACATAACAACTGAAATAAATGCCAGAATAGGAAAGGCGGCCACAGCTTTTGGCAAACTCTCAAAAAGGGTGTGGAACAATAGCAAGCTGACCATCAAAACAAAGGTACTCGTGTACCAAACTTGCGTCCTAAGCACCCTGCTGTATGGCTCAGAGACATGGACCACCTACTCCAAACATGAAAGATCCCTCAACTCCTTCCACCTGCGCTGCCTACGCAAAATTCTCAAGATCAAGTGGCAAGACAGGATCTCAAATATCGAAGTTCTGAGCCGAGCCAACATTCCATCAACTCAGGCTCTCCTAGGCAAAAAAAGACTGCGGTGGCTTGGACATCTCCACCGTATGGAAAATGATCGCATCCCCAGACAAATTCTCTACGGGGAACTTGCTACTGGCAACCGACCCAGAGGTAGGCCACATCTGCGATTCAAAGACACTTGCAAGGTCACGATGAAAGCATTCAACATCGACCCCAATGAATGGGAGAACCTTGCAAATGATCGAAGCAGATGGAGACAAAAATTGCGCAGTGGCACGCTCGCAATAGACTTCAAGGCAAAAGAAACATACCTGACAAAACGACAGAGGCGGAATGAAAACACTCGCCAAAGTGAACCCAAAAGACTGACCTGCAATCACTGCCATCGCACTCTCGGGTCAAACATTGGTAGAATAAGCCACGAGAGAAGCTGTCAGTCAAAGTGAAAGTGAATATTCTAGCTGCTAAGACCGTCTGTAAAGACGCTAAAGGCCATATATATATACAAGCTAAACAGTGCACTGTTTTGTTTAAATTCATACAGAACAAAATTGTACATTCTAAATGTAGTTTTTAGGTTGGAAAAAAAAAAATTGGGATTCCTAGGATTTTTGAAAATCTTCACCGCCAAAGCGGACCATGCTGCCAGAGCTCGGGGTTTTCCCAAGACAATACACTCTTTACCTGTCAGGAACTTTCATATGACTACGAGAGTAAGTTAAGTAAATGCAGTGATCGTTACAATCTCAGCCACATCATATTTATTATTATGTGGGTGGATATGACAAAACCGGGCGATAGGTGAATTTTTCATACCTCTTCATAAAATCAAAATGAAATATTTCTGTGACAATTTCAAGCAAAATGTTTTACCTGAACACAGAAAAATGGCTAATCTTTCATATCATAAGCAAATCTCAATTTCATAGAAGGTATCCTCAGGAATTTGGCCTTTCGCCTTTATCTCAATTTTGTCAGATCCACTCGCATGTATAAAATGTAGAAATACATGTGATTTTTCACAATTTTCTTGCATGTAACTGGTCATGACACTAAGTGTGAATCTGCTGTCATGACAAAAATATTTTTAACAAGCCAAGGTATTACACTTTATGGTTGTTTCCTCTTTTGGAATGCCAAAAAAAAAAGGAGGGTAAAGTCGAATGGGTGGGAAGGTCGGCAAGGTGTACTGTTTATTAAAATAAAATAAAAATGACCAACGTGAATAACACAAAGATCAGAGTAACAGCCCTTATTTCAAAATATTTTCGCTCACAACCGGTACCGGGAAAACCCAGTCAAGGGCAATAACTGAAAGTAATATACGTTGGAAGAGTTGTCTCTTTATTTTGCAATGACCACAATCATTTTTTTAATGCCCTGTCATGTTTTCAAAGTCCTTTGTTTTGCGTATTCCTATTTCTGCCTTGGAATTCTTGTCACCCAATGTTGCACCCAGTGTTTGACTCTAAATTGTATCAAGTACAGCAGTTACAAGTTCTGTTTTGATATTGTAAATCTGTTTCATTGAAATGAGAAAGAAAAAATTTGTGTTGATTTTGAAAACTGTCACTCTGGTTAGTATGAAGACATTTAAAGACAACTGACTGTGTCTTCATCATGTGAGAATCAAGTAGAGATAATTTAACAAATTAGTAATGATTACAAAGCAAATACTTCATATGGAATTTCTTCAAATACACAATCATTTACACACATAAAATGGTGCCGAGCTGATCTATACACACATCAAAGTGTATCATGTTCAAAATGTAAACAAAACAGAATAAAAAAAAAACAAAAAAAGAAAGAAATATGCAGGATGAAACACAACCAAACAACTTTCATCACGAAATTCATGAATGGACGGACATGAAAAACAAAGATAAAACCCTTTTATGAAATGATAGATCTCTATACATGTTTAGATGGATAAATTTCAATAAATATTTTGAACATAAACAATAAGTAACATGTGAATGTCAATGTAAGTATGATGGAACATCAAACAGGTTGATAAGTTAACCATATAGAGAAGATTCCAAAGTAGACGTAACTAGGATTTCTGTTCTAAGTTTCTGATCTGACATTGGTGTTTCAAAACAATGGTTCTGCTTACCATACTATAATGGTGCTACAGGGTGAACATGTGAGCACCTAAAACTTTGTGTCTACATGACCAAAATGTTGAAACTTGGTGTACTGCCATAATTTTTGATGATGAATTACGTGAAAACATTCATTTCGGACAAAATTCAGTCTTTGAAATTATTTATTTACCATATTTTGAGCCGCAAAAAAAAAAAACCCACGAAAAAAAACAGATGCATTTACATCGATTAAAATTGAAAAATACAATAGGAAATTTTGTTCTAAGTCTCCTTTTACAAATTGCTGGTGGAAAAGTGATTTCATCACACCTGTATATCCAGCAAGGAATTGTGGTGAAACAATAAGTGCCAATTAGTATTTGCAGTGGATCCAAGTTCTGTTATTAATGTGACATAAATCTTAATGTACGGCTTGATCTGGTACACAGAATCTGCAAGATTTCTCTTCCCCGGGTCGGCTAGTAATTATAATAGATATTAACACAACACTGCCTAGCATACTATCATAAGTCTACTCCCGAAATGCTTTTTTAAAGGGCTGGTACTCTAAAATTTGAAAATGTTTACCCAGTAAAAAATAAAATATTAGTATTATTATTTAGTTTTGTTTCATGTTTCTACATTCACAGATAAACTGTGTGTTCGAAATGCTGTGTTTACAAACACAAACTTCAAAAAAATTGTCAAAGAAGCAAAAAAAAAAAAAATAACAGAATTTTTCAGCTGTTACAAGGAAGAAGACCAAAGTGTCATCTCTAAAGTCAAGTATATTGAGTTATTTCTGACATTGCTAGATCTAATTGACAGGAATGATTGAAAACATTGTCGTAGTCTTTTGCGGTGCACCAAGCAGGAATACCCCCCTCCCCCCACAACTGATAGCTCTTACACGGCACGTCTTGTCCTTACTGATAGAGGCTATGATCTAGGACTTGATTTAAAAACTTTCATACACATTTGCAGGGTTCTTTTTGGATCTATACATGGCAGCTTTTGAGAATTTTACTAATGTAATAAATTTTATGTCTAACTATTTGGTTTTATTTGTTCAACTTGGACTGATGGGGTTCCAGGTGTCAGATCTAAATGAGGTAACCACAAGGCTCATGATGTACTCCGAGTGGCCGTCATCATGCGGACCTGCCGTTAAATCCAAATTCAAATTCGCGGCAAGTTAGGCAGTACTGGGCTAAATATGTTTTTTTTTTTTTTATGTCTGCTTGTTGAAAGAATGCTAGCCTTTTACCAAACTAACTTAATTCCAAATAAAAAAAACAACAACCACCAAATAATGACTTCACAAATTCCAACTGAATGGCTACTTGTCATGAATGAGTACAGAAAGCTATCACTGAAAACTTTCCCCATATGCCCTGACATAAGAAAAAACCATTGGGTTACGTTAAGCCCAAAAGTGTGATGCTAAAGCTTTCCAAAAACAGAGATCTTCTCCATTGATTTTCATCAACAAGTTGTGTTTAAAAAATACAGTATACACATACAGAAAAATAAACAAAACAAGAACAGAAGCTAATGCAATTCAAGTACATGCAAACTGATCTGCAAAATTTCGCACAAAAAAAATTACAAAACTGGTCTTTTCTTACTAGGTCACACACACAAAAAAGTCCCACTTTCTCTTTTTTTAAAAATTAATACAACAAGAAGGAATATAATGTGAAACAAACCATAAATAAAAAATATTTTTTTAAAAATTCTTCTTCCAGATCTAATTCTGACACGAGCTAGGGCTCCATCACAAATGTGTCTTTATTTGCATAATTATTGTGATATATTTGCAGATGAGAAGAAAAGCAAATCATTTCGTCTTAAAATCCTTTTATATTTTTCAGATATTTTAAATTAGGGGAAAAAAACAAAACAACTTGCTGATCAATATGTAGGACACATCTTACAACTTCCAAAAGTGCTAACTAGCTTTGCATGATGAGGGAGACATGAATTTGTTTGAAGCAAAATTGGTCACAGAAAATATGGACGGACAATATTAGAGAGATGATTTGATGCTAGCAAAAGGATATGAACTTAAGAGTGCTTGCTTGAAGTGAATGATATGTAAATTTGTTTGGAATGCGCTTTTGTGGTATAAATTTGATTATGATTTTTCAGAAATAATGTTTTAGTTTGCCTTGGTTTCATACGAAATCACAAATTACTGCTACAGTATGCCAAACATGTGCTCACAACTGGATCTATGTACCATACTGTGCATTGTCAGAATCTGTTGGCAGGAATCTAGATCATATGAACAACAATATCCACATATGAAATATATTTGAATACTTAAAGCCTTCTCTTCACCCTTTTGAGCCTCAATCTGGTCTTAATAGTGAAAAAATAACATGCAAGAATTCAAAATCATTTTCTTATTCCACCTGTTAAAAAGTCAAGGAAGTTAGTACAAGTGAAAGTTAACTCAAAGAGTCATACGTTTGAGACAACATCTGATAGACTGTTATCAAATGAAAGAAAATTATGTTAAATATTAATTGTGTAAATTTTTTTTTTTTAGCGTAATGTTTGACCATATTGGTCACTTTTTTTTTTTTTTTTACATAGTACTTATCCACTGGTTGAAATATGTATTTTAACAAGGAACTGACTCCTAAACAACAAAGTAGCATACAAAATTGACTACAGATTATTATGCCACGATGGCTACTTTTCAGGGAAGTTCCTTCAAACCATGAAATGTCAATTCTCTGTTCAGATCTTAAGGCAAATGCTGCCACAGTCTGTTTTATTCATTTACCAATTTTTTTTACAACAGAAATAAAAAAATCTGGATCAAACATTAATGCATGTCTTCAAACACAAGTCAAAACAATTTGTAAAAATTTTCTGAGCTTCTACCTTTGGCATACATATTTAAATTTCAGTGCTTTCATATGTGTTGTGTATCATTCAGTACACACCAACTGGATGTCACTGAATATTTGTGACATCTAACGTATTTCATATAAAGCGAAGAAATA
The DNA here is from genome assembly GCA_963931925.1 of Onchidella celtica. Classification (NCBI taxonomy): domain Eukaryota; kingdom Metazoa; phylum Mollusca; class Gastropoda; order Systellommatophora; family Onchidiidae; genus Onchidella; species Onchidella celtica. Next base: position 20,695,363 of record OZ007577.1, read on the forward strand.
AAAAAATACTCTTCACATATTAGTGCCTTCAGAGTTTAAATTTCTGCAGTTTTCTCTGAAATAAAAACAAAACAGCAATAAGCAGAGCCTGGTTGTCCCTGAACATCCGTGATATGTGAAACCTTTCATACAGAGCAGAAAAATAAATATCGTCACTACCCTACGCTAATGGCAAGTCATTTTTGACACTTTTGAGATATTAAGAAAAAACTGCTTCTTTTCCTGTCATTTGGTCACCTTTGCCATTATGATTCTATTGGATTATTGCATTTTCCTATTGGCACATTTCTTTTTCTATGATATTATCTGATAGTCCTCATGCTCAGGAGTGGAATGAACCAGCAGCTGCCTTTTGTTATAAGTCTGACATATGGCATTATCACAGAGCAGTGATGATGTGTCAGTGCCCTCAGGTTTAAATTTCTGCAGTGTACTCTTAAGAAAGAAAATCAAATTTTGCTACCACAGCTTCCAGTACATTTGTTCAACCTAATGTGTCGCCTCCAGCTTTACTACAACTTCCGTATTGTACATTTCCTCTTGCGCAAGTTTCCTATCTGATGTGGACCTCCATTGCTCTTCTCTCATTTCCTCCTATTGTTGCATGTCTTTGTCATCCACTCCACTCCCTCCTGGAATGGAAATGTAAACAAAGTATAACATCAGGACTTTGAGATTAACTCAAAACAACATTTCAAGAATAGAACTCATAGCACCCACAAAATGAAAATGCCCATGGAAATTCTGGCAGGTTTTTCCCTTGATTTTTCACAAAATTTTAGGAGAAGAGGGAAACATTTTTCACATAGAAAACTGTAAATATGACCAAGGAAAAAAAGTCAGTTTTGAAAATCAAAGAATTTGCATTTCCGCTCCTTTCCATGGGAGCAAATTACAGAACCCTGCATGAAAAGACAAAAGTACATATGCATTTTCACAACAGATGAGGAGAAACAGCGATGTGTTGAAGTTGTAGGAGTTTCTAATACTAATAGAAAACGAGGACAAGTAGCAGATTCCAGGAAATTTTAGGACGGCACAAATTTCTGAGGGATTCTACGCATTTCTAGGGTGCAAATGAGCCCTGCGCAAGAAAAGAACAAATGACACTTATGGAATTCCTACTACTGTAAATAGATACAGTAAAACCTTGTTATACCGCCAAGTAAGGGGCAAACAGAAAAATGGCGGTATAACGAGAATGGCGGTACAACGAAAATACCATGTAGAACAAGGGAAATAAGTAATTTACCAACATTGGATTTGGACTGGCTAACATGTCTAAAATAATGCAGTTATCTCCCTTATTTCTCCACTGGACATAAACCTCCGTTGTCATTCTGAAGTTTAGATTGCTTTCATTTGTAGGTTTTTGTTGTTGTTGTTGTTTTATGTGTTTATGTGTGTTGGAGTCCATTTATTCTGGAAATCGTACCTTAAAAGTAAAAGTATTATGTATTGCCACACGACAAATAATGCTACATTACAATTCAGCAACAAACGTGTGCTGTTTGCATCGTACCCCACGACCAGTGCGAACCAGTTGAAGCATCACCTTGCATGCAAACTCTCTATTGAGCGAGAGGAGATTGAACTAATTTGAACTGTGACCCGCCTTTCCCACTGCATGATCCATCAGTAGGCCTATATCAGGACTTCAAAAGCGAAGACTGTGTAGTAGGATTGGTGTTTGAGTAACAAGCACAGACTGTGGCGCCAAGTGATGTTCCGTCTGTTAGCTGGATTTAGGTAGAGGTGGGGACTGGGGGTTAAATTTACGTTGGCGGTATAACAGGCAATATTTACTACACCCAGGTTATGAATGTAGCAGTTAAACTGTTGGCAGATGGCGGTATAACGAGAATTTTAGTGACTTTGTAAAGGTGTCAGATCTGTACCACGGCGAAAAGCTGGCGGTATAACGGGTGGCGGTATAGCAAGGTTTTACTGTACATCAACCATAAATCTAAAAAGCCACCTACAAAGTCTTTTAGTCACATTTTCCTTTATTGCAGGTGTCTTTGATTGTCCCTACATCAGATTTGCTCCCAGGATCAAATTTTGGGTCTAATGTTATGTCATACAGTGATCTGCCCATATTTTCAAAGCATTTATAAAATTCACAATGATTTGTTACCTGAAATTACACTGGCCTACCATTAAACAACTGATTGGAAGTGAATGCTTATCAGTGCACTGGATCCTAAATATTAAGATGCCAAGCGACTTCATAAACCAAAAATATTTTCAATCTGATCTATACACTTTACTCTAAACCTAAGTCATTAGGAAGTGTAAAACAATATGTGTACATGAGGATTATCTACCTTCACTCCTTCTCCTGAGAGTGCGGAGCAAGCTTGAATCTGCCACTCCCTGTCCCTGATAGAGTTGAGGTTCAAACCCTCAGCAATTTCACTGGACTTGGCAGCTGTCAACAGATCCTGTTTGTTGGCAAAGATCAGCACAGGCACTCCAGCCAGTTTCTCTTCCTCCAGCAATTCTGTCAATTCCTGTCAATCAAAAGAAGTGGGTGTTCGTAGCAATTTTCATACAGGATGCTCCCAGGGGAGGAATTTCAGCCATGGAAGGGATTGGGACAGAAAATTGTGAGCCTGTGAATTTGTGATGCAATTTTTTAAGCCTTAGAAGATGATAGGGCAGACAATTGGCCCAATTATTTTATTGTGAAAAAGACGATAGGGCCGGTGTCATGGTCTTGTAGCCAATTAAAATGCTTGTTTCAAAAAATTTACAGATCTGTATATATCAATGGCAGATCTTCCTGCCGTTGTTAACACATCATCATTTTCTGCCCTGTGAATCCTTCTCTTTCTAGACAGATATCATCCAATGTATCCCCCGTCGCCAAAGGATTAAGAATCTCATTCACCACCAATCGCTTGAGTTTGAGTTTTACGGTGCTTCGGCACAATAACGGCCACTTTACATGGTGTATTTGGGTACTTTATTTATGTCTGGTATTCAGAGCTTCATCAATCTAAATTTCACAAACAGAATTAAATAGTTCCGTACAAATTTTATTACACCTGTAAAATTTTCACAATATTCACTATTGATCTATCAGTATAAATCAATGGTGTCATCTTTCAGCAGTTGTGCGGCACACTCCGGCACAACATTAAATTATCACAGAGCAGAAAATAATGCAAATCCGAATCAAAGGCTAAAGAAAAGTATATTTATGTGAGTCTAAGCGTATGCTGGGTTATTCTGGTTGTAACGGATCAATTTTCACTGTATATCACTAAAAACTATGCATGGTATTATGGTATACCTCATATTCCTAAAGAATATTTTACTAGGATACCCTCTTTAAAAATATGGTGTCTGTCATGCCCTAGAACGTATGATTAGGGATATAACAATAAAATCCTTTTTAGGAATATGATGCATCTGAAACTCCATGACGCACAACAAAGGGTATGACAATAAAATCCTCTGTAAAAGTATGGTGTCTATGAGATGCCAGGATGTATGGGTAGGAATAGTAAAAATGCCTATATACTTTGATGGGCCATTGGTGCACATTTTAAGATCTTAAAACTATGGGAAAGATGGGCAATGACGTCATTGATAAATACCCGGAATTTCAAGAAAAAATTCCCAGAAATAAGATAACTACAAACGTTTTTAATTGCTTCTGGGTCCAACAGACCCATGATGAACGGTGAAGATTAAAACAGCATTCTGCACCTGGTCTCATGAAAGTGGTTGTGTTGTGAAGAACAAAGAATAGGAAGTATATTTTCTATCAGACTTTTTCACCCAAGCTCTCCTTACCTCACCAGTTTCTTCAAATCTCTTCCTGTCTGAGCTGTCTATCACATAAATCTGAAGACAATGAGAATTGGGAATATCTTAACATCATAGAAATCATACCTCACAAAGAGTAAATTAAGCACTGTCATCAATCACAATAATACATGTCAAGTGCAGTTCTAACAAAGTTTTGAAAAAACCGGACACACTACTGCTCCACTCTTCATTCTTCTTACACTATGTATCTATCATCATGAAATGTAAAAATTCCCCTTGCTCAGCTTTTAACTATCCAGCCAGCATCCCTGTGTCAATGTGATCTAGATAAAATTTGTATCAATGGATTTCCTTAGGGTTAGTAGGATTACCATAGGGGCAGATTTCCATATGAAGCCGATGGCAATCACAATGTGACTGATGTTGTGACCTGCAGATCAACATATGAATGATATCATTCCTCTCAGCGAATTTAAGGTCAATCACAGGAGTTGGGTTGCTGGCGCGGAATGTGCCAAGCAATAAATTCTATGAACTCAAACAAATGTTTAACATTAAAATCCCTTTTATGGCTATATTGATAAAGCTTGATAGCATCAATACTACTTTTACACTGAATGTAATCTTTAAACTCAAATTAAACCCAAATCAAAACAAGTTAAAAAAAATTTTTTTAATGTAACAACTCACACAAACCACGAAACAATGATTAAGAAAACTTAAGAGATGACTGGTCACATTGCAACTTTTTTGATTTGCACGCTCATTTATTTCTATTTACAGTGATAACTTTAAACTCTAAGAAACTACTCAACTGCGACAACAACTAAATTATCTAAATGAAAAATCAGTTTGGACCATGCCAGGCAGGTGATGACCCCTTTTCAGATTTCCAAGGTAGTGTGCACCGTTTTTTATGCCAGTACTGACATGACAACCAGTTTTGTAATAAGTACTGTAAAATAAATTGTTTTACCAATAAATCTGTATTTTCAAAGTAATTTTTCCAGTATGGCCTAATCCGTCTCTGCCCTCCTATGTCCCAAACATTCAGTTTGAAACCTTTTGATTGCACTGACTTGATGTTGAAACCCTGTGGAAAAAAATGAGACAAGTTAGGAAGTGTTTATCACAAGTCTAGTTTGTGTACCGACTCAATGATGATCTTGACAAAATGTTCATAATTGTGCTCGCATATTATGCAGGGATAATTCATGGAAAGAATGCCAAACATACAACTGATATACCTAGCTGCTGCTGAAAGCAAATTTTTAAAAATAAATTGTCCAAATAGGCGCCTTTGAAAAGCCCTAGTGTAGTGAGTTCAATGTGTCATTAAGTGAAATCTCAAAGGCAACAGGTGATCGGATCATGACATTTTAATTTTATAAATGAGAGTGTCTGGCTTAAAATACAAACTGTCAATGTCAGTGGCCCTGTATAAGCCTACTGGTGTCTAATGGCAAACTCCTCACCTCTTTATGCCCCAAGAACCTTTGCAAAGACTACCAGCAACACGTACTGTATTGTTGGGAGCCTATCTAAGAAGATATCAATTAGAGTCGAGTATAGGCCCTGGCCTACAGACTGTACTCGTTACTGACACACCTGGTGATTAATCAATGTTAATTTCTCTGTCAAAATTAATGTTTATATGTAAAGGACCAAAAAGCAAGGCAAATAATAGACCTACCTGTGTGGGTGTAATATGTGTTATATCCTCTGAAGCTAAAACTTTTAGTAATGTGGTCTTTCCTGCATTGTCAAGTCCCAGCAGAAGGATTCGAAGTTCAAGATCTGGATTTGACCGTAACTTCCGTAGTAGAGATAGTAAACCCTTGGAGACAAATAAAAAATCATGGTCATTCGCTAAAAAATCACATCATGGATCTAAATTCTGGAACAAATTCAGTTTAATGAAGTTCTAGACTAGTCTAGATTCATAAATTTTGTCTCCTTCGATTCTTCATACTCATCGACAATTAAATAACTCAGTGAAGATCAGGATGGAGCGTAGCCCTAGTCATGATTACATGATACAAAGACTGATAAACAATTCCTTTCTGTACGAAATACCATAAAATATCCGCCACAAAATATATGGCAGTCAACAGATGGACCAAATCCACTACAGAAGGGTGAATTCCTTCCTCACCATAATTCTGAAATTTTCACGCCTTCAGCGTCGGCTTCCAGTAACTACGTGTGATGTCATCAATTGATGTGCACATAGATCCTCTCTCTAGACGAAAACCACAAAAAGCTCGTGTTTCAAGGGATCTCACTCTGAAGTAATGATTCTCTGCAATGCAAATAGCACGGAAAAACAGACTTGTGTTAGCGCTCAAAAGTACAAGATCAAACTAGGAACACCAAGCCTGACACGGGTTTGATGAAATTGCGAGATAAATTTATATAATAACATTTACTGCAGCTGCAGTTGCATTCCATCCACTCATTCAGAGCATTTTTTTATTTGCCGGAAACGAACAATTTAACTAGATCTAGATCTAGATCTAGATTAGAGTCTAGATCTAGACTCTAGAATAGATCCTAGATCTAGATCTAAAAACGTGTAGTAATGTGGTCTTTCCTGCATTGTCTAGATCTAGTACAATGCAGATCTAGTACAGAAGTAGCCTAGCTGGGAGTCTATATCTAGATTCTGGGTCCAGCCTAAATAGAGTTAGATTTAGCCTATACAGGCCTAGATATCTAAAAAAATAATCTAGACTCTATATTATATATATTCTGATCTAGAAATCTAATGCGCAGGGTGTCAACTCACAAAGGCAGAGCAGTAAGACTTATTTAAAAACAAACAAACAAAAATAAAATAAACAAATAGGAACAGGCCAGATGAAGCAGATCCATAATAACCACCCAGAACTGAAACCAATATTCAAACCGATTTATCCCGGTCAGGGCCGGGGACCTCAGCTAGTTTTTTAAAATAAAACTGCACAGAATCATGGACAGTGTAAAAAAAATTATTTTTTTTTGTCCTCTCCTATTAAATTTGCTGGCAATTGTTTATTTAAGTCAAAACGTATTCAGTTAAAGAGCAAGTTGACAAACTATCCAGTTGCTTTCAATAATTATTATTGTTACAAAATTATTTTAGGCAACTAACGTTTTTCTGTTCACACAATAATGGTATCCTTTGTGCGTAGCTTGCAGAATGCATCTGTATGCGTGCAGGCCCAGAACTTGGAGTGAACGCTTTTTCTCAGTCTCAGTTTAGGCCAAATATGCCCCACTTTCCTTGAATTTGTGCTATTTTCTTCTCACATTTCTTTCTGCAATCCTAGTTAGTATTCATGATAATGATAATTAAATAATTATTTACCCAGATTCCTACCCCCAAAAAATTCACTCATCAATTACTTGTTTTGTTTCACAGCTTTGTTCTTTGGATTGCTGAACTTCTGAATATGGAAAAGGTGGCAGCCAATAGAAATTTTAGAATCGATGTTACCAAATCACCATTTGACCATTCAACATTTTTGGGTCGTGTGCGGCATTATGCTTGGGTCACAGACCCGAGATTGTCCTTTGTAAACAGATCAGAGCTTCATAATGCAAAAGATTTAATAGATAAATACAGGTACAGTGCTGAATAATGTTTAAACAGGATATCCTCCAACCATGAACTGCTTATAGAAAAAGTAGAGGATGAGCCATTAAAGCTGTGTTAAGAAATCAGTAAATAATGGGATATAATAAAAGTTGTCAGTTTTTACAAAATATTATCACGAACATATTATGGGTAATGAGAAATATGTCTGTGAGGTCCACCTTTATTCGTAAACAGAGTTTTCAATGTTATTATTAGGATATTAATTTTTATTACCTTCGATCAGCAGCCCAGTGCTACCATGATTCATTGTTTTTAAAGAAAAGTGCAGATATACATATGAGGGCATTATACATATATGATAATCTGGCACTGCAGTCAATGTAATAAAAGGTAGACCAGAATGCACTTCCATTGCCCAATTACTGAGAACAAATTGTTTTCATCTTTATTCAGAGGATTCTTCCATTACTTTTTCTTGTTGTGAGATTTTAATGTGTGAGCAATGATAATAAGGACCAAAGGATTCATTACTGAATGAGCGCCAGTCAAGGTAGCAAAGAGGAAGAGTTGGATATTTTTAAATTGCTATCCTTATCCGATCCAGACGACATGAAGAACCACCAGGCACGACAGAACAACAGGTGAGACGAGCGCAGCAGCTTTACCTTTCAGCTTTTCATCCAGACACTGGAGATCTACAGAATGTATTTGGTCGAATGTCTTTCCAGGTGCCAGGGGGTATGGTGCTGATTGGAGCAATGATCACATTTTACAAGTGAGGAAAAGACACACAGTTTTTTTTGTTGTTGTTTTGTTATTCCAAGTTTGGAGAAAAAGTGTTTTTTTGTTTTTTTTTCATTTTTCTAGGCATATTTCTCAGTGTTTTCAATATTTAATTGACAATATGGTGATTTTCACTCACACTTACTCATCATATGAATTTAACATTATATGAATTTAACATTGATTGAATGCTGAAACAAATTTCTATTAATTTCACTGAACCGTACCAATGTATCAATAATTGGCATTATTCCAGCAGTTTTGAAAGGCAGCCATTGTGGTTCAGGATTTGGGTATGGTTCTTTGCAAAGATATATATATATATATAAAACAAAAACAATTTATCAAATATTTAGTGCAAAGGTTCCATAACATCCTTTCTTTGCAGGTTGAGTCTGGAATGTTCCAAGGGTGAGACCTGATGTATGAAGATGCACTTTTCACTGTGTTAACACTATCGTAAAAGTTAGATCTGGCAAAGCAAAAATGTTATTTGTAATTTAAGAAAACAAAATGATTAAATTATGGAATCATTCTCCATAATGGAGATATTAAAATTGTAACAATGCAGTCAAAATTCCCTGTATAATTTGTATTGCCCATTGTTTGGTACATAAAGTTTATTTATGCTTAAATTTAACAGCTTGTGGTCAATAAAATTTCATTTTAATTGCAGAACTACTCGAGCTGTTGTTTTCTGGCAGTGGGCCAATCAGTCTTTCAACGCTTTGGTGAACTATACAAATAGCAATGCAACAACAGAAATAAACAAAAAGTAAGTCACAAGACAAAACCCCAGGGGACGTCACAATGAAATGAATGAGTCAGGCACATCCACTTAGATTATTTAGTCTTCTGGCAGAGTAATCAAACATTTGTTATTTTTCAGCGACACAAGGTCAAGGCTGATTTCACAAGGGAGTTATTGTTAGACCTGATTTCATTTGTCCACATTGTCATGTTGGCTCATCACTTAAACTAGCAGAGGTAGCCAGCATTGTCTAGGTCTCTCTCCTCCCCCTCTTTCCCCCTTCTCTCTTCTTCTCCTCTTCCCCTCTTCCTTTCCCTCATTTCCTCCTTCCCCTCTGTCCTTTATGATCTTGCACCAATTCTACTTCACTCTCCAGAAGTGTACATGTGAGCAGGACTTACACTATACAGTGAACGACAATACGTTACATGCAAAATAGCTCCATTGGACTGTGGTTCACGATATAATAATGTGACTTTACATGCTAAAAATGTTTTTTTCACCACAAACTGGGATATTAATATGATCACTATCTGCCATGGACCTAACAGTTTGTTGAACTTATGTTTTAATTTAATAGTGTGCTTTCTGAGATTAGGTATGATATAGCACTCCTGTCCATGATTGGCCAAGAGCAGTTGAAGAGTAGTTCTGCTGACAGCCCACTTTAAGTAGTATAGATAAATTCATTCACATATTCATGTATCCACTCACACTTGCCCATGACCCACCCCCCATCCACAACATCCCTAACTGAGTTTGCTTTGTGCTACTGTAACAGACAACTCCTGACAGCATATGTCAGTGCCACTACCTCAGCTCTGGTTGTTGCTCTTGGTCTGAAAAGAGTTCTTATCCATGTAAGTGTTTACCATTATTCTGGCGACGGCTACAATAACACTGAAGATTTCTGTGCCCAGATGAGAATTTTTCATGTTGTACCATGTTATGCAATGGTTATGTTGTCCAAGATACGAGAGACATTGTTATCAAAATCAATGTTTATCTGAACTCTTAATCTCTACACTGGCATTTATTTCAATTTTTTTTTTTTTTTGCTTCAACAGAGTGAATTCATATTTTCTTGAAGAAAATGATTTGTTTATTTTCAGTTTTCTTTTGATAATGACAAACACATGGACAGTGTCAGGTGCCTACTGCAAATCACATGAAAATTTTGACATTCAGTTTTGAGTGTAGAATTTATATATTGAACAAATATCAATCTTCAAATATATGTAAGAGACATAGTACATGTTTGTATATGTGTATTCCAGAGAGCCAGTCCTCTCCTACAAAGATTTGTGCCATTTGCTGCCGTGGCTGCTGCCAATGCTGTGAACATTCCTTTGATGAGACAGAGGTAAAGTCATCAATATGAACTGTGCACAACAAAAGAAAGAATTTGTCGATTGGTGGAAGGATGCAAAAATGGTCTGATTTTCCTTATCATGTTGTGATAACACAAATTTCCATGTTATATAATGACAAGCTGAAGTTTTGATGCAGAATTTAAATGCACATTGGAAACATGTAATTTGATCATTTTGTTTTTGCTGAATTTGGTGAGTCACGTCTTTTCATTCCAAACAATTTGGATTACAGTGAACTTGTACAAGGTGTGACACTCACTGATGAAAACGGAAATGTTGTTACCAAGTCCAAGGTGAGTTATGTTTTTGCAAATTTCTTCTCGTTATCTTTTTTTCCAGTTTTGTCTCCATTCATATCTTAGAGTTTGTGAAAAGAAGGGCATTTTTAAGGAAAATATTTATGATTCATTTAAAATATTCAAAGTTTCAGAACTCATGAAAAGGTAGGGTTCTCAGATACTATACTTCATTTCAGCTTTTCATAAGGGCTTCATAACAAGTAGGAGGAGGAGAGGATGTTATACTTTCCTAATGTAACTCCTTCACTGCTACATGCTTTTCACTGATGTATGCTGAAACACATTTTAGTGGGATGTATGGTGTGTATCAGCGCATCAGCACACTTGGTGTTATCAATTTTTGAACACACGTTGCAGCCCCCAAAGGCAATGAAGGGGTCAAGTGCATTTATCTCTCTGTCTGTCTGTTTAGCTTCTTCTCCACCTTACTCAACAGTCTCATCCTGGCGCTGTCTGCCATTCCCCTCAGCTTTCACTTTGCTTAATTAGATTTTTTTTTAGAAAATCAAACCACTTTTTGACACTGATATCAAGCAACTGACAGTTGTCTTATCCTGAACTGCTGTCATTTTCATGGGTATTATTCTTTTATTTAAAAAAAAAGGGGGGGGGGGGGGATAAGTGCAAGGCTAGTATGTATCAAAGATGAAAATTTAGGGAGTCACTGTATTTGAGTCAGATTGGTATTTGGAGAATTAGTGCTTTCATAATTAAATCAGACAGCTTGGCGATAAAGCCCTCAGAATGTGTCGTTGATATCAAAATGTGTCAAAGGGATTCAGAGTATCACAGATATTCTAGTATGACATTTAGTGTAGTAAACATCTGTAAGAACCATGTCTTTGGGTCATAATTTTCACTTCAAGATTGGAGTCCTATGCTTTAGTAGGTTGCTTTAACTCTTAAGTATGGCATTTTCAAACTTTTCCTACCATAATAGAATTAATATATTAAATCTCTGAAAACCTTATCACATTTTCTCTAAAGAGATGAGAGTCATCAGGAAATTTCCTCAATTCTGGATTTTTAATACACGTTATTTTTTCCCTGTTGGGGAAAATATATGGGCCTATTGGGTATATAATATTGTGGTCAAATTTTATGTACTGGGTCAAAATTTCAGGACATTTTTCTGTTGGTGGTCACCATCTGCACAGCCAAATGTCCATCTAACTTGCTTCAACATGAACATTTATGGGTGGATCTGACAAAACCAGGCTAAAGGTGAAATATCTTTAAAAAACAAAATAAAATATTTCTAAGACGATTTTAAGCAAAATATTTTAACTGAATGCAGAAAAATGGCTTAACTTTCATATTACAAGCAAATATCAATTTCCATGGAAAATTTTTCCCCTGTTCTAGGAATTTGGTCTTTCACTTTGACCCTGATTTCATCAGATTTACTCTCATTTATAATGTCTTTTTCTCTAGTATGCTGCAATGAAAGGAATCAGCCAGGTTGTGACTGCTAGGATTTTTATGGCTGCTCCCAGCATGAGTAAGTTGTTGTATTGCATTGCTCATGGAACAAAATGGTGTGCAGATCCATAACTAACAGCATGAAAAAGGAAAAGAAAATCAAAGCACAATTTCATAGTATTATTAATATATTAAAACTTGTGTCATTTAAAATAGTTAATAAAATGTAGCTCTTAAGTTTCCACTGTTCTTTCCTTAAAAAACTCTGAATTTATCCTGGATGGAAATGTTGTTTTTGTATATGAGTTGGAATGTTGTTATTGTTAATGATAGTCATAATATCCTCCATGGGAAAAAAAATTCCCTCACAGTTTATTCATGGAAAGTAAACAAAAGTCATTGTTTCAGTAGTGTATAATCATCAAAACACAAGATCGTCCATTGAGTTGAAGTGCCACTGTCATTGACACCAATAATGTTCTCATCCTATCCAGCTATACTGCCAGTGTTAATGGAGAGACTAGAGAAAACAGTTCTGTTCCGACGTAACAAATGGCTGAGTGGTGTCTGTCAGATCCTCTTCTCTGGATGCCTGTAAGGTTCTTAAATCCTACCATGTAACATTATTAGTCTGCCATGTAGCATTAAAATTTTTCCATTTAGCATTGAAATCATACCATGTAGCCATAAAATTATGTCACTTAACACTGAAATCATAATATGTAGCAGTAAAATTCTACCATTTAGCAGTAAAATCCTACCATGCATCAGTAAAATACTATGATGAATTGTTAACTCCTACTATGCATCTGTAAAATTTACTATTTAGCAGTAAAATCTTATCATGCATCAGTGAAATTCCATCATTTAGCAATAAAATCCTGCCTTAACCTTTTCGTGTTTAACCTGGCCAAACCCGGCCTTTAGATACGGCCTGTGAATTGTTCAACCCGGTCGAATCCGGCTTTGTCTATGATGCCGCCATATGTTCAGCCCGGCCGTATCCGGCTGGCCAGTGCCCCCAGTTTTGTATACAGTTTTGAGAGGGAAAACTGTGCATGAATATCTATAAATAGTAAATGATATCACCAGGTAATTTTCAGATGCCCACTGACCCAGTTTGAACTGTAAAGCGTTGGTTAGGCCTACAAGTAATGTATTGTATTACACATGGTCATCCAACAGGCCTGTTCTTCCCTCTAAGCCTACATACATCATGTATTGATCGGCACACGCTTGTAGTACATAGCACATGCATACTAGCGTGGTGCCTTTGTGTGGGTGGTGTTGTATGCTTGGATAACAAACGAGATGGGATGTGATAGTGTGTAATACATGTATTGTCCATCTGTCTCAGTGGTAGTGTCACACATCCCCCTTCAGCATTTCACGCTCACAAAATCAACAAACAGATTTCGGCATTCCAATGTAAATAGGTTCTTCTTTTAGTTCATTCATTTCTCTATATGTTTGTCAAAATTCATTATCAAAGATGAGACATGGGGGCTACAATTTCCAATTTAGTGAAGGCATGCAGCAGCAGCGACCATAGGGCTGAAAAGTGTAAACAAATCAGGTCGGCTGCATAGCCAGGAAGTCGGCCATTAGAGCGCTTCACAAGTAGCCAGAGTGGAAACAAAAGGGTTAAAGTCCTACCATTTAGCAGTAAATCCTATCACTTAGCAGTGAAATCCTACCACATATCAGTAAAAACTTGCCATGTAGCAGTGAAATCCTTCCACAGGGCAATGAAATCTGGTCAGGTAACAGTTAGTCTTGCATGTGACAGGCTGTTTAACACTGACAGGATGAATGTCTACAACACAAAGCCTTTTTCCATCTCCTTGATTGAAGACACATCAGAGTATACAGAACAATGAATTAGTCACATCGAGCAAAGATATTTTTTATTGCATTATCTGCACAATTAAAAAAATTAGTCCTTGTCACTTGTTGGGTGCAGATCAGGTGTATGCTCTCTCTTCTTTGTGTTGGGTAGAACATGTTGTCACACTAATATTATAATTCAGTTAAACATACCAGGTTGGGTGGTTATTCAGGCGTAATTAGCTTAGTCTTCAAAGCCTAACTAAGTAATCTTGTAACCATAGGAAGATAGGAGATAGGCCAGTAAAGCTTGAAATAAAATGAAACATTCAGTGCCTTCTCTGCAAACAGCGGTGTTATTTCGCAATTTCTCATTAATTGCCCATTGCCCTTCTTGAGAATTAGCTTTTTTTTTTTTTTTTTTTTTGCAAGCTACATTTAATAACAATTAACATTTTCATGATGTCCTAGGCATTTGTTAGTTTGCGTACAAAGTGTGTAACATTGAACTGTTATCTACATCTGTTTCAGTTTGCTTTTCACTGTTCCCATCGGTTGTGCCCTCTTCCCCCAGAGATCGTAAGTGCCCTCATTTCATTTAATGTCACTGAGTGTTTCTATCCACCTTACTCCAATTTTGTGGAAGCACCCTTCAGCCTTTAAATAGGCAGTACATGCCATATACTGTCAGGCCAGTACCACAGCCATGCCATATTTTAAACAGTCTTAGACATCTGAAGTGTGGCATTTTCGATCACTTAATCCATTTACTGGAATATAAACATTTGTGACATTTGTGAGCTATCCTTGAATCACTGTTTTGTGCCATCTGTGCAATGTCAGAGTTGGAATTTGGCGGATAGAAAAATGTACAGTGATGTTATACCACTTATTAGGGATACAGATCTTATGAAAGTTGATAGAATTCTCAATCTCGTGTCATCCACCCGCCATTCACATTTTACATATTGTTACAGTTCTTTCTGGCATTGTATTGGTATACATTTTTGTTACAGTTGGGATGATCAGGGAACTGAACAGGAAAGCCCTTGGCTTATTGTGCTCAAAAACCAAAACAAATAAATAAAATTGAAAACAGAGTTCCTGTGACCACTATAAATTGAGGAATCCCTCAGAAGTCCTCAAATTTAGCCCCAGACAGAAATCTCTGAAAAATCTTCGAATTTTGGGAAATCTTGTGGAAACTTCTTGAAAAAATGTGATTGGATCTGACAAAAACCGGGTTGAAAGTGAAATACATACTTCTATGAACAAAAAAAAAGTGTTTCTAAGACATTTTCAAGCAAAATATTGTAACTGAATGTAGAAAAATGGCTAATCTTTCATATTCTAAGCAAATGTCATTTTCCGTAGAAAAAGACTTTTTCGCCCTTTGAGGGGGTTTTCTCAGGAATTCAGAGTTTCACCATAAGCCCGATTTCATCAGATCCACTCACAAACAGCTGCAAGGGGACCCTCTCCTGCTTGATGACAAACAAGGGGATTTTAGACCCGAGCAATATGGGTGTCAATTTTTGTCTTCGAACAGTAAATGCAGGGAACAACCCATAATCCATATAATCAATCCATAATCAAACCATTGGGAGCATGCAGGTTTCTTTTTCTTTCATGAATTGCTTTCAACAAAAATAGATCTAATGGGTGTTAATTTTTGACAGGTTTCAGTTTTAAAAACAAAAAAGAATGTAGTCACTTATAATGAATGTACTTATGTAACCTCATCGAATTTTAAATAAAACCTCTCTAAAAATTTCTGGAAATCTTGAAAATGGTCGTAGGTCTTGGGCTGGAACACTGTGAGAAATAAGTCAAATGAGATAACAGAAATTACCTCATTAAATACACATTAAGTTTCTCATTGTCTTGATGATGAACTGGCATTCAGTTTTACTATTTGTCATCCCAGGTCAATCAAAAGCAGCCAACTGTCCTATCTGGACCATAAACGGGTAGAAGAGTTGAAGAAATCTGGCAGGATCGAGTTACCAGAGAAACTGTACTTTAACAAAGGACTGTAAACTCCACCCATAGTGCTACTGTTAATCTGTAGGTGAACAAGAAGTCTGTTTGATTGTATGACTTTCTGGCTGTCCATTATGAATGCTCAATTCAGTCAGCATTGGAGCTGTCTGTATAGATGCAGGCACATCAGTTTATGAAAAGGAAATGTCTTTTATGTAGTATTTGCATGTGTTTGCACACACATGACATATTAGCAGCATATATGTGCAATTTCTGAGGGCTGTTTCAATAGAAATATTTCAAAACTTGGCAGTTATTCTGCATTGTTTGTCATTTCCACAATTCCCCGCCCCAAAACTGCTTTGTTCTATCTCCACTTTTTAAACCAATTGAGATATAAGGCCAGAATATGATATAATACAGTGTGTTTGTTATCACTCCTATGAAACTCATGGAGGTATCTCACTTCTAGGAGTTATTTTATGTAATATCTGATTTAATGTCTAAGTACACTGATAACTGGGAACAGCAGGGAAATTCCTCCTTTTTTTTTTTTTTGAACAGTAGATCCATCAACAACCTCTTTCTTTTTTTTTTTCTTTTAAACATTCATAGCAAGTGTAAAAGTAGGTTGGGATATGGGAAAATGGATTTAGTAAACACTAACGGTGTGCAGACATAAGAAATGAAAGGCAGAAGAGACAAGGTCCATCCCATTCATTTTTTTTTTATTATGTAGTACTGCTTAGGGTACGTTCACGCTAAACCCGGCAAGTTGCCGGCGGCAGCCGTCAGCAGCCGCCGGCAACTGGTTGGAATCATGCCCTTTTCTTCTTTCCCGCCATGAAAGCCGGCGATGCACGTTCACGCTGCCAGCCAGCAGCCGTCAGCCGGCAATTTGTTTTGCCTCGTGTACACAAAAAAAACGGCTGGCTGGTCCAAGGGAAGTAATTTCCGACCATACCGACAGAGTGAATGCACTTGATTCGCGGGAAAGCACTATACAGATTCGCGGCAAAATGGATGAAGACAAACTGATAATCAGTAGCAGAAAGTGGATCATGAAAATGAATAACAATTCTAGTCAATTCCAGTCTAGATAACAATTCTAGTCATTTCAAGTCAGCTAGACTAAATACTACTCAATGTAATCTTCAAATATTGAGCAATTAAAGGAAACAAATAACATTTGTCATGTACGTATCAATTAATTTCTTTGCGCACCCTCTCTCTCTTTCTCTCTCTCTCTTTCTGTCTCTCTTTCTGTGTGTGTGTGCGAACGTGCGCGCGCGTGTTTGTGTGTTCATGCATGTATTGGATTGACATATAACCCTTCTCTCTCTCTCTTTCTCTCCCACCCCTCCCTCCCTCCCTCCCTCTCTCTCTTTCTCTATCTCTCTCTCTTTCTCTCTCTCTCTCGCCACCCTCTCCCCCTCTTCTTTCTCTCATTCATGTAACTGTTATTTACAGCTAAATACTTACCTCAGTGTTACAATCAAGCGCTCCGCTGGCGAAATAGGCATTTGAAAATTTGTAGACTGCTTTGTCAAATCTTCACGGCATTGGTTAAGCAGATCTTGAAAAGTCTCTGGTCGCATCCGTATGTATTCTACACATTTCTGGGTATCGTTCATCACTTGCGGAATCAAATGATGGTATTCTCCATGCACTCTGCGATTGCGGTGAATTGGGTGAACACCATATTTGCGAGAATTCCGTTTCAATAATCTGTTTTGTAAAATCCACCACAGCAATATGCGTCTCTTCCGCCTGGAAAGCGCCATTTTTGTTTACAAAGTAGTGTGGCAGCAATTCGCCCGACAGCAACTTCGGGCTCTACCGTGAACACTGGTGGCGGCAAGTTGCCAACGGCAATTTGCCGGGTTTAGCGTGAACGTAGCCTTAGGCCATCTGTATAAATTTACACACTGTACAGATGTTCACCCCTGTGCAATGATGAAGCCCAGTACTGTGACCTCATGGGAGGAGGGTTTGTTCGGCTGGTGGGCAGCTGTCTGATTAGGCTGCTGTCTCTTCCATCCCTTCTCTCTGTCTTTGTTGAGATTTCTTGTAGTCTTTTTGAGTGTGATAGAGCTCAGCATCACAGGTAGCATATTCAAAAGTGGTCTCTCTCCACTTTCTGTTCTCTTCTGCCACTCTTTTATAATGTAATGTAATAATTAGCATATAGCGCCCTGATCCACAAAAAAATTATACATGAAGCGCTGAACAAAAATTAGAAACAGGATGAACATGAGATCAATTCATCATGCTCACACTCGCACACATTAATATTTAATCTACACTCATCCACAAACCTATAAGGAGGCATGATTCAGTTTCAAAGAATGCAGTATTAAACAATTCAGTTTTTTGTCAGTTTTTTTTAAAAAGTGTTATAATGTTCCCACATTTGGAAAGATAGAGATGTACCTTTAGATCTCAAACTGAAAATACTCAAAAGTTTGATATGGCCAGTGTTAGCATATGGCAGTGAAGCATGGACGTTAAGAAAGTATGCAAGAGCAAAAATAGAAGCAGCAGAAATGTGGTTATACAGATGTCTTGAAAATTCATTGGACTGACAGAAGAACAGATGAAGGCATTTTATCAGATCTATCAAACGACAACTGCTCAATTTCATCAACAAAAGTATGTAGGACTTGCAATGAGAAACATAAAAACCAATCTCATGAAAACCATCCTGCAAGGAAAAATAGAATCAAAGAGAAAAAGAGGAAGACCATCAATCACATACGATAGCAACATCAAGGATGTCAGCAACTTATCAGTGCAAGAGATGAGTCAGAAATGTGAAGATCGCAGCCAATGGAACACCTTTGTGTCCTCACGCGCGAAGGCAAACTTCGAAAATGGAGATGCCCACAGGTGACAGGCGAATGTTCCCACTTATGACACTCCTGGTGTCAGCGCTAATGTTGTTCCACAATGTAGGCCCACCAACAGAGAAAGCCTTTTCACAAAGGAACAATCTGATTGGGTGCCTCAAGGAGTTTCATGTCCACTGATCTTAAAGTGCTTGACGTTTGGTTTTATTCCACTAGCTTTGAAAGATATTCTGGTGATAATCTGTTCAAACATTTAAAAATAAATGCAGCCAACGGTGGAGCACACAGAGCTGAGCCTCACTGGATTTCTAGTTCTCTGCAATGGCTGCTGGAGTGATTGCATACTTTTTACTTTCTATGGAAAGTGTGTGGCTGTCAGGCGATGGACAGGAGAATCACACACCTCTGCTGCTGTCCATGGCAAGTTCTCAACGGAAGATCATGTGCTCCATTGTAGGTTTTCCTGTCCTTACCATCGCTGCTTTGTTAGATAGGTCTGTGTTGAACTCAGCCAGCATGAAAAGATGAAAAAAGAGTTTCTTATACAGCTTCATTGTCTTCCACTAGAACGCGCTGTACTGCATCATCTGGTCTGATCTGTCAACAGCTCCCATGTTTGTGCTGCAGTCAGTAACAGCCTCCTGCCGGATGATACACTTCCCAGTCTGTTTGACACTTTTATTTATTCGTACTTATAGGCATCTGAGTTATGAAAGCTAGCCCAGAGCTAGATTGCAAAAAAAAAAACGGTGGAAGGCACTGATGTTGGAGAAAGAATGTTATTGTCCTTGTTTGCAAGGAGAGAGGACCACGACTTCAGTTTCCTTAACCCTTTTGCTGCCAAGTCCAAAAGCCATTCCTTCCCTTAGACTGCCAGAATAATGAATTATTAAGTAGAAAGACCACAGTATAAAATTAGAAGTGCAAAATATGCCGAAACAATGTCAGCCAATATATCAGCTTTGTGGCAGAGTTAGCATGAAATGGTAGGGCTGATATATCGGCTGTGCGGCAGTATTCCTCGTCATATGATGGGCTGATATGTCGGCCCTGTCCTAGCAAGAGGGTTAATGTCTGGTTGTGTGTGCGCGAAGATGGTTTTTCAGGCAAATCCTGGCCATGAACTGTCTATTGCAATGAGGGCACAGAGATAGAATAAATCAGTAATGGGGCAACAAACTGTAAGGAGTCATATGTGTGGGGAGTTTCTGACAACCGTAGTCGCAGTTAATGGACTTAAGACTTTTCTCATTTACTTTTTGCAGAGAGAGGAAAAGGAGAGAGAGAAAAAATGTCAATCTTTGACAAAATGTCTTTTTACTGGAAAATGTTTCTTGGGAATCTTTTGGTTGAGGGCCTTGCTCAGTTGTTGTCAGATTCCCAGCATTCTAGTGTGTAACTCAAATCTTTTTTTTTTTTAAATTTTGAAAGAAAATTTCCAGGCTTTTAGAATTGGTATAAAGAGTCAAGTTTGTCAACAAAATCATTTTGATCTGTCTTGTTTTAGTAGATTTTCTAGTACTTTCCCAAAAAGATGGAATTTGTACGTTTTTTTGTATTTATATGGTCAGCCAACCGTTGGAACCTCATTGAAACTAACCTTTGAGGCTGTTGACTTGTTGAGTGACCTGGGTATTTTACATAGAAAGCTATAGCTGAGCAGTGAATAACAAATCAGTATTTTCTCTATTCGCCTACGGTCTTTTATACAACATCAAAGGTTTTAACAAGGTTCCAACAGCCAACCGGTGATGTACCCAATATTCTTATTGTATTGCTCAAAATTTTTATCAGGATGGAGGCAAAATTTAATGTCCATATAGAAGTTTACCATCATTATTGTATAATGTAATATTTTGTGTGAGTGGCTAATCAGAAGAAAATATGTATTACTATTATATATGGAGATACATGTAACGGTGTGAAATTCTTCTTTGGCATTTTTTTTTTTCCATATATATTACTCAAAGTTAAAACTGATGATGATTGACAAAAGTGATGGAAAATTGTGTTTCCTAAATTATGGCAGCTGCATGTCAAAAGATAAATGTATATTTCTATTATATAGTCATCAGTTCTCAGAAGTGAAGAAGATATATATTTAAACGTTTCTTTTGTTTTGGACCTTTTTTTTTTTCAGGGGACCTGGATTATTGTTCTGTGTAAATCCAGAGAGGTTGCAGATTTTAAACTGCTGTGCTTAACAAATTTTGTCATTTTGACTCATTGACTGCATGAAATTGAGAGGTGTTGCCATTTCACTGTAAAATTGAACTTTTGGTAATGAGGAAATGATGATCTTGTTGTACTTGTTGGAAACTGAGCACATCTTTCTTTTGTTTTTGTCTTCTACCTGTTTGAATGAAGATTGTGGTACAAGGACCCACTGCTGACCAGAGATAAACTTGATAACTGTGAAAGAAGGACAGGTGCAGGGTTGCCAGTTTTCCGGCTAAAGCCGGAAATCCGGCTTTTTCGTGATCTCCGGCCATTTACGCAAAATCGCCGGCTGGCCGCCGATAAAGAGCCGGAATTTTTTTTCCGGTCGTAAAAGTTTAACTGTGACACCGGGTGAATATTTCTACTTAGCCGGAAGCGGAAGAAAACTAGGCCTAGGCCCAGCCTTTGTTTACGACCTACGCTAGCCTACCCTAGTTGTTCACTGTGCGAAGTGAAGACACGCGTGGATTCTCAGGCTGTTTTTAGATCGTAGCGCGCCAGTTATAAGTATCAGTGACATCTATATTGCAGTTGGAATGGCAAAAATGGCGTTTTTAGACCGGAAAGGAAGTGAGCTTTTGCTGCAAAAGTTGGATGAGAGCGTTAAGAACAAGTTTCGGTGGTCATGGCTGGAGGAGAAAGACGAGCTCGGACATTTTATGTCCGACTATATTCGAAAAATAAAGGAGTTGTGTGGTGCACAGTTTGTCGCGACAGGATCACCTATGGGAGCTGCGGGAAAAAAGCCCTTGTAAAACATGGACAACGAGCCTCTCACAAGCAGAAACACAAACAAGCTAATGAGAAGTCTCAACAGGCACTTCCTGGGAAATTTAAGCTCAGGAGAGGCCACAATTGCAGTTTTAAAATGGCAAAATTCAAAAATTTTCAACTTCCGGGGGGCATGCCCGCCGACACACATTTTCAGGCTTTTCTTTCAGGCCCTGCTGGCAACCCTGCAGGTGGTATTAAATTGTCACGATGACAGAGATGACAAGATGACAAAGATAATACTGTATACTATGACAAGACGACAAAGATAAAAAACACAATGACAAGTAGACAAAGACAATACTACGACAAGATGATAAAGACAAAAAATACTGACAACATGACAAAGACCACAAACACTGTGGCAACATGACAAAGACCACAAACACTATGAGTATGACCAGATGACAAAGACAACAATATGACAATGATACAAAGGCAACACTGTGACAAGATGACAAAGACGACGCTATGACAAGATGGCAAAAACAATAATATGAAAAGAATACAAAGACAACATTATGACAAAGTGTCAGAGACAACACTACGACAAGAAGCCAAAGATAACATTATGACATGAATACAAAGGCAAACACCATGACATGAATACAAAGGCAAACACCATGACAAGATGACCAGAGATAACACTAGGACAAGATGGCAAAGACACCACAATGACAAGACTGGACATTAACCATACATCATCTTTATTTATATAACAGATTTTAAAAAATCCAGAAAAAAACGTTTGAGATTTAGACACAAAATTTGACAAAAATATTAAAATTAAAACTAAATTTAAGGTAAAAGGTAGGTAGTCCACAACACAAGCTTTGATATGAAGAAAAATGAAGCAGAATGACACATGATTTAAAAAAGAACCCCTCCTCCCTCCAAATCAAGGAGTTCCCAAACTTATTTTAGAGTCGGCACTATAAGAAGTTTTCTGACCTCCATTGGCCCCCAAGCAGTTGACAATAAATAAAATAAAACAAGTGTCTTATTTTTTCAAATTTAAATTGAAAACACACATTCAATATGCTTACATGATCACTTCCAAATGCAGAAATTAGAAGCAATATAATATGCGTTTTCATTTTCCATCTTCATAATTTTCAAACCCCCAAAAAGCTTAGCCGATCCGAGATCGACTCCGTGGATTGTCTCATCAACCCCTGGGGAGTGAATTTTGACCATTTTGGGAACCTCTGCTAGAAATGATTGTAAAAGAGGTCTGTGCAAACAAAAGATTAATGGAAATAAGGTGAAAAAAATTCTGAAAATGAAGGAAATGAGATAAAACTAACTTCTATAGAAAACAGAAAATAATTTCCGGTTCTGACTTGACATAAAGAATGGAGTCAACATTGCAAAATATCGTAATGTAAAACTGAAATAGTGACATGAAGCTAAAGCAACCCCAGAGATTAATAAGGACAGAAATACACTAATACAAAACTATTTCACAGTAATAATATACATGTACTTATTTACACACAATGTGGCTAAAACGAAGGATAATGAATAAGTCAAGGATGGGAATTCTCAGGAGATTTCCAGATTTTTAAAATCTCTTTTCCTTAGTGAACACCATTTTGTTTGTTGTCAAGTACCATGAACTGGCTTTAGTTTATGTGTATTGGCAGTAACGGATTAGGTTAAAAGTTCGGGAAAATTTTCTGTCAGTTGTTCCCAACTCTGATTAGTACAGACAACACAATAAAAGGCCAATAAATCATTAGTTTTCCTTACCAAATCTTATGCAGGTCAGAAACAAAGAAACTACTTAGTTGATTATCCTTTTTATCACCATCTCAATGTGTCTTGAAATTGCAGGCCGCATGTTACACCAGCATACCTTGACTTTTTAAACAAAAATTGAGATATTTGGCATGTTTGTACTTGCAGCCCTAGACAGCCTGCAGACTGTGTTATAACTTGGGGGTTAAATTCTGAAGGCTAAAGTCAAATAACACTTTTTAAAAGACTAAGTGCATATATATTAAGTCTGAGAAAGAAAGTTACTTACAATGTAGTAGTTTCTTCTCTTAGAAAAAAAATTGTAAAAACAAAGTTACGGTAGTTTACAAGGTAGCAACTAGAAAATCTACTAAAAAGTAATGTCTCATCTTGAGCCTCTGTAAATAAAACTAGAGTAATACCACGGAGTAACACAAAACCAACCATATAAAAAATCTTCTCCGTCACCTCTTGCATAATACATGTATCCTTAAAATGATCATTGAAAATGTAAAAATAACAAAATTTAAAGAAAAAAAAACCTTAGGAAAACACCACAAAAAAAAAAAGCCAAAACAAACTGAAATTCTCTTTTGAGCAAGTGTTAACAAAGTCTACTGAATTAGATAACATGGGACAGTGTTGACTTTATGTCTCTAAAACAAGTGTGTGCAGTCTGCGCACTGATCATAGGCAGAGACCATACAGTATCTGTTTTGTGCCTCTTCTAAACTAAGTGTGCACTGATCATGGACGGGGATCGTATAGTGTAAACTTTGTACTCTAAACCAAGTGTGCGCACAGTTTGTGCACAGACCATGGGTGGAGATTATACAGCCCTGTTTGAAATAAGCGCTTAGAATAATGATTGATTACTAATATGATATTATTACCATACTGTCGCAAACAAACTAAAAAAAAAAAAAAAATGGCCAGAGTTTTCCTGCAGCAGTTGAGAGTTATAATTACTAAATAACCTACATTTGTATTTTAACTCTTTCCGTACTTTTCACCGATACATCGGTTCCTCCGACTGACGCATTTGGACTAATTTCTGCTGAAGTGCAGTAATAGTGGCATCGGTTGTACCACAAACAACAAAAACACTGGGAAGCTAGATGGACACAGTATCGTTGAAATGCCCAGGGGTAACAAGGAGAGTACTTTTTGCCGATGTATCGGTCCCCCCGACTGACGCATTTGGACTAATTTGGGCTGAATTGCAGTATGGAAAGAGTTAATCAAGGCCTAGAGCGATAGCTGAACAGTGAATATGATTCAGTGTTTTCTCTGTAATGGCTTTGTAAAGCACACCGTTGTTTGTGACTTCCTCCGCACAATTACCTTGACAGTGTTGGTGCAAAACTATACAAGCAAAATACCAGCTGTCTCATCTTATCTTACCTTATCTGAATCCCAGGCAAAAGAAATCAAAACCATTGCCATGTATAAGAAGAAAAAAAAAACACCTCTACATATCCTTCTCTAAGTCTCAATACTGGTGTCAAAGATACTGTGTATCTCCTGTCAACAGAAAAATCACATGATGTAGAATCAGTATGATCAAATAGAAGACAAAAATTCACTAATAAAAATATTTCAAAATAATACAACTCAGAGCTAAGGCGCCACATGATACCATACTATTACCGGCACATTACAATAAGATTTACATATGTAGCAATCAGACAACTTTAAGAATCAATGGCCAAGCCCCAAAAGTTGGCAGCTATGTAAACATTACATAGACAAATGCGATATGCAAAAAGCTTCAATTTGATCACAATATTTAATATTCAGATCTCACAAAACCACAACACAAACAAATGTTTTACTTTGGTAGAAAAAAGTCAAACATCTTGTCATCCATCTCAAGGACTGGTGTATCAATGGTTTTGGCGGTTGCAAGTTATGACTACCTTATCACTTCTCATGGTTAGATCTATATTCTTACACAGTGTTGCATCCTTATCTTTAACTGAGTTTAGTTTTTTGATGCGTCACCACAATAGCAGGCTCTTTGCTTCTTTCATGGTCTATCTTTGTACTTTATCTCTGTTTGGTATTCAAAGTTTTATCAATTTAAATTTCACAAACAGAATAATTTAAATAGTTTAGCATCTGACATTGGTAAAATTCACAAAAATTGTTTTGTAAAGATCTGAAGAGAATTTAGTAAAATCCATTATTTTGAAGTTAAAAACAGGGATGTTTTTTCAAGAAGCAAGAATAGCAAAAGTGACTAAAACTTTGAAACGCTCTAACACAAAATGAAATAATTGTTGGTATGGCAGTGCATGAGATGGACGACAACAAATCTTCAGAAATGTGTCCCAGTGATTCCAAGTCTTTTATGGTTTTGGTCTGACAAGAAACCATAATTTACACTGGATCTAGCTAAAAATCGAGAAAATTTTCACCTGATAAAGACTGCACAGATTTTCAGTTCAGTCTAACAACAAATTGTTGTAAGAAGGAAAAACTTTTGGTAAGGACAGTTGTCCTTAGTTACATAATTTTGTTCCGTTGTTTTTGAGAAGCAAAGAATACATTTTCTAATAGGCAATGAAAGAGGTAAACTTAATGCATTGTATAATCCATGTCAAAATAGAAATAAAAATTTTTTTTTAAAAACGTGGCACAACAGACGTCCATGATTTTCCCCTATAAGTTAACTGTAAAGTGTTACAACTGTCCCTAGGGAAAGGCTTCCTTGCAGTGTATAAGAAATAGTCGCAGTCTGGATACTGACAACATGCATGATCTTACAGGAGCAGAGAGCAAGTTACAAAAATTTGAAAAGCACTCAGTAGGCCATCTGGTATGTAAATAGTTATACAAAATTACAGAAGAGTATGAGCTTATAAAGTACAACATGAATCACACACAGGATCACACATCTATGACAAAATAGCCGAAGGCCTAGGATAAATGTAATACAGCTGTTGTTGGGAAGCGGTAATAGTAATACTTTACACAGAAAGCTATAGGTAGAATGCGCACGACATCAAAGAGTGTTTTTGTTTTGTTCTTCCTACACTAAAGATGGCCGGTGGATCAGCTGATTAGTGTAACTTCAAGATATGCCTAAGTGGTTAAAATGCCTGTTAGTTGCATTGTAGTTGATCGCTACGGCAGGGGTGGAAAGGATGGATCCAAGCTAGTCAGATTCCCTACCATCTGTGTAAATAAGGGAAAGGAAGTGAAAGAATTGACCAAACGTCTCCCACTGAACATGTACACACGTGCCATTGTTTACTGTAGCGACCTACTTTTAGCTCGCTGCCGGTTGGTTCGCGGCTCGCAATGCAAATCAGCCAGCGAATCAAAATCAATGCCACAATCGCCATGGTGATGCGTGGGTTCGGACACTAAAGATGGCGCATATATGCGCACTCTACCTATAACTGAACTATGAACACAACCCAGGATTTTCTCTATTCCACCTTCTAATTTGACTGCTGTCCCAACAACTGCCAATATCCAACAGATCCATTGACATAATTAACAGGAGGACAAAGATCTAGATCATACAAGTTTTGATGGAAAGTTAACACCTAATCACAACTCTCTGTTTATTGTAATTCATGCATCTATATTGGTCACTGGATAGTTTTATTAAAACAACAAAGCCATGAACAAACATGAAATAAAATGCTGTGATATTAATGAGAATAAGTAAAATGTATTACATGATATTTATAACATGTACATGGGTGGCTGAGCTCAGATCTTAGATCACCCGCTGGGTATCGCTGCTAGCAGAAAGACAGTGAATCCAAGGCAAACTCATCTTCGGTTTTAAGGACAGCCAAACAACAGCATGAAAATTGCCATACTACAAGATGTGAATGTACCGGTAGTAAAATTGGGTTTTAAATGCAACTAAATACATGTAAATTCATAACAAATGCTGCATATTGATTCATATGCATATAATTTTTCATGGAGGTATTTTTTGAAATTTTCCTGCAAATACTGTGATGATTTGAAGAAAACCAAGTGAAAAAATGCATCATTAAGTAAATAATTTGAATTTAATGTATAAGTTAATTATCCATTTTGGTTGTGTAAAAGATACACCTGATTGTGTAAAGTTCACCACTGAACAAAACTACAGGAGACAACGACACAGGCAGTAATTTCATCCCATGCTCCAGCAAGTTCTGGACTGGTCGTCCATGTCAAGCCCAGAACAGAAAGACAACAAACTTGGCTTGGAATGGTTGAGAACTAGGTTAGATATCTATGATTATAGCTCCACACAAGATTTGGGGATTTTAGTAGAACACAATAACATAAGATTAATAAGAATGACAAGTCAGGTCGGTAGCCTTATATAGGTTCCTACATCTCTTTGAGATTGTTTTTTCCAGGCCTTTCCATGGCCAAAAGAGTTAAGTTCTAGGGCTACTTAAATTGCAAGAAAATGAGAGAAAATTTATTTACTTACGTTTTGCTCTGATCTTTTCCACACTTTGCTTTTTAAACCCTGGGAGCATTCCTTGGCTAATCCAAGGCCAATCCTCTTTAGGGCTTTTTTTTGCAACTTTTTTAAATTCCAGGGCTTTTCCAGGGTTCCCTGGAATTCCACAGCTATGCAGTAATTCTGCTGCTGGCATGGCCAATGTTCAAAATTTTATCAAACACGGTTACTGCAAATAACATCTCCTGGTTTTCTAATGTTCCTCTCTGGAAAGTAAAAAGGATCCTATGACTTTGCGCCATGCTAATTTGATATGTACATCAAGAAAGCACTGTACATGTGTTCATAACTCAGTCAGTGACCACACAGTCGAATCTTGTCTTCCTATTTGAATGAACTGTTCAGGCTCCATGCTGAGTGGTCAGATGGATGAGAGAGAGAATGTGTTTCACTATAAGGAACGACAATCTGGCAGAGGAATCAGAAGGGAATGATGGCAGTACATTATTTTGTCAAACACTGCGGGATCTTTAATTTTACAAATAATAAGACTGTCATGAGAGTTGAGACAGAGAGCAGGCAGACATCTTGCGGCACATAGGATACCTTTTTTGTTTTTTTGCACTTACTGTTTGTTTATTTGTCACTTTTGAGTAACAACAACAAACAAAAAAATCTTGGCCAATATTCTGTCCTTTTCATATTCATATTCAATGATACATTTAGAGAAAACTAAAAATCCGTCCATATTTCTACTGTTGCAGGTGGAAAACACATTTTTTTGTTGTTGTTTATAAATTCCAAAGGAAGAAAATTGGAAGAAAATGACTGTAACAGTTCATAGGAAGGTATTTTTCGTGTGGTGACAAAGAAAACAACAATGGTTAGAAAATTTCAGCAAAGGCACAAGAAAATCACACTGGTTAACATTTTGTCCAAGTAGGAATGTTAGGATACAACAATTCAGTCCAGTACTAATCATAGACAAACAATGCTTGTTTTGTACATGAATGACAAACTCCTTGCTCTAACACACACTTGATCAGCATAACATTTGCCAGGACTTTCTTCTGCGTCTCAAGATCAGAATTTCTTACATCAATGAAGTATTCCAAACTGCAGGGGTAGACTGGTCCCTACAAGGACGAGACTTTTGGAGTAGCTGCGCGAAAGGGATAGAGAGAGTCCTGGCAGAGTCCCCCCCCCCCCCCCCCCCACCTGGCAAATTAGTCCTCAAAAGCAATGTTTTAACAGTTAATGCGCAACATGATAATTAACTGTTGGGTACATTAAAAGGTGCAATCTGGTGTAAAACACACTAGAGGCATTTGTAAGTCTTTCCTGACATTCTGACAATGACCAAGCCAGTAGGTGGGCCCATTCTTTAGAACAAACTTAGAACTGGTTGACATAAAAAAATTATTTCAATATGAACAAACCACTGACTACAGAACATGTACTGAGAAACCTTAATAAATGCTGAATTCTTTACACATCAAAGTCTCTATAAAGAACCCTAAGGAATCACAAGAAGAGATATAAACAGAATGTAAAAAACCAAGCTGTTTTGCATCTGGAAATCATTCACAAAGATTTGTAATGACTAATGTAGGGAAATTCCCTGATACATAGGTCATCAAAACAAACCAAGAACAAGAAACAAAAACCAAAAAAAATGTGTCCATATTGTTGCCAGGGTACCATAATTGCAAAAGAAAATAGGTAATGAAAAGAAATCTCACTGCCAGTGCTATATTGTTACAGAAAAGATAGAACTAGCTTTGTGAACAACCATTACCACCAATATATAAAATGCAGAAATGCTATTGGTGGTACATCAAGAAACAAGATACAATAGTCCAGGCGGATACAGAAATTCAGAAATTTCCCAGAGAAATATAAAAGTTAGGTTTTGAAGAAATCATGCTGGTCACCAATTCAAGAGTTCTCCATTCACTGATTCGGATACCTAAATGTTGAACACATTAGACTGACCACATCGATGACCAGCTAATTCAAGATAAGCAAATTTTTACGGCAGGAATGAAAAAACAGCCAATAAAACAAAGAAGGTTGTTGCAAGTATGTCGTCCCCCAAGTTTTTTTGCGCTTGGGGTACGTATTTTAAAACCTTGTGCGACTCCACAGCTAAAGAGCTCTCCCAAAATACTCCTAACAACAGCCTTAATTAATTGTTCTTTCAGATTTTCTTCTTGTTTTCCTCCAGTTTTTTGGTTGAAAGGGTAGGGGGCAGGATTAGGGATTCGATAAGATTTTTGGGTTGAAGATAAGGTATAGATAAATGCCCTAGTGCAAAATTCTTGGGGTGCGAATGTATTTATAACAACAGCCTAAAACAAATGGGAAATGGACCTAGCTGGTTTGATTACATGTTTAATTAGAGTATTGCTATTGGATCATGGGAAGAGCTATTTTTATATATGTGTGAGACTCCAAGCTTCACAAATTGATACAATAAAAAGATTATGAAATTTTCGGACTTAGCTAGTTTGTGCCTGACACCACTGAAAAAGTGTTTGCTTACACTTAGAATTTATTCTCCTTAAAAAAAAAACAACATTTTGTACATCTGATGTCCAAATCTACAACTTGCATTTGATAGTCCTGCTGAAGTTTTCCTTGTTTGGGGGAATACAACTGTGTAACAGCTCACTCTCAGATTCAACTTACAAGTTGTGACCTTAGTTCTTGTTTGTTCCAACTGCATCTTCTGAAAAACTGGAGATCTTTTAATATGTAGAAGAGATGTGACAAATGCACACTTTTACACCCGTTCAAAATGTGTTGTGGCTCTTACCATAGTACTGCAGCCGCAAACATGTCAAATTTCTCTGTTGTGCAAGATGTGGGGTTGGAACAAACAAAAAGTAAAGTCGCAAAATATGTTCACCCAGAGACAAATCTATTTCTAAATAATTAGAATTGGCTCATATGGCTCAAGCATCAAAACTGACATTCTTGAATTCTGGGTACTAAAAAAATACATGTACTTTAAAATGTACTTAGATTAAATTTCAAAACAAAATAAATTCTCTTGACTGGATCATTTTACTGGTACAATCTGCAATTAATCCAAGTGGCCCAAATAAGATGGGCCATAGGAAATATGGCTAGCTCAGAAAGTCATTACCCAAACTGTATTACCCAAATTACAGCTAATACAGCTGTATCTTTTAATGCAAGAAATGTATGAAAATAACATAAAAAGAAGGCACTTAAAGCAAAGGTGAAAACTTTCTAAGATTTGGGGTGCATGTTGCATATATACTGTCTTGTATAAAGAGTAAGAATCAGTAAAAGTTTGTAGCAGCCCAAAGACATACACAGTTCTGTAAAGCAGTCAGAGAATGTAACAGTGACAAACAGGTTTTGCCAATTTTGACATGGTGGTAAAACAGATCTGAGGCACCCACAGATGCGACAATTGCAGGAGAGACTGTCACTCCTACATTAGCCTGTTTGGTCACAAGCGATACTGCTCCAGCAGAACACACAAAAAAAAACAATAAGTCTGCAAAATTTCATAGTAACCCGTGACCGACAGAGGCCTTGATGGCAAAACCGGTATCTTAGTTTTCTGTGTTCTCCGACTCGTCAGACATTCCATGTGCTCATGTCCCGGAGGTGATGCAGGACAAGGTTCCAAATGACAAAACAGGCTGTATAAATGACAAAGCTTTGCCTGTAGGTGACAAACAGATTCCACAAGAGACAAAGAGCCCTGCAAGTGACAAAATATGCCCTGCAAGTGTCAAAATAGGCACCACAAGTGAAATTATAGGCCTCGCTGTTAACAAAATTAGTCTCACAAGTGACAAACTGGTCTGCAGGTGCCAAAAGTAGGCTCTGCAAGTGACAGAACAGGTCCTGCAGTTGACAAAATAGGTCCTAAAGCTGACAAAACAGTCCCAAGTAATAAAACTGATCCTGCAGGTGACAGGCACACCCTGCAAGTGTCAAAACTGGCCCTGTGTATGGTGACTTTAAGGACTTCACAAGGTCATTTCATGAGTTGCTTGTTGTTGTTACATGATGGGGCAATTCTTGTCACATATGAATCAATAATCTTCTGTGACATCTTCTGCTTCTTCTTCTTCCTCTTCTTCTTTTCAGCCCTTAAAAAGGTTGTTTGATCTGGTGCCGAAAGAGACCGATAAAGGCAGAGGAAAGGAATAAGAGTTTCTATGAGGGTTGATTGGAGAGAGGGGATATGAGTTGATTTTTGTCTGTACTTTGGTTCAATTGGGCCTTCATATCTATCAAACTAAGTACTTTCCTCTCAGAACGCAGACATCATTTTCTGTTGTTGGAATGAATGTTTGACTATGCAACTTGCAAGAGAACTCAGATCTAGTCTCTCAAAAGAAGACTCCACAGGCCACAAGGTTGTCAATTCTGAAATAGATTTGAATGTTCCAAAGAAAGATGCCATAGGCCAGCATTGAGGACATAACAGCCAATTTCCAATGAACTCCAGAAATGTCATGTTCCCCATCAAGCATATAATCTACTTGCAACATCTCTGGTTCAGCTTTGACCAACAGGAAGATATATATCGTCCCTGCTCCACTCTAATGGCATTAGTAATTTTAGACACTTTTGAGCTATAAAGACAAAACTGTTTCTTTTCCTGTCATTTGGTGACTTATGCCATTATGATTCTTTTGGAATATTACATTTCTCTACTGGTACATTTCTTTTTCTATATGTGTAATATTATCTGATAGCCCTCCTGCTCCTGTGTCAGTTGCCTTTTGGCATAAGTTCTATGTATGCCATTATCCTAGAGCAATGATGATGTATGAAACTTCTGTCTTTCAAACACAGAATAAAACTATCCTTGTATCATCACATTGTACAACAAAATTAATCTGAATATTTTACCGGAGTGAAAAGAAAAGTTCAATGCATATAATCATATCAGCATAGAATATTATGTACTTCAAAATATTCTAGCATTCACAGTGTTATAGAACACAAAAGAGTGAAAAGGAAAAAACACACATAAAAAAACAACAAAAACCCATCCCAAGCTACACCATTGTACAGATCAGTAGAAGCGAAAAAATTTCACCATGTACATTGCTAGCATCACAGGCGGGACAGAAAATCAAATATGATATACACTTTATCACATACGACTGCAGAAAAAGGGAGTGTCTAACCACACATACAAATGACACTAGCCACAGTTTGTAAAAGGAATCTTAAACTTCTGAGGTTTCAATGAGATCATGCAAAAATAAAACATAAAAAACTTAAGACTGATATGCGCACCCAGACAAGTCTATATTGTGTTTGTTTTCACTTAGTGTGCGAGGTCTCTCCGTTCACCAGCTGAATCCGAACAGTTTTGACATGTCCCATCAAGTGAGAAAGTCTTGTTTTGGTCTTGCCAGTGTGCAAGGTCCCTTTCAGGTCCATAGTCCACAACGGACACTGAAACCAAGACAAAACAGCCTTGACCCAGCATGGCATCAGCCTCAAGTGTCAGGTAACATGATTGATTCCCCTCTCGCAACACACAAGTTCAACCTCGGTAATAAATTCTACATAACTAAAGATCAACTGCTATTAAAAAACAAATCCAACTCAACTGTTTAAAAATATTATACAGAGGGAGGACTTCTGAATGCTTCTCATGGCCAAATTTTCCTACAATAATAAAATATTCCATACTGCCAGGTTATGTGAATCCTCAACAGGACACAATTTTAGGAGCGGCCATGTGCAGGGGGCCACACAGGACTCTGTGAGTTAGTCCACTGTAAGGAGATTCTACAGTGAACACCCACTTCAATGACCAACTGCTGAGTACATTAACCCTTTTGCTGCCAAAGCCTCAACGCCATTCCTTTAGACTATCAGAACAATGGATTATCGGATAGAAAGATGGCAGGAAGTGGTAAAATTAGAAGCGCAAAACATGCCGGAACAATGACAGCCCATATAATGGCCTCGCTGCAGTTTCAGCATGAAACAGCAGGGCTGATGTATCGGCTGAGTGGCAGTCTTCTGCAACAGATCATGGACCAATACACAGGCAGAAAGAAGGTTAAAGGGTGCAATCTGGCATGAAACACATGAGATGCACTCTGAAATCTTTCCCATACAGAAGTATGACCATCACCTTGATGTACAAGTAAATGAAATATATTCAGTTGCAATGGGTTTTCTTCATGAACAAACATAAATAATGAGTAAAATTATGCTGCATAATACATGTACAAAAAACTAGGGAAATATCATAAATCTTCAGATTTGCCTCTTGTATTTTGTTTCATTTCATCAACACTACGAAAGCATCTGAATTTTAATCACTATTAGTAACTTAAAGCATTTCAATATTATAAATTCAGAAAATGAAGTTTTGTCTTATGAAATTCACTGGATAAAGTTTTTTTTGAAGTTTCATGACTGGCATTGGATATGCTTGGTGAGAGTCCAAAGTACAGAAAACTGGACCTAAGGTGGCCTAATATCTCAAGAACAAAGTGTATATTATATACATACTTAAAAACAAACAAACAAATATACGAATTAACATGCCTTGTCAAAGTTTAAAAAGACATTTGGTCAACACTCTCACCTCACCGAACACTCTAAACGGGCAACCTTTTAACTCTTTCCCTACGGTACAATGCACACTGTGTCAAACGTATCCCTAGTGACAGCTGGTACAATACAGCCTGCATTGTGCCATTGTAAGGGCATTCCTTGACTACAATACTGGAACATTTTTACATCCCATGACATCGAAGCTTAAAAATAGAATTCTTGGCAAAGCTTCCTTTGTCTTAGCATGTCCAGAGATACCATTTGTGCGATAAGTGTGTAGTTTGGACAGCTGTCGTGTAGTAAGGCGATCTTTGTTTACAAATGCGGAGTACAGTATGGTGTATAACCCCAGGAAGTGCTCCGACCAGACGTGGAATGCTGGCCCGTAGGGAAAGAGTTAAGCTGGTCTTTTTGTTGTTTTTTTTTGTTTGTTCTCTGTTTTTGTAGCAAGGCTGTAATTTTACACTTGGAAACTTCCACATTTATACTGCATTTTACTCTTATGTTACAAACGATGTTGTACTGGACAATCAGTCTTTACCAGAGGTAAAACTAGGAGCCACTAAATACAAGTTTTGCACCAACTCTGTGGATAGGACATGAGGCAATATCTATCTGACTCAGGAGTGTGACTGCATAACCAATGGCTCAAATACATCCAAAGCCAAGCATTTAATCAGAGCTGTACGGCGGTCATCAAAAACTGTATACTGTGTCAAAGATAACGCATCAAGCAAATGTATTTAAGCCTTAAGTTTTCTCATACATAGAATTAATATTTTGATATTTTTCTTTCTTGGCAACATACTGTTAGATGAGACTTGTAATCTCTAAAGTACAGCATAGAGTTATATCTTAACTTTCAATTCCTTAAATCTGTCATCAAACATAACATTACACCTCCATCTGAAGCAAATGCAGTTTTTCTGTTCAGAAAATTATAAATAGTTTCAGGTGGAAACTACCCTTCTCCATTCTAAAGATCTGTGCAAACATTTTTCTATTCACAAAATTGTGAATTCCTTTCAGGTGAAATTAACCATTTCCCTTCTAAAATTATGTGCAGAAAATCTCAAAACCACCACTGTTAATTTTTCAGTATTTCATTTCAGCCAGTGGCAGTCTTCATAACCGAACTTGCGATCTATTATATTCTATATTAAAATACAAAATACAGGAAATGTTCAGATAATGCTTATTTTTCAATAATGCAAAAAGAAAGGCAGGCTTGCACTGAAAACACAACAGACAGGATCCCAGCATACCAATGTTCATTTCACTGTGAGCTGCTTACAAAAATACACTAACTCAGTATGACAATCTCAATGTGGCATTTTCTCAAAAACCAAATTAATGTTCTGTGTAGCACAACTTCAAATATGTCTTCCATACATCTCCACTGAATTTCTTACGGCAAATATAGTAACATGGATGTAAGGGGCATTTCTGTTAAGGTTCTTGCCTGGGGACCATGGTGTTTTATATAGCAGGCCATAGCTGAAAAGTGAACACAATTCACTATCTTCTCTATTGGACTTTGTAATGTTAGATCACAGTGCCTTAACAATAACCAAAACCAGAGAGTATAGATGTATGTATGTATAGAGAGGTTTCACTATTGGTTGGAAGATGCGGGAGGCTCTGTGAAACCACTGTTAGCATGGAGCGGAAAGTAGGTCGCTGCGGTAAACAATATTTGTTTGTGCCTTTCCACGAGGTGTAAGAACTTACAAACGGCTCTAAATAGTTTCAATCAACCAAAAAATACGAACAAACCACAGTAAACAGATATGCACACCATCTTTGATGAAGGCGGTCTCTTTCAATTCTTCAATTTCTTGTTTACCGCAGTGACCTAGTTTTGCGATTTGGCGGAAGGTAAGATCTCTCTATAAATACATACTCTCTGGCAAAAAACAGGAAAATTCTGAACAGAAAGCACCAGTACACAATTGTTGCATAACATAGCTGCAGTGAATCAGCTCAACATGCACTGGAACAAAGACATTGGATCGGAATGTTTCTCATTTTTTCTTTTTTCACTCCTAAGGCCAAAAAAAATCAGAAAACTGACAAAAATCAACTTACATCTAAATAGTAATTAAACTTTTGGACAATCATTATAGAAAATTTCACCATGTGCTGTAAATGCTGGCACACACAATATTGGCCCAGTGACCGTTCGGTTACACACAAACAATGGCAAAAGCACATCACACCAGACTGATGTCATATACTTCAGACCACAGAGCACATAATAATGCGATGCTTGAAGGCTGTCAACCCAGACAACACATCAGTTATTTTGATATCGCAAAGTCATTCACATTAATGATTTCATTGGTAGATGAGTATCCATTCCTTGCTACTAAAACTTGGGTTCACCAGATGTAAAATTGGCTGATCTCAAAGTCATTAAGTTCAACAAATGACTTCATTGGTTGATGAGCATCTCAGCCTTGCTACTAAAATCTGAGTTCACAAATACAAAACTGGCTGACACCTGTGTAAATATCAAGACAAAAAATACTCAAACGAAGAGTATTTTCTACAATATTCCTGATGCTCACTCCACATAATAAATCTATCACAAGAAATAGCCAGGAGCAAAAATGGTTTTCGTTTTATACCAAAATGAATGGATGACTTGAAAATTCTATTTCAAGCTCAGAATATTCAAACCGAATTGGTTACAGAGCATAATGAATCACAATTTGTAGCAGCCTTGCCAAAAAAAAAAACCCCAAGAAAACTGGTTCACAGGTGGAGAGTACAGCTTCTGAAAGGCAAAAGGATCAGATATCTTCGTGTAGTTTTGAGTACTTGGCAGAGCTGGAACGACTTGACTGGTTGGCATAGAAAGTCATATCATCATCATCCAGGTGAGCGTCATCATTGTGAACCGAGTTGAAACCCACGCCATCCTTGTCCCGATTCATCTCCACAATCCAGAATGCTCGCCTAAATTCATTCGCCCGCCACTTTCGCAAGAGGACAAACCCTATGCCACCCACTACTATCAATACGATCAGGACCACCATGGCTACAATTACTCCTGAGGAAACAGGGAATCCCTTGGCTTTTACAGCTTGGATATCAACCTTTCTGGTGCAGTTCTTGTATGTGATGGCATCACCATGGTAACCAACCAAACATCTTTCACAATTTAAACCGGTGGTGTTGTATTGGCAATTGATGCATTGGCCTGTTTGTGGAAGAAACAAATAATCAATCATTTTGCTTTTTAAACAGAATGAACCTACTTGACCCTGACGCTGTGATATCCATATCATCACAGTGCTGTGTTCCCAAGTGTTCACTGCGCTCACAGTGAAAATAATTATGGGTGACCAAGCTGACCTTTGCCGGGCAGAAGCATTGATTTCATGATTCAGATCACTATCCACTTTGGGACGTAAATACCGCCTTATTGCTCTTTGTGTTTCTTCTAAATCAAAAGCATTGTGACAAGAATTTGTTAACCAGTGAACCACTGGTCAGAATCACAAAGGCTGAGCTTTCAAAGGCTCTCTCCCTACTATCCTAAGGCGAAGTATTCACATTCGGTCTCTAGCTCAACAAAAATGCAATATTATCTAATTTTCTCCTAATCCAACCAGCATCTAACATTGACTGCATCTATTGTATAGGAACCAATCAGAAATAAGCTCTGAAATGATGTTTGCCCCAATTACCTCTGTTGCCTCATAAGTATGTGCCAACCTGGATTAAACCTTTTTTTAGGGGTCAAGGACCGTGGCTAGTTATCATGCTTAGTTCTCAAGAACATTATAGCTGTCAGTTTGGTATCACAAGTCAGATCACCGGTTCGAGTCAAAGGTTTCATTGTTTAATTCATAATCCAGCATGAAAAGGCATAACAGAAATGTTTTCCTCATGATTGGGAGTCTCATGTGCCCACTAAAACAAATCACATGCATAGATGTACTGCGCACCTCAGCAAGGATCATTGATCCACATAAGCTTCCCCGTGAATTAGGTCAGTAACCCCCATCAGCGGGCTCTACCCATTGCGTGTTGCCTGGGGGTTAAGAACCAACAACAATTCATACTGCTAAAGTAGGATTACCCAAAGTTAAATTAGGCTTTTTATAAAAACTAAATACATCCGTCACCCAAGCCCCCTGGATCCACAGCCTTTGGCACCGGACCCTGAGAGCAAATCCCCTAACAGCAGGTCCGAGGCTCTCCCCCTGGGAAGCCCACCCAGGTGATGGAAACTGTGGTGAGGCATGGTTGTATACAGGCTAAGACTGTTAGGGGGGACTGAGTAATCAGCGATATACCTGATCAAAACCTGTTGTCCTGCGGGAAAGACTAGAAAGTCGAAGGACTACAGGATGGAAAACCTCGAATGAAAAACCCGTCATCAACACGCTCGGCCAGCATGATGATTGTAGGCCTAAAATCCGACAATGATGGAATGCGCAAATACATCCACCTGCAGGACCAACAAGCCAATGTTTCCAGGTCAGTAACAGCCCCTTATAGACTGTAACAAATTCAATACTGCACATTCCTATCGCAGGAGCACTATATTGCCCTGTGCTGTATATTGGCCTGCCCGCACAATACGCGAGCCCAGTATTGTGGCCTACAATTTGCAAACTGAGTCCTACACTGCTCCTCATGTTTTGTTTACTCAGTTGCTGTGCCTATAATTTTTTTCATGTCTTTTTTTCACATTAGTTTCGCTTGTTTATCAATCCTGTCACCCCTACTATGTCCAACAAAGTGGTATCGTCCAATTATGTTTATTTACAATGCAACTGTTGTAACTATTCGTCATACTCGTGTAGAGGTACTGACAGTCTGAAGTTCGAACTGGGGAAAATCTCAGGGAAACTTCATTTTGATGCTGGTTGTCATCCATATATGTGAAATGAGAAGGGTGGGGGGGGGGGGGGGGGGGGGTTCTGAAATAATATTTCAGAAACCATTCTTTGCCTGTAATAATGAATTCCGATGTAATACTAGGGTATGCTGCGTAAACGCATCTGTCATCAGGGAAAACTGGGAGAAAATGACCAACTTTATTGTTGGTTATTGTCTTTATTTGATGGTAATTAGAGAGATATTGTGTTGCCATGATTAAACCATTTTTCAGTACATGTATGTACTCTATGAGCTGGAAATCAAATCTCTTGCTAAAGGTGTGCTAAGAAAACTAACACCATAGTACAGTGGAACTTGGTTATAACGAGAGGTCATATTCCATCCAAAATGTTTCGTTATACAAAAGGTCTCGATATTCCAGGACAGCGTACAAAAGGCAAGGTAAGGGATTAAAATACCCTACTATGTGCAGGACATGCTAACAAGGGAGGTAACCATGAAAAATAGTGGGGTATTCTACATGTGGCATGTCCTGTACATCAACTTACATATAATATCAAACTGACGGCAGATCTTGGCCTTGATATCAGTACTGGTTTTTTTTTGTTTTGTCTTTTTGTGCTGACGGTAGCCATATTTCGATCAAATTATGAGAGATTCAAATTCAAAAGTTAGAGGCAGACGAGTTCGTCTGTTTCCGGTGGTTTCCCTTGCTGTATCATTGAAAGTATGGGAACAGACTGGCCATGTGTTTGTGACACCGAGTGTAGGCATGTGGTCATGAAGCCTGATGTAGCCAAAGAGTATATATGCCGCACAACGATCAATTACCGTGCTACATGTAATAATTATCGCATACCACAGGTGTTGACTAGGGAATGCACGTGTCTGACGAAGCTACACGGTTGTAGCCTTCATGGCCTCCCCCACAGAGTGCCTCAGTGAGTGATAAGTCATCACAATAAGCTGGCTGCGTGTAGTGTGCTGTCACAGCATGTGGTCAGTAGGGAGAGAAAGCATACTTCGCCTAAGCGAGAGATGGCCAGGTGGGGCCACAATTCTCAAGGCGGGCGTATAGTAGCAAACAAAGAACAATGCATGTTTTTTGTTATTGCCTGACTGAACTGTCTGTCAACATGTTGTTCTGTGGTTGCCCCCCCCCCCCCCCCCATTTGCCGTACGCACTCAAAATTAATTCTCTCGATACAGCAGGTGGTTTGATTATCGATTGACCTTATTCGAGTATTTTATTATGAAGCTCATATAGTAGAAAAAACGGATATTTAAAATGTTCTCGCTATTGGCAAAGATCTCGTTATCAGCAGTGTCGTTAAACATGATGGTCCACTGTATGTGGAACTTTTTCACAGTGGAGGAGGGAGAAGGCAATGCCATAATGCATGTGGTTAGTACATTAAGTGCCTGGCTTAAAAAAAAAAATTTGGTCACCTGAATGGCCTGACTTAGGGACAAAAACAGAAGCGCAGAGCTCCTGGGAAAAGGTTAACACACATATTAAACGGCATGTATATGCAGAAAATTCTTGATTATGGACCTTATATTTAACAACGTATTGCATCTCATCACAAGTACTTTATCCAAATATCACAGGGGTCACTTATGATTTATCTACCATTGTTGTCATTGTGTCCTAAAGTAAACACGAAACACGTGTTGAAAAGGG
The DNA here is from genome assembly GCA_963931925.1 of Onchidella celtica. Taxonomy (NCBI): domain Eukaryota; kingdom Metazoa; phylum Mollusca; class Gastropoda; order Systellommatophora; family Onchidiidae; genus Onchidella; species Onchidella celtica. The sequence goes on from OZ007577.1 coordinate 20,736,287, forward strand.
GCCGATTGATCCGACCACCGAGGTTAGTGGCAATTTGTGAACGATCGGCTGACTGACCATCCCTGCACAGGGCATGATGTGGATGAGGGTTAAATATAGTGAAATAGAGTTACCTGTGGTTGGCATACACATGTGTTCCGCATTCTTCGGGGTATTCCCATTACAATGGCAGGACACACAGTGGCGATTTTCCCTGTAGAAACCTCTGTCACACTTGTGGCAAATATTTCCTGTGTAGCCCACCTCACACTCATCACAGTGCAGGAAACCCTCCACTGTTGGGGTTGTAAAAGACAAATGAAATAATGATAAAGCCCATGATTAAAAAAAAGTGATGAAAGTGCAGTTTAGTCCTCCAAATAGTGTCAGGCATTTTGATTACTTAGCTTCGATTACTTTGACTGTTAAATGCACCCCTACCCCTTTATTAAAATATCACATGTAATCAATACTAAGTTATGAAAATGCCCATCACAATGTGGGGGCTGAACTGCACATTTACCAAAAAAAGTTTATCCAAAACAGAATCATCTGTGTATTCTCCCTGCCTTTGGCCTCTTGGTTTGAAAACAATATCATGACATATTTTGGCAATAACTTGCCAACTAAAAATGACCATTTCAATAATGGACATCCCGCGGTGCATGTATACTCATGCCCTACAAAAGTAAACTTCAACTATCCATTGGTAAACGGGTGGGTAATGGGCCCTTCTGGCAGGGCCTCCTCCTGTACTGTCAATCTGTTATATTCTGTCTACTTGTGTCCTTGTGCTTAACACAAACTCAGCAGTTAGTTATGACAGCCACAGACAGGAGAACACAACAATAAAAACACAGAAAGTCAGGGGTCACATTACATGCAGGAGCAGTATTTTTACCCTCATTTTTAGCACTGAAGATGGGGGTTGTGTCCTTAAATTCATTTCAAGACAATTCCCTCCTTAACTGGGTCCCTAACCACTCTGATAATCTACACTGCAAACATGAAATTTTGAGTTTGGAAGGAAGCACATGGATATGATAATATTCACGTTATGCTAGTAAAATGCAAAATGATACATGGAATATAACAGAATCACAGAACAGGAGATCCTACCAGAAGACAGAAGTGCCCACAAGTATGAAATTTATTCCAAGGCAAATGACAACAAATGCACAACTGGCTTACCATAAACACTTGCACCATTAACTTACATCATGGACAAGCCAGTACCGCATTTTTCCATCAGTTTGCAATGCCTCCCCACCCAAACAAACCCATTAAAAAACACACAATTAACCTGGAGCATCCTGCACAATTGGGCTCAGTACAAAGCTGAAATATGGCCAGTGAAGAAAAATGTGTCGTGTGGGAAAAGGCAGCAAAATGTGTGCGCACTCAGGTCCTCATTTGTGCATGTCAATTAACTTTTTAACTCTTTCCCTACCATACAATGCACATTGCATTGCACGCTTCCCAAGCGGTTAACATCCCATGATGCTGAACCTTAAAAATAAAATTCTTGGTAAAGCTTCCTTTGTCCTAGCATATCCAGCGATACCATGTGTGTGATTAGTATATAGTTTGGACAGCTGCTGTGTAGTAAGGCGATCTTTGTTTACAAAATACGCAATACAGTATAGCGTGTAACCCCATGAGGTGCTTCATCCAAAAGTGGAATGCTGGCCCATGGGGAAAGAGTTAACACATGATTCATTACACTTATGCATGCGTTATGTAGCAAATACTATATATAAAAAAGTCTACGAAGAAATGAGAGCAAACTACTCTCTGGCGCCATAGAAAAAAACTAAAGTTAACAAACATAAATTCTCCAAATTCAGTAACCCAAAACATTTCATGAAAATTTATGCATGACATTTTATCAACAATATTTTCCTTCATTTTTGGTGGCACACAAAACATTTTCCTTGACACTCTATGACTTTTTTTTACTTTTTTGTACCCCGACCTCTCACTCACCAAATCGGCATGTTGACAAACGAGCAGAATGGATGTCACAAGGACATCGGTGACATGGGAAATGGGGACCTGTCCTGTAGTAGCCTGCAGCACATTTCTGACAGAAAGGTCCTTCATAGCCTGTTTTGCACTTACAGTATTGTCCGCTACTGGCCACGGTGCACCTGCTTGGGAGGATGGTTCCGAAGTGGTCACAGTTGCAAACTGTGGCAAAAAAAAATGATAGAAAATACATTGTTCAAATCTTTATTTTGGAGGTTCGCTGCTCTTAGCATTTACAGTTAACTTTTCTTCTTTCTTTCCTCTTGTTCTTTCTCCTGTGTATTTTCATGGTGGATGAGTTTTTTTTAGAATTTTACCCGCGCAGCAGTCTTGTTCCGCCTGCTCTTCTTGAGTTTTGACTGCCCAGGTATCTTTAACGTGCACAACCTGCACACAGGCCCCCTTGAGTTTCCTCCTTATCCGAGAGGACCAGGTGCTCGATCCTACCTACCACAGGATCATGGACAGAAGTTTTTCCCCAAAAAAATTCCAACATGCCTGCCCGACAAGGGACAACCCGGTACCTCAGCATGACAGGCTATCATCTTGCCTGTAGACTGTGTCCCCTATAGAAAATACTAATCACATCACACAATGCTAACTAATAGTAGGGAGTGATGAGCAGGAGTTGTTTTTCTTCTTAACCCTTAGAAGACGATAAGGCTGATGTTTGGCCCAATTATTTTACAGTAAAAAAGACAAATCGGCCTATTATCTACCCATTGACAAAGCAGTTCTAATTAGTCATGTCATAGTCTTGTAGCTAATCAGAATCCTTGTTTCGTAAAATCCACAGACCTACACACATCAATGGCAGATCTTCCTGCTGTTGTAAACATATTATTGTGGTTGTTTTTTTTTGTCCTGTGAGCCCCTGTCTTTCTAGATGGATAACATCCAAAATACCCAAATCTCCAAATATGCTACAATCACAAACAATTTGATTTAACCTTTGAGAGCGGACTATAAAATAACTACATGTAATGTGTTAGAATTGTTGCATAAAAATGAAACTCCCACAACATGAAAGACAATGGTAATGCTGCACCTGTGATGCATGGCGTCTGATAGCTGTTAAAATTGGATATTTCGTCTATTCTAAAACACAACCAATTTGAGCCATGATGGTGGCTCTATGAAATACCATGATCATGTCGTATGCATAGAAAGAACATCGAATATCTTGGAAAATGGCGGTTTCGAGATATGGCCATTTAAAGGTTTTGAAAGCGCACAGCTCTGGCCGCCGGTCACATAGCCGGCTCAGTGATTACATCAAAGGAAGTGCCGTCCATTTCAACAACCGATCTATGTTTTTCGCAGACCTCTCTGTTTTAGTTATTGAGAAAAATGTAAACGAAAACGGTATGTATCAGATACACGATCTTCGTTTGAAATTATTTCCCCTATTCACAGTACCCTTGTCGTGTGAACAACGGGTAAGTCCAGATGTCCGATATTCATTTGAAGTTATTTTCCCAGTCTTCACAGTGGCACCAGTGTGAATTCCATGTATACCGAGATGTTTGATGTTCATTTGAAAGATTTTCCATGTTACTGATGACGATGGCCATACGAAGATCGTGCATTTTGAGATATTCGATGTTCATCTGAAATGATTTCGCACCTTTTTCATGGTCATTGGTGTTTACCATCCATGGTAAATTGAGATAGCCGATGTTCATTTGAAATAATGTTCCCCTTTACAAACGGTAATTATGAAATGAATCTCGAGCATGTGGAAATATTCATTTTCATTGTACATGATATAAAAAGAACACTGAGTAATAAAATGTAAATTGGTAAAATTCTGTTACACCCCCCCCAAGATATTCCTCCCAGTGATATTGAAGCTTTAATTGCCACTGGCCTTCATCGTCAGGCCTATCTCTTTGTTATTTAATTTAAAAGAACAAGGGTGAGAGGTCCCCGATTACGTCGTTTGATGTCGTTGGCGGCATTTTGGCCACGCCCATGAACATTGATGACCACACTTACGTCGTTCATGGAGACTCGGCCAGCGATGCTACGCCACAGCTCATTGCCTACTGGTTTAGCTATGCCACTGTATGATTGACAGACAATAAAATGGTCCTTAATTATGGGCGTAAGCCCTCGGTCTTTCTCGCTCATATCAGTGCTATACGATAACAAAATGCCTCAATTGCATGTGAATATTAATTCGTTTCTTTGACATTAAAACAATACCAAGCAATAACCCTACATATTGTAGATCTACAAGTATGGTCGTTATGGCATAATTTTAAAAATAGCTTGGTCTATTGTAAGTTGCACAGGATTTTTTTTTCTTTATTGTGATTTCAAATTCCCAGCAAAATGATTCTGTGTGCAATTTAGTCCACACACATATCATATAATAATGGAGCTTGAGCCCAACTTTGCGACCGCAAAGGCTTTTTTACTACGCAACGTAGAGAAATGAAACTTGGCACATGTATGTAAAATTTATTAAGCCTGTACGTGTCGAGCTCATTTTTTCCCGAAACTCTTTACTTTTCCCAGAAATTCAGTTATAATTATCAGTTATCAATTCATGATTGCGAATACGACCTGAAATGTACTTCCGTCAATTTCGTCATTTCTGCTTCTTGCTGGAAATGTAAACTAGAGTTCACGATCCAGCCATGCCAAGAAAACTTTGATAGTGATACCGAGTAGAGTGTTATACAGATGAGGTGAGAGCCATTCATTCATACCAAGAAAACTGTGCGTAAATATTTAGATCATTTTTTACGAACACATGAGCCCATGAAAAATGCTCGGTGCGCACTACTGTGCACTGTGTACTACTGTAATACTATCCTATCTATCTATTGATCGCCGATTTTATGTGGATGACCCAAAGTGTCTCGACATCAATGTCTTTGTGCTGATTCCTTTCGGTCTGGAGTGGTGAGCTTTGTTTTTTACCATTCGAAGAATGGGGCAGTTACTAGTTTAAATCATTTATTATTATTTTTATTCTTGTTATTATTTTAATTTGCAGTGCACAGTGCATAAAAAAAGCCTCGATCTAGAGTATCATTTTCACATTCCGTTTACATTTTTAAAAAGGCTGCATTCTGGGGGTAACTTTTCATGGGTGATATTTATTGGACACATTTTTTCTCAATTTAAATTGCTAATATAAAAACTATTACTGCCCTCTTTCTCTCTCTCTCTGTTTGTTTAGAAATGTTTTAATGTCCAGACAAAATTAAAACATAGCAGTTACATACTGTGGCAATCATCCAAGAAGAAGAAAAAGAAGAAAGTCTGTCATATACACCAAGGGTCTCACTCATAAAACTATTAAAACGCCATATATTTCATAAATCTCAACCCCCCCCCCCCCTCCCCCCCCCCCCCCCCCCCTTTGATAGATTAGGCCAAACGAAGTTTCATGGAACAAAAATATGTATCAAAAGCTTATCAGAGTCAGTTAACAGAATTTATTCCGTGATTTTCATCTATACATCACTGAATTTTCTTCAAACTGCTCCCTGGCATGCTTGAATTGGTTCAATTATGACGAATTTGAACCTATAACCATTTTGGGACCTCTCGGGAGATGAATATAATGGTGTAAAACGTCAGCTTGATACTGTGATACCTTTGTGAAGCATGTAATGGGTAAGATTAATTCTGCAATCATCTTGACTTTGAGATCACATGTATTTCAATAAGTAAATTTTCGAAAGGTTGTTTATTTATTTTTATTTATTTAGTTTTCCTTCTTGGAGCCAGGAACTATTTTCTCCACAAGCCATATCTGTTACTGAGCTTCAGTCATAAGTTTCTGTTTACAAGTTCTAGAGTTCCGAGTGATTTACATGAACTCATATTAGCTGCTTTGCAGCCGTATTTTACAATACACGCCATGACTGCATAATGATCAATGCTTTGTCATTAGGTCAATTAACTCTTCAGACAAACTTACCAGTTTTGTACCTGAGACCATGAACTTTAGCGTGATCACATGAAACAGTCTTGAATGGGTTAGAGATAAAAACCTTGATAAAAACAATATCATTAACAAAGGCGATCTTTTTTCGATAAGCTTAACTACTGAAGCATTCTGATCAATTTATAGTTTTGAAGGACATGGATTATTTGCTTGATGTCCGGACTGGTTTTTTTCTACTTATGACTCACCACAACTCAGAAAGTTCTCATCCGGTTAAGGAAATTATATGCACCAAGGACCCGACGAAACTTTTTTTTTTTTTTTGCTTTAATGATACTCAAAGGTTTTCAAAATCAATGTACAGTTCTGTCAGGTCGCTCACCATAAGAACATCATTAATGGGTTCACTGTCGCTATCATTTTAGATATTGCAGCAATTGGGGTTGAAAGTCTACATTAAAAATTTTAAGATCATGGATTGTCATCTAATATGGTTCTTGAGTACTTTGCATATTTCAGCAGTACCATGATAATGAAGAAATTAGTTATCCTATGTTGTAAATGGTCGGGCTCTCTCTCTCTCCCCTTTTATGTGTAAGTGTATGTGTAGAGGGTCTGTAAGGCCAAACCCATTGGCATACCTTTTTTTTTCCTGCCGAATGGGATGTTCATCTACTCCTTATTTTTGTTTGTTTCTTTTGTTTTTTAAGTTCCAGCATTCATTCTGAATTAGCACAGATTACAGAAAGCCTGAGATTTTCCCCCCTTCCTTACTATTATCAAATAAACATTTTGTACTGAAATGCCAGTTTGGTTGCATTGTTATTCACAGTGGTAATGCAGCTTCAGTACAGTTATCAACAGCGCCCAAACACAGCCTCAGTTGTATGCTCGCATCTCGCAAGGTCGTCAGTTTATGCGGCATCCATAAGCAAACGCTGAGATCCTTGTCCCCCGAGAACCTCGGCCTATGGCTATTGCTGTTGGCCTCCGTGCATTCATAAGCAGTTTCCAACGAAGCCAGTCATTCGGCGGAGACTAAGATCTGGCTATAACCAACCATAACCAATCACCATTACCCTGGCTAGACCTTCCAACTGCAATAAATATGCCCAGACGAAGGCTTCCTAAAAATGGGAGGAGCTTATATTGCGAGCGAGCCACTGCTGAACAAGATCAAACGGATTGCTCATCGTTACCAGTTCCCTCTGATCGGCACCTAGTATCGAAATGTGAAAACGTAACAAAGAAGGTCAGGGCTCATCGGCCCCTTCGCGAGTACTTAACATTGCAAACGCGCCCCCCCCCCCCCCCCCCACAAACTGCACCTCTAAAATGGCCAGTGTTCTTTGGTACAGGAGCGTCAGTTCCGATTAACTAGGTGTTGTGAAATTTTTTATTCATAAACATATGAAATCTCCGTGAATGCATTATATATACACTTAAAGATGAAAGTGTTGTAAGCATTAAATTATTTATACCCGTATTAAAATTTCAAATTGCTTTATTCCTTGTTCATATAAAAGTATACAGCCTAAAAGTGGGAAAACTGTTAAATGAAACTCAAGTATATATGCAGATGCATGGTTCTCATTCTGAAAAAAATTCTCCCAGCTATCAGATCCTAAAGAATGAAACTGTACATGGTGAGTTACAGGTTGTTCACACTTCATGATCAGGTGGAAACTGCGGGTGCCCATAAGATCAACATCATACATCTTGACTTGCATGCTTTTCATTCCCTATGATCAAGTGAAAAGAGCGAATGCCCGGGCAATGAACAAGTGCATCGTTAGATACACGATGTTCATCCTCTCAAAATGTGATATAGGTGAAATCATAAAAGTATCGATATCTCTACCATTTATCAACTTACAGTAATGAGACCGGCACCAAAATGTAGATCGTTCTTTGCTGGTTTATTTTATTTAAAAAACCAGAAATCGAAAATTTTAGATTTATATGGGTTTCATTCTATGCATGTGATGTGTCTGAGCACCCAAAGAGTACTGTTGGTTTCATTGTCACATCTTGACATATCCAAAATGATGTTTGCATTATGTGACAAACAAGGGTGAACACTATGGACTTGACTGAACAGAACTTAACCCTCATGCTGCGAGAGGCATCAAAATATGGCATCGATTTTCCAGGCGTTCACTCTGCACAGGTACATCAATACGGCAAGGTCAAGCTGACCACACGGCCCAGAAGCCGTATTTTCATGCATCAATTCACTCTTTGAGACGTAACTACCATCTTATTGCTCACTGTATCTCTTCTAAATCAAAGGCACTGTGACAAGGACATCTTAACCAGTGAACCATTGGTCAGAATCACAAAGACTAAGCTTTCAAAGGCTCTCCCCGCACTATCAAAAGGGGTAACATCGACATGTGAACTGTTGCTCAACAAATTTGCAATATTATCTCATTTTCTCACAAGCTGACCATCATCTAGAGTTGTCTGTATCAAAGAACCAATCAGAAACAAGCTCTGAAATGACCTTTGCATCAAATGCCCACATTGGTTCATTCGCATATGTCAAACTGGATGAAACCATTTTTTTAGGGCTTTGGGGGGGGGGGGGGGGGGGGGGCATGGCTAGCAATCACACTTCGTTCTCACGAAAATTACAGCTATCAGGTTGGTATCAAAAGTCAGATCATTGGTTAAAGACTAGGTTTTGCTAGTTAATTCATTATCATGTGTGATAAGGCATAGCAGGGAATGTTTCCATACTGATCAAATACAAACCAAACCACGTGGACAGCGGTAGTGTGGTCATCGTACATCGGCAAGGAACAGTGCAACCCAGATAAGATTCCCCGTGAGTAAGGACACTGACTGGACAGCAGGCTTTACGGGTAGCGCGCGGGGTGTGGGTTAAAACATATCTGATCTAGCCTCCCTCATGCTATAGAGAATAACTCCTAAGAGATACAGATAAGAAGTAAAAACAAGTAAGGTCCATAATGAAAATCATCTTGCTATATAAAGCAAGATTAGGACAAAATTATAACTTTTACACACTGCACAATATCTGAGTGATAACTTTGGTGACTGCCTGGTTCACTAGTTGCTCAGAAGACATGATTTGTTTCTGATTTGTTTATGTGATACACATTGCGAATGACGTCACAGAGTGTTTTTGTTTTGTTCTTCCAACACCCAAGATGGCCGGTGGATCAGCTGATGAGTGTAACTTCGAGATATGTCTTTTTAGTGGTTAAAATGCCTGCTGGTTGCATTGCAGAAATATCTTTAAAACCACATAAAAACTGTGGGGTCGCAGCAAAGTCAAAATTGGGCAAAAATAACAAGTTTTATGTAGCGTAGCCCTGCGTGAGAAATAAAACCCAAACGATACAAAGCAAACTAAAGAGAAGACAGAAAATACAAAATTTTTGGCTTTCGCATTGCAGTTGACTGTTATGACAGGGGTAGAAAGGATGGATCCAAGCTGGTCAGATTCCCTACCATCCGTGTAAACAAGGGAAAGGAAATGAACGAATTGACCGAACGTCTCCCATGTGCATGTACACACGTGCCACTGTCTACTGCAGTGAACGACTTTTAGCTCGCCACCAGTTGGTTCGCGACGCCTCAAGTGCTCGCAGTGCAAATCAGCTAACGAATCAAAATCAATGCTACAATCACCATGGTGATGCGTCAGTCCTTACATCAAAAATGGCCAATGTGTGCAATGGGCCCATAGCTCTCTTTGTAAAATACTGTAGACCCTAACAACAACCTCAATGGCTAGTTTTAACTCTTAAAGGCCGAAGCAACGCTCACAGTGTTCATCTGTATTTCGCTAAAGGCCGAGTAAATGGTCCCAGCGTTACTTGGTTTTTGGTTCGTTTAAAAGCTTCCATGTTTTTTAGAGTAAAAGGAAATCACCCTAGAATTGTTTACATGGGGTTTTTGCTTCTTATTATTGTGGAGAAGTCAGTGACATCGTTGCTTTTGTGTTCATTTTATCCGAGAAAAACAGTGTGTGCCGTTGTCAGCTGATTTTTTTGTAAACAATGACCCTATTATTTGTATCTATGACTGGAGTACTTTTTCACATGGATTACTATGAGCAGGGACTTCTATGAAGAATAATAATCACCACCTTCTTGATCTAGACTTTGGTGAGTGTTATGCATGATGTAATTCTTATCGATTTTCTGTTGCTTTTCACACTTTGTATCTAACTTTTCCTTTTCATTTCACTTTTGCCTCAATAAGATATAGTTATTTGCAATCCTCGTTGAATTCCCTTTCATTTGATATATGATATGTTGTCCTTTACACAATATTTTGGCTTGTAAAGCCCAATTAAATTCACATCCCTATCTAAAAAAATCATACCCGAAACTAATTCCGTCAAAATGGGAAAAAAATGACAGCTTTTAGGAGTTAACGTGGTTCCAACAGCCGGCCAATGATGTAACGCAATAGGTCCCTAATGAGATGTTCCCGGAATTTAAGTAGCCTTTCAGTAAAATGTACGAAATCATGAATGGAGACTATGCAAATTTGTTGCACAACATGACTGCAGTGTACCACAGTATCACATACTGAAACAAAGATGTACCTGGAAAAACAAAGTCAAAAAAAAATTTTTTTAATCAGAAAACTTAACAAAAAATTGGTCTGTCCATCACTTAAATGATTCCCCGTATCTGTTGAAAATTAGTGACAAATATCCTCTTCAGATCAGCACCCAAGGTTTCTTACGTTTGTTTGGTTTTTTTTTTTTTTTTGTATAATTTCATGTACAAACAAAACTAAGAACCAAAAATGATAAATGGATTAAAAAAATAAAAACCATGGACAAGAATCTATAAGTTCCATAACTCCATGCCATGGTCAGAAGAGGGGTGTAAGTGGCCTTGTAGTAAAAACAAAAATCCCAAATGAAACTACCAGTAAATGTAATTATTGCATAATATGACTGTAGTGAATCAGATCAACATATGTGAGGCACTCTAGGGAACTCACTCCACATGTTGCGCTCAGCACTTTTGTGGTGGATAGGGACTTCCTGCTCCTATATCAGTTCTTGGCATAAATAAATTCCTCAATCAATTCTTGATGCCTAGGCAAAAGGATTTTAATGAATTCCGCCTACAATTTTTTTTTTTCTGATCCAATCAAATGGTCTTTTCAAATTTCCGTGGACTTTAACTCCCAACACCTGACTTCCCTTTCCCATTTTCATTCCCCATCCCTGAACTAAAGGCAGTAAGACTAATTTAAAACTAACTTCTTTTTTTTTAAAAATTATTTGGGCTACTAAATGTTTTTACATTTTTATGAAACAAAAACCAAAAAAATGGGGCAATTTTGATGCTGGGGTTCTTTGTAAACATCCACTGATGCCATATTGCATTGTATCGCATTGGGGTGTTCTGGTACACATCCTATCGTAACCGGGTGTTACGAGTTAAAACACGTTTTGCTCAAAAGTGACTTTTTCTGCCTTGCCACCTTGAAAGAGCCCTAACTTGGTCTATTTTAAACACTTTTACATAAAATAAAGTGCTTTCTTCTCAGGACAGTTTGTACTTTCACAGTATACCCTTAACTTCACTTAGAAAAGATTGGCAATGTGGACCATTTTCCTGGAGGGACTCACATCAACTGAAGCAAACAATACTAAGTCCCAAAAATTGGAAAATCGACCAAAATCAGCAAACTTATACCCCTGATCAGAGGTATGGTCAATGATGGGCGTACCATTTCCAGTATCATCCAGTTTGGTCATCTGAAATATTGGAACGGATTCCGTCTTATCACCTGATGCAAACACAGCCTGAACCATGATCTTGTAATTGACTTGAGGCTTCAAATCTGTGATGGTGGCTAAACGCACCACAGCGGGCACAGTCATGGAACCCTCTGCAGATACCAAAAGAATGATAGTGTTTAGACACAGCAAAAATAATGAATTAAAATTTTAACTACACAATAAATGATTTAAATATTTCATACAGAAAACAATATGTTACAAAGACAATAGCTCTGATGATAATAAATTACGCGGTTATACCAAAGGCTTGTTTTTTAAATTATATAGCAATCAAATACAGAAAGAAGACACTGACTTAAGACAACATGACCTACTACAATACATTATGAGATGCTTACAGGACAAATATTTCCTCCATCGAGCTGCTCTGCTTTCTCAGACTTAAATTCCTGCCATATTTTTTTATAGATCAGCCTTGTTCTCCTCTTGGGGATTTTTTTTGTTTTTACTTTCCCCTTGTGCATAATTCCTCACAATTTCATGAGGTGAATTAGTAAATCATTTTTTTCTTTTAAAATTAAAGAAAATGAAGTCAAAAGAACATGGCTACACTCGCTTACATGTCAAAATTCTTGTGCACGAAATACCCATCAGGTAACAATGAAGAATTTATGTCTCCCATAGCCACAGCATGGACTCAGGATATGATTACTAAAGTGGATGCTAATATTCAAACTTCATATTGAAAATATAACCTTTTTGTTTTCTGTTCACCCATTTCAGCCAAGTTACCAATATTTCTAATATAATCCTAATTAATGCTTTGCCCTTTGACATTGAGTAGTAAAAATTGTTGGAACAATTCCATTTCAAGATGCAGATACACTTAATCTTGATACAAAATGAATAAAAACCCTATTCTACTTCCGTGTACCAAATAAATAAAACAACAGCAACCATGACAAAAAAGAATCTAGACACACACACAAGACACAACAATTTACTTGAGTCAATTTCTGGTTTTGTGGCCTCCCACATCACAACAAAGTATTTAATGCAACCCTCCGAGAACAAAACCATCTTATGGTGATCCACATTAAGAGAAACATTTTGCTTCTCTAGGCGGATATCAGAACCCTTGAGGGGGATCACCATAGTAAAGTCATCAACCCCCGGGTCTGGTTTCATTTCCACAGAGTCATTCAGGAAGAAGGACCAGGGTTTGCAGGTGATGTTTGTAATGGCAGGTGCTGGAGTCGAGCTCTCTGCATGGAAGTTACAAGATTTCATGAAAGTCCAGAGTTTTGACCTCTTTTGTGATGATCTTTACATTTCAATACACTTTCGTATCTCATCAACTGATGGATGCCATGGTATATTAATTACAGGATGTTACGTGATTTTATTTGTGACATGCAGAATAGCCTAGCCTACAGCTGCAATTCAACAAATGCACTTTCCTCGGCATCTTGATTTGCATTAAGTACTGTATTCACTGTGATAATTTTAACACTGCAAAACTAATCTCGGCTCATACAAAACGTGACCAGGAAAAACTGAGAATGTTAAAGACTATAAAACATGATGGGAAAATTAAGGTTCAACTTCAAAAGTTGTTCTCAATGAGCATAATACGAACATGTATCCATAATTTTCATTTATCCATCACAAAACTACATCTATATCATGAAACAACTTGCGGGACTTCAAGACCTCCCACGCTCATAGACCTCGGATTTGCACGAGATTTAAAGGTGGTTTTCTTTAGACTTGCGGAAAGTTCTTTTATTTGTAGATTTGGAGACTTGAAATGATGGACAGGTATTTTTTTGAGTTTTGCTTTTTATCACTGACTGATCACTCCCGATTCTTTTTTTTTTTAACTTTTCAGGAATGCATGAGCCCACGACATCATCACTTGCTACCAGTTAATTTGAATTCAGACGAGTTTCAATGCCCAAAATGGTTTTTTTTTTTAAATGCTTCAGCACCAGGGACAGTGAACTAAGCTCACCATTTTTCTCTATTGAGTAAACGTTCCTACCCCAGCATCGCTTTCCTTTTCGTATACTCATTCATAAGTCATTAGCATAGCCAATCACAATCCAGTAAATAATGCACTATCAACTAAAATTAGAATGTAATCAATCATTTCCAAATGGGGTTTTTGCCTTTTACCATAAAAATTTGTACAACGAGTAGTTACTAGGTTTTAAAATGAATTTAGCAGAAAACTGCAGGAAACTGCGTTTTATCGTAGTCTTGGAATTCTTGAAGGAAATTTTGCAAATTCCCGCTGCAAAAAACTGCACAGGAAATTGGGGAAATCAATCTGGCAACACAGACTTCAAATTGTGCATTCTTTCACCCTAGTATTTTAGTACAATCTTTTTATGACGTCATGCAGTCAGGCTAAAGTATCCATAATACTTTTCTCAACAGCCACAAAATTGCTGTAATTTTGTCACTACTCTTACTTACCTTCTGAAGCATCTGCGTTTGTTGCATTTCCTTTGCCATTGTCAGTGGCTGATGTGGCATTATCTCCGGAAGTATGATTTCTCTTGGTTTCCTCAAGCGTTAAAGCTACTAAACTGACACCATGTTTTGTGAAATCTACATCTTTGTTGAGCTCCTGGCCATCAAATGAGGCAAATGTAGCATTAATGTCGTGAGCCATGTAAATTTGTGGTGGATCCCAGCCCAGTATTATGGCATTAGAGCTTGTCAGGTGGGTGGTCACATTCTCCGGCCGCCTCAACACAACATGATGATCTGTGAATTCACAGTAAACAAAACCACCGAGATAATACAACCGGCATATAATGGACAGCTGCGGTCCATGTCAGGCTCTTTTTCTTAAAAATGAAGTTTTTTTATCACTGTATTTAACGCGAACTTTAAATATGTTTGTGGAAAGAGTTCCATAAATGTCCCAACCACTTTGAAGTTTGTATTACCATTACCAAAGATCATGATAAACTTGTTTCATGACTTTACGATGATATGTTGTTATATTGTCATTTGGTATTACATAATAAAGAAGAAAAATGCTTTTCGAATTTTTAAAATTGGACCATTATATATACTTTAAGGTTATGAATTTTCAATAATTTTTTTTATGATGATAATTTCCAATAAAAAGTCACCCATTTTTTGGGGAAAGCAGTAATCTCAAAGTCATATTTAAAGTCTTGTTACTTTGTTACTTTGTATTGGAGTGACGAAACATTCAAATTTGTTAACTAGAATCTAGTATTTAATTAAATATATGCTTGACATGCACAGTTTCATGTCAATATCCCTGTAAATAAATTCAATCTGTCATAAAACTTCTACCGATTCAAATGGTCTTTTGTATTGCATCACAAGATACAGAAAAGCCTTATAATAAATTGTTGGAATTTTACCTAGTAAACATCCTATTCTCAATTTATTTAAATTATAATAATTTAATCCACATGTCGCTTTGGTGTGGGATACTGAGAAATAATGAAAGTAAAAAGACTTGTTTAAAATTGTGAAATAAATATTTTTAAACATTATTATTAAGAAGAAGCCAAGCACTCTGTTAAATTAATTTCTTTTCAGCGTGTCATCATGATAAGTAAAATATCTCTCATGAGAGATTCAGATATGCTCAAAATAAATGTTCTACAGTTTCAGAAACCTTATATTTCTGGAATATTGCTGAACAGTATTATACACACTAATAAATGTACATGCACTACCATTTCAGTGAGTACAGATTTGTCTTGATTAATTGAATCACATTATCAGTCTGTACTACTGCACTGTGTACAGCAACCACATGTTCCTTAAAAAAGCTATTTAGTTGTACCACACCATGCATGGAATACCAGGAATTACCTTCAAATAGTCTGGGAAATCAGATTAATATAGCCCTAAGCCCAGGCAGGTCTGGGGGAGGAAATAAAAAAACAACGCCACTCACAACATTATTAATATTGGCCTGTGCGAGAAAGTATCAAAGTATGACTGACCTAGACTCCTTTTCAATCGCACTGTTTTCATGTCTTTCGTCTTCCAATCCAGCACTAAGCTAATAATTACTATAGTGTTAGTCCACATAAAACATTAACACTGAATGAAATTTGATACCTTGCATAAAAAAAATGGAATTAAACTTAAAATTGTGACTGCCCGGTGTGTAAGAGCAGACCTCCGCACTCGCTGTTTCATAGAAGATCACCTATAAGATGAAATGCCGGCCTACCCATTGGCCCATGTTGCCTTTCCAATTCTGAACACATAAGTATAAAAGCAACAAGAGGCTCATGTTTGACATTTAATAACTCCTAATAGACAAAAGCAATAAGAAATGAACACATAAGACACAATTTAAGTGAAATGACTTTTCTAATTGTGTACCGAGTTCCATAAAAAATTATTGCAAACTTTTACACAACCCTGTACAGGGAAGTTGGACACACTGCGCAGGATAACACTAGGCCTGAAAATCCGTATGAGGGCTTGGAGGAAAAAATGCAGTGAACATGTTCATTTCCTGATTTTCCTCCACTTGCGTTACTTAACTCTTTCCTTACGGACCAGAATTTCACATCTGGACGAAGCACCTCCTGGGGTTATGTATTGCATTTGTAAACATAGATTGCCTTACTACCCAACAACTGTCCAAACTATACATTTATCGTACACATGGTATCGCTGGACACGCTAGGACAAAGGAAGCTTTACCAAGAATTCTATAATTTAAGGTTCATTCAACGTCACACTCACAGGATGTTAATTTCCAAAACAGTGGTCAAAGAATACCTTAACAATGTCACAATGCAGAGTGCGTTGTATCGGCTGCCGCTAGGGAAGCATGCGACACAGTGTGCGTTGTACCGTGCGGAAAGAGTTAAAAGTTACAGAAATAATAAATGCTGTGTGTTAATTTTGTTAGATTTTATCTGACAATATCGGCGCATAAACACTTTATTTTATATGGTTGAAAAGTAGGCCTATTATTTTTAGTGTATGTTAATCTTGTTTCGTGCGCCCTTTGTGCAGTGCTACTTGGATTTTCTTTGCAAGTTTTCTGATGGGGGTTATGGGTAGAGTAAGGGGTAACATTAGGACAGGGTTGCAGATGGGGTGTGTTTGTGGGTGACTGGAACATTTGAAACTCTTTCCATCTTTGTTTTGATGAATCACGACCTTTGGCTTGCACCTAAACTTAGGCTATACCATTGGCATTACCACTGGTCACTGGGAAGGAAAACCAGGAAGGGAGAATCTTGTAGCAGCTAGACTGGCAGTATTAATCTATTATGTGGGCAAGTGAACCAACTACTGTATGGTGGAGTTTCTTCAGCCTTCCCTTCCAATTCCATGTCCACTGGACACAGTGTTTCCACTGCAATGACAATTTGATGTAGAGTCTAGATCTATCTAGATCTAGATCTAGACTATACCTGATCTGGTCATAATCCGATCTCTAGACCCAGATCTAGAATGTAGGCCAAACACTAAGGAAAAACAATCATGGGAGCCCAACTTACCGTCATACTGTTCCACGCCAGTTGTCCTTGCAGCAGAGATAGATATGACACTTAAAATGAAACATATGAATTGGACAGCTACCATATTTTGGCTATTTGTGACTTTCTTTTTCCTTATCTTGCTTTGTTTGTCCTGTAACTTGCAGTCATACCCGTACCGTTGTGATGAAGCCAAGGTGCACGAAAGTTCCGTAACCAATTAAATCAGTGGTTCTCAACATTTCTCAGGCAGTGACCCCTTGGTATCCAAGTTTTCTTTCGTCGCCCCCCCCCCCCAATCTTACCCTACCCTAACATGCAACCAAAGGCGCACAGACTAGACATGTTTTCGAAGCTTTTTTTTTCACAATACTTGGCTAACTGGTTATTCAGATAATTATTATTAACGAAAATAGGAAATATCCTTTATCAAATGCATCAACAATTGGTTGTTCCTGTTCATAAAGCCCATGTAGCCTACTGTTAACAAGTTCTGTGACCTTCCCGTGGTTGGTATGCTATGGTCAGCTATTTAATATCGGTGTTTGTGAGAAGCGAACGCAGATTTCCCCCTCTCATACATCTGAAGCCTGCCAGCTGATTCTCTGTTTTTGAGATGTCTTTGGGTCGCATTCGATCCTTTTCCTACAAAATCCAAAAAATGTGGGGGGGGGGGGCATTACTGGCATTAGAGGGAGAAGGAACGTCCAGGGCTGTCAGTGGATAATGATGCCAACCCCTGAACTTCGGCCTAACAGAATGCTGTTCACGCAAGCGCGATCGACTTCTGTCCAATGCCTATGACTTTATCTCATGACATGAGCATGTAAAACCAAACAACTTCCCCGTTTGACTTGAAAAATTCTTGCAGTTTTGTAGATGAACGGGTTATTTTAAAATCCCTTGATTACAGTTCTGTTCACGATACAATGTACTTGGCTGTAGATGGATAGCAAAGAAACTGACATTTCAACGCGGATGACCGGACCTTTCTCAATCCCGGATTTTTGCGTATCCGCGGAACTCTTACAGCCCTGGGAACGTCCTTCCAGAGGGAAGAATAGGTGTTCTGGTGTTTTATCGTGAAAACTTTGATGCCCTCTTAATTGAAATTAAATTGGCATTCCATGCAGTGCTGAAAATCTAGCCATTCTTCTTGCAAATTCCTAGGCATCATAGGTGCATCGTAACGCACTCAGGAACATAGATCTCCCACGTCTCGATATAGCCTGTGCATGATTTTGCGAAGCTGAGTGAAGTGAAGGATTCACCCCTGTTTTCCACAACTTCAGCTTGACGGAAAAAGACAACAGGATATAGTTTGCCTTAACTAGAATGGTCTTGTTGCTGAAAATTCATTACATTAAACTTAGTAAAAAATTTTAATATACAGGTATCTTCTGTATTCTCTCCCCAGGCTAGCATGCCGACTCCTGTTGCCAAAAGAAAAAAACAGCTTCTGCACTGATTCAAACAGCTCCAAAACTCGGCAAGTCAGTTACTCATTGATGAACAGAAGAGCTCGGTATAAAGAAACTGCTCAAATTTTTCCGTCATTCTCAACACGGGCGTTGTGAAGACCAGAGACCTCGATGGGTGCTCCATCTGTTGCAACTGAAATTATATTGGACATTGGTATGGCCTTTTTCTAAAGTAATCATTCACCTGCTGTCATTTAGATCTACTAGTAATTTATTGATTGGTCATAGAAACTGACAGGGTATCTTTTTTTTTTTCTTCTATCAATGGGCATAAATAATTAGGTTTTATTCTAAAAAGAAGTGAAAGCATGGTCAAGATACTGTGAAAAACTGTGATCCCTAGTTAGGAAAATAAATATTAATGTGTCCCCTCACGTTTTCGCCCCCCTCTCGCCCCCTTCCGTCGTTTTCGCCCCATGTCGACCCTTTTATCGTTTTCGTCCCCGACCCAGAATCGCCCGGTTGAGAACCACTGAATTAGTAAAAAAAAAAAGTGACCATGAACAGGTCTATTTCCGGTAAAAACACGGAGCGGCTCGAAAATCCGCCGCGGCGAATGAATTTGAGGGCAAGACCTGAACAACGGTGAAACGAGTAATTTACCGAAATCGCAAAATATACATTGTCGGTTATACATTGTCTGGTCAAGAACTCAGCACCACAATCTCTGAAATTATGTAGGCTTAATAAGAATGTGAAGAAGGGAACTACACAATTAATTTTACAAGGACTAGACCTTTTGCGAATATAATGGGAGATTTTAACTTGCAGTTTCTGCCTTCTCTGCCTCACTGGCCTAGCAATTTGCAGTCCTTCTACTGTCAAAAATATTTTCAGATTTTCAGAGATAAATTGTAAAATTTTCATGTCGTTTATTTCTAGGCTAGTGTTCATTTTATTGTCATATTGTCTTATACAGTCTAAACTGTATTAAGGTATAAATAAACTTCATGGCTGCCATAAAGCAGTACATGACTATTTATACATGTATTTCAGATACATATTCCCGCAGGGAAAACCTGAACAAACCAGTAATGGTCGAGCTTGATTGGAATAAACTGAAAAGGTTGGACAGCAGTGTATGTCCATTATAGTAAAAGACAAAGAAGCAGACACTGCAAAAGCCTGAGGGGTTTCCTAGTAAGCAAATTTATCACAATGAAAGCTATCCAAGACAAAGCGGAGCGCTGGCTGCGAGCATAGGCCTAACAATGAGAAAATGAAACTGAAGGAGAATATGAACATGTGGGACAATAAAAACACCACTTTGAGTCTGAGAAAAACGACAGAATAAAATGTAAGTGGCAAAACAATGTAAAACTTAAATGAAGTGACACAGTTAAATTTAACTTTAAACATAATTATTTATAACAGAAATATAACTAAAAAAATAATGAAGACATCTGTCGACTCCTCTAAACCCAATTCCATGACCGAAACTCTGGCTACTACTCGACCGCCCCCCCCCCCTCCCCCCTCGCCAAAAATGACATAAAACAGCAGTCATATATGTCTATATATACCTGTTTGGCCAAATTTATTTATCAATTTTCCCCTATAAAATTGTCACTTTTTCAGAACTAGCAGGCACATATCTAGATTTATTCACTATTTTAATCATATTTCTCCATTATAGGAACTATGCTCTGAGAAGATTAAAAAAGGTGTGTTATTTTCAGTCCTTTTAAAATGAAAATTATAGATTATCGTTTGCTCAGAAAATCCTGGAAGTGTTTACAAATCAAGATGGCTGCGCCGTGTGCTGAACCACCAAAGGGGGGCTTTTCCTTCGAATATTTTGCAAGGTTTGGCAATAATTTTACTAATTAAGTTTAACTTGTGATAAGGAAACTGTCTAATATTTTTTCCTCGTTTACATTTAATTCGAATTCTGTTACCTTTTCCAGATATTTCATATGTGAACACAGAGGGTTCAGCGTCCGTCATTGCTCAGCAAATTTGGAGCCATGCATCAGATGTCAGAAGAGTAGAAATCTAGATCGAGATTTAGTCTAGATCTAGATCTAGAGTCTAGATCTAGATAATAAACTGATTTCGCCCCATTACAATTGTATAAATGTAGATCTAGATCTAGAAAATGTACAGTGCTTATACTGACATTAGACTATGAATCTGTTAATGTTTTGATTAGATCTAGAGGCCTAATGTTATTGTTAGGCCTACATAGGCCGGAAGGAGTTCCGTACTCGAGCGCCAGTATATAGCTACCCCGGCGGCTTTCCCTGATTGATAAGTCAATCTGACTACTGCCCGGACAAACATCGGCCTACGGCCTCGATGATACAAACTGACTAGACCCTCACGTCGTTACATATCAATCATTGCTTTTTTTTCCAATGACAATTGGATAAACTAACAAAATTAATAAGTACTTTTATCAAAAAGTGGCGCTCGAGTAAGGTACTCCTCCCCATAGGCCTACTTGCTCTAGACTAGATCTAGATTCTATATCTAGAGTTTATAGTCATACAGATAGGATTGAGGCTAACAACAGACATCAAAGGATAGACAGGAGTTTCTCAGTACGACAGTAGTAGTGGTAGTGGTAGATTTGTAATTTTGAGATTTAGGACAATCTAGAGATCTAGAGTCTAGATCTAGACTAGATCTAGATCTAGATAGTCAATGCACTAGGTGCGGTCAGCATGTCGGTGCGGTCAATATTTGTTTTTCCGGAAGGAGTTCCGAATGCGTTACATGCTAAAGAGGGTTTAGTTTGAGGGGGTTGAAAAAAAAGGGGGCTAGATCTAGGTATTTTTGGGGGGGTTTACTAAAGAAATAGTTCAAACAATATATTAATATTTCATGGCATGTTTCGCTTTCTATGTGTCTCTCTCCCCTCTCTATCTCGCTTCCATTTCATCTCGACTTCTCTGCATGTGAAACATCTGAAAGAGAAAACATACATTCCCCCAAAGTGTTACTTGTCACCAAAGTACATCAATGTGGGGACTATTGATTATAACGCGGATGGATTGGCTGGGGGCGGGGGCATAATTTTCTATTGATACAGAAGAGCAGCCAGTATGTATATATATATACATGTAAAATAACGCTATCGGGACTCGGGAGTAAGGACGGAATATAAAATCATCATATTTGGACTCGAGTCCGAATATTAAATCATCATATACGGACTCGAGTCCGAATATAATGATTTTATATTCGGACTCCGGAGTCCCGATATGACTGTTTTATATTCGGACTCCGGAGTCCCGATATGACTGTTTTATATTCGGACTCCGGAGTCCCGATATGACTGTTTCATATTCAGACTCGGGTCCGTCCTTACTCCCGAGTCCCGATAGCGTTATTTCATACATGCTGGCTGCTCTTCTGTATCAATAGAAAATTATGCCCCCCCCCCCCCCCAGCCAATCCATCCGCGCTATAATCAATAGTCCCCACATTGATGTACTTTTGTGACAAGTAACACGTTGGGGGAATGTCGGGGGGGCGGGGGGTTTGAGAGCCCAGGGTATGAAAAGCCTACTTGGGGGAATGTCGGGGGGGGGGGGGTGGTGAGTCCGGAGTCCCGATAGCGCTATTTTATATTCGGACTCCGGAGTCCCGATATCGGGCCCCACTGCATTCCAGAGTCCCGATATCATCATTTATTATTCGGACTCCAGAGTCACGATATGACTGTTTCATATTCGGACTCGGGTCCGTCCTTACTCCCGAGTCCCGATAGCGTTATTTTACATGTATTATATATAATATATCATATACATACTGGCTGCTCTTCTGTATCAATAGAAAATTATGCCCCCCCCCCCCAGCCAATCCATCCGCGTTATAATCAATAGTCCCCACATTGATGTACTTTGGTGACAAGTAACACTTTGGTGGAATGTCGGGGGGGGGGGGGGTTGAGAGCCCAGGGTATGAAAAGCCTACTTGGGGGAATGTCGGGGGGGGGGGGGTGAGTCCGAATAGGATGATTTTATATTCGGACTCAGGAGTCCCGATAGCGCTATTTTATATTTGGACTCCGGAATCCCAATATCGGGCCCGACCGCATTCCCGAGTCCCGATATCATCATTTATTATTCGACTCCAGAGTCCCGATATGCCTATTTTATATTCGGACTCCGGAGTCCCGATAGCGTTAGTTTATATTTGGACTCTGGAGTCCCGATAGCGTTAGTTTATATTCGGACACCGGAGTCCGGATAGCGTTATTTTATATTCAGACTCCGGAGTCCTGATAGCGCTTTTTTATATTCGGACTCCGGAGTCCCGATATCGGGCCCGACCGCATTCCCGAGTCCCGATATCATCATTTATTATTCGGACTCCAGAGTCCCGATATGCCTATTTTATATTCGGACTCCGGAGTCCCGATAGCGCTAGTTTATATTCGGACACCGGAGTCCGTATAGCGTTAGTTTATATACGGACTCTGGAGTCCCGATATTGGGCCCGACCGCATTCCCGAGTCCCGATATCATCATTTATTATTCGGACTCCAGAGTCTCGATATGCCAATCTTATATTCGGACTCTGGAGTCCCGATAGCGTTAGTTTATATTCGGACACTGGAGTCCGGATAGCGCTTTTTTATATTCGGACTCCGGAGTCCCGATATCGGGCCCCACTGCATTCCAGAGTCCCGATATCATCATTTATTATTCGGACTCCAGAGTCCCGATATGCCTATTTTGTATTCGGACTCCAGAGTCCCGATATGACTGTTTCATATTCGGACTCGGGTCCGTCCTTACTCCCGAGTCCCGATAGCGTTATTTTACATGTATTATATATAATATATCATATACATACTGGCTGCTCTTCTGTATCAATAGAAAATTATGCCCCCCCCCCCCCCCAGCCAATCCATCCGCGTTATAATCAATAGTCCCCAGATTGATGTACTTTGGTGACAAGTAACACTTTGGGGGAATGTCGGGGGGGGGGGGGGTTGAGAGCCCAGGGTATGAAAAGCCTACTTGGGGGAATGTCGGGGGGGGGGGGGGTGAGTCCGAATATAATGATTTTATATTCGGACTCCGGAGTCCCGATAGCGCTATTTTATATTCGGACTCCGGAATCCCAATATCGGGCCCGACCGCATTCCCGAGTCCCGATATCATTTATTATTCGGACTCCAGAGTCCCGATATGCCTATTTTATATTCGGACTCCGGAGTCCCGATAGCGTTAGTTTATATTCGGACTCTGGAGTCCCGATAGCGTTAGTTTATATTCGGACTCTGGAGTCCCGATAGCGTTAGTCCGATAGCGTTAGTTTATATTCGGACTCCGGAGTCCCGATAGCGCTTTTTTATATTCGGACTCTGGAGTCCCGATATCGGGCCCGACCGCATTCCCGAGTCCCAATATCATCATTTATTATTCGGGCCCCAGAGTCTCGATATGCCTATTTTATATTCGGACTCTGGAGTCCCGATAGCGTTAGTTTATATTCGGACTCTGGAGTCCCGATAGCGTTAGTTTATATTCGGACACCGGAGTCCGGATAGCGCTTTTTTATATTCCGACTCCGGAGTCCCGATATCGGGCCCGACCGCATTCCCGAGTCCCGATATCATCATTTATTATTCGAACTCCAGAGTCCCGATATGCCTATTTTATATTTGGACTCCGGAGTCCCGATAGCGTTAGTTTATAGGCCCGACCGCATTCCCGAGTCCCGATATCATCATTTATTATTCTGACTCCAAAGTCCCGATAGGCCTATTTTATAATGGAATGGATAGGCCTATGTCAGGGACCATGCCTGCCTCTAGGTTGGTGGCTGCTCTTCTGTATCAATAGAAAATTATACCCCCCCCTCTCCCCCCAGCCAATCCATCTGTAACAGGGCGACAGACAGGCAAGGTATAGCTAGCGTGGGAAGATAGCTAACGGCGGGGAGACAGAGTTATTGTAGGCCAGAGGGGGAAAGTAGCCGATGCAACTGAAGCGCTTTGACACCCGAAAAGGGTAGTGTTTACTTGACCGCCGTACTTGTCGATCAGATCACCTGGGAATTGCTTGGGGGGGTAGAGCTGTTTCAATAGTATTTGACGTGGAGTCGACGGGGGGGGGCTATTAGGATAACTAATGTACACTCGGTGAGCGTCTTGGGACGCTACCTGACTGGGTATAAATCCCCGAACGCTCCTTCCAACTTCAGACCGCTCAGAGCACTCACCAGCTTCGTGCCGAAGAGGAGACCACAACCGCAACTGTAACTTTGTACTAGTCTTGTGAGT
Organism: Onchidella celtica; assembly: GCA_963931925.1. Taxonomy (NCBI): domain Eukaryota; kingdom Metazoa; phylum Mollusca; class Gastropoda; order Systellommatophora; family Onchidiidae; genus Onchidella; species Onchidella celtica. The sequence continues at coordinate 20,761,173 of OZ007577.1, forward strand.
GGGGAAGGTCAGGGAACCCGCAAACATCCTTTGTCAGAGCGTGGTATCTTTGGTATCTTGTCGGCATTTGGGCTGTTGCTGAGTGGTAAGTTAATTGTACGATGTATGTGTATTTTACTTAATGTTCATGATTGTAGAACCTAAATCTAGTGGGTTTACTTTGGTATAACTACTGCCTCTGAGAGAGTCACGGAAACGCCGTTATATATATGTTACGAAACCTTATAGGATGGGGTCCGTTAGAGAGAGCGTTATTCTTCGTGGGGAACGTGTAAATATCATTAAAACTGTATTGATCGTTTATTCTATTGCCTATATGGGAGCCTATGGAGTATGGGAGCTGCAGCCTGACTTATAACAGTGTCAGCGGTTAAAAGTGTTAATGATGAATATCCGTCATGGAGTAAGTATGGAAGTCATGCCTTCCAGCAGTAGATTAGGACTTTGCGATTGTTTTTCTACAGAGGAGGAAGAACAACACCTTCTTGGCTTCTCAACTTCTTGTCCTTTGATTAACGACATCGTAGCGTCTTGGCTTCCCGACCTATTGGTACCTGCCGATACCTGTTGATCTAACTGCGCAGTCAAGCCAGGGTAGAGAGGAAGAACCAGTGCCCAGATAGCGCCATACACCCCTAAAGGAGAGGTTTCCTTATGCTGAATGTTCCCATGTGTTTTATAAAATGTGCTAGAAATTGAATATTACGAAGCCATTTAATTAGCATGTACTGATTTGCATCAAGTTCGTTCCATCGAAATTCACATGAAATTGTATGACCTATGTTCCTATTATTATTGAATGAATTAATAATTATTGTATATATGTAAGCAATACAGATATCGTTTGTTATAACTTATAGAAGAGAGATAGTCGATTATTTAGTGTGTTTGTGCCGTGCCCATCACGGCTGGTGTCAGAAGAAAGTTAGTGAGAGAAAGTGGAAACATCACACCATCCGCGTTATAATCAATAGTCCCCACATTGATGTTACTTTTGTGACAAGTAACACTTTGGAGTAGCCTACTCGGGGGGGGGGGTGAGCTTAGGGTATGAAAAGCCTACTCGGGGGGGGGGGGGGGGGCTTGAGCCCAGTAGGCCATGGGACCAAACTTGTAGCTTGTCATTCCGTTACGCACCTCAGGGGATAAACTTGCCGAATACGGCCTCAAAGACATCAAAGGACGGAAATGTTTCGTTGAGGCGAACTGCCATTTTGCATGAGTACTTGACGTCTCTGACCACGAGCAATATCAGGTCCTTTGTTTCTCGAGCAATATAGATCTAGTACTAGATCTGACGAGTGACGACAGCGTGATGCGCCCGGAAGCTGGAATGCTCGCGCATGCACGTAAAAAAGTCCGAGGCCGAGTACAAATTTCTTATACGGGCGACGACTCCGAAAGAGTCCGAATATAAAATTCTAATATTCGGACTCGAGTCCGGATATGAAATTCTAATATTCGGACTCGAGTCATGATTCGGATATTATTAAAACTCACGCAGAGAGTGAGTTGTTTTTTTACCAGGGCCATGAGAAATTGGCTGGTGGCCTTGAACGGTCCTCGCCAAATTATATAGTTGGTGAATAAATAAATGTAAAGTTAAACGGTTAGATTCACGCTTGTGGGTTTTAATGTTCGTGATTAATAAATAATGGAGTAGGGGTGAAACAAGGTGGGGACAGTTGACATTGTTAAGTATGACTAGACAAGTTTTGCACGTTAACTGGCTGGTAGAATAGTGCAGACGTATTACTACAATTAAAATGGTGGGAGGTTTCGACCTATGAGATAGCTGAACTAATTGGGCCAGCGGACTAGCACGCTGGGTAGTTAGATAGTATAAGACATCGTGTAACGTTCAGATTTGGTGAATACAGGCGAGCAGAAGCATCGTGTCGTGAAGTATCTCCGGTCGACCAGTACCTGAACTGTGTGCTTTGAAGACAAGAAGTCCTTGCTAACGGACTGACTGAGCTCTAGAAAGAAAGGTCTGAGTGGGCTGACCTTTGAAAGCCCACGCTGCACTATATTGATGTTCGCGCCTCCCAGTAGGCGTGAGCAATGGTAATATATCTTATTTATTCAAGTATAATAGAGATCGGAGATAGAGAGAAAACTACAGCCTCATAGGAAGACTAAGGAAACCCCAGCTGGCACTCGACCACGAGTGTCCTGTATCATAGATCTATTGCCATAGTATGATTGGAATAATATAGCACATTGTTGATGAATTGAATAGTGATTGTGCATAAAATATAGTCTTTTGGCAACTGCTTAAATTACCTACAAGCCGAAGAGTGCTTCTGTAGGCTTTGAACGTACTGGGCTCTCCTAACATTTAAGCCCATATGATTTATGGAGAGTTTGCCTGGCGACTGGCCAGTGGCGACTCAACTGTCACTTTAAATTGATATCTAGTTTCGTATAATATACCTATTTGCTACCATAGTTACATGAATATCATTGGTTAAGTTATTAATTAGAGTTTTTTTGGTTTGAATATATACCTCTATTGTCTTTTGTTTTGTTATTAATATTTATGTAAACTATGGCCTGACCGGCCTGACATATATACGCTCTAGTTATTTAATACTTTTCTTGTGTGGTTGTGTCCGAGTTAGCTGTCTCTCGTGCAGTCGTAACATCCCCAAGACCCTAACTCTGCTCGTGACATCCGAGTACAAATTTCTTATACGGGCGACGACTCCGAAAGAGTCCGAATATAAAATTCTAATATTCGGACTTGAGTCCGGATATGAAATTCTAATATTCGGACTCGAGTCCGGATATGAAATTCTAATATTTGGACTCGAGTTCGAATAGACACAACGAATCATAAATCATGACAATACTCGGATCCGCACCCACACCCTTTGGCTCCTAAATCACACGTCTTAACCATTTCGCCACGAAGGTGAGTTAACAGATTGTCGGTAAAAATTTACTTATGGTTATACTCACAGTCAGTACCTTGACCTAACTTACGGAAAGTTACCGACCTTGTTAATTTGCATAGTTTTTAAAAATTATGAATCGGCTTATTAGCGAAACAATCCGATTTCAGCTGCTCGGAGATTGCATGATCTGAGCTAATGAGGGCCTACTTGAGTTTATGTCGATCGCCAATGGCTACCCCAGCCCCTTTTCGCCTGATTAGTCAATCTGACTACCACCCATTGATACAAACTGACTAGACCCTCACGCCCCCAGGTCCGTCTGACCATTCCATGTGTTGTGAGTTTAAATTCGTGTATACCAAGTTTTGTTTCAGTAAACCTTCGCCAGTCGCGCTTTTGGTAAATTCTGTTACTGTGAGTGTGACCTCTCCCCGGCAAGTTTCAAAATGGCAGCTGTTTTCGGATTTTATCTCACTTCAGACTTTTTTCTTGGATTATAATTATACTACTTTTCTTAGCAAGTATGTTACAAATTTTGTGAATATGAAGTGATAATTATTAATTGGTCATAAGGTCTGGAACAATGTGTAACAGTGAGCTTTACTTAATAACGGTAAAAATTACATGTAACGCATACGGAACTCCTCCCGTTTTTCCATACAGTTTCATTTGGGGGGTGTTTTTGTGACTGATCCACGTTTTGTCACGTTCTTATCAAGACATCACAACATCACATAGAATATGACTGCTGTCTAAGCTTGTACATTTTGCCTTGAATAACTTTCCCAAATTCTGTGTCCCCATAACTTCCATCTTGAGTTCAAAGGTAAATATGTGACCCTACAGTTTTCTCCATTTAGTGGTCTGGTGTAAGCTCACAGAAGTGCTCTGGACACTCTACTTTGAGTGGATTTTCATTAAAAATATGTTTTCTGGGTATTATGAGCATGATTATGCACATATGACACTGACTGCACTGACATGCATTCATCTGACACCCTGCATGAGGTGCAGTCACTGGTAATTGCAGTGTGACATCAGTGTTGTGTTTGCATCAACTGGGATCACTAGCAGTATTATTTCTTATTATTAATATGACTACATGATAAAAAAGAGTTTAAAAAAAGAGCCACTGCACACCAGCTAATTGTACTGAATTTAATGAGAAACAAAGAATAATATTGTGGTAAAAATCCAAATACATTATATCTAGATCTATATTTCAAGGCATTTTGCAACTTGATCAAAGAATAAGTCTAGTAAATTCAGCATGAGGACAAGAAAGGGGACAAGGTGGTCTAGAGGCAAGGTGCTCGCCTCTCATGCCAAGGGTCCCGGGTTCTAAACCCGGCCGGTGCAGGCATGTTGGAAGTTTGGGATTTTTCTCATATTTTCATGTCCCTGATCCTATTGAGGGGTAGGATCGAGTACCTAGTTTTCTCGGATAAGGACGAAAAAATTCGGAGGGCATAAAAAATTTGGAACATAAAACTTACCTGATTGTTGGAGGTGGGGTGGGGGCATTACAGAACATTATTTAAAATTCACAGAAGTATAATCATCTTTTTGTAATTACATGTACTAGTACTACAATTACACACCTTGTTTCCATTCAGGTAGAAGCCCGAAGAAACCTATAGGTGAGCACCTTATTCTAGCGCCTTGGCTAAGAATCATGGTGGTCAGTCCAATGTGATATATATATATGTATTATAAATTTTAGTAGAGAATAATTTTTTTTATAAACATCCCATTTAACATTTCTTTTGACAAAAAGTGGTCCCCTGAGTCCCCATGGAAGCTGCATTGGATAGTATTTTGTGATCACGATAGATAGACAGACTGAAAGTGTGTTATTCTACACTTGTCTTAGTGTGGTAACAATTGTTCCCAGGACGTACGAATAGGCATAACCTGCATTTTTCTTTACACGTGACAGTGTGGTAACAAAAACAGTGCAGGACAAATAGTGACACAAGGAAAAGGTTAAGGACATGTGTTTGACGTTCACCAGTATCGAATACACATGACTTTCATCAGTATCGAATCAGCCAAAGCATCAAGATGGTGAATAACGGAGCGGAACCACCAAACGCTACTAGTGCCCTACATGGGGATTACATAAATTTACGTGTTGTTTTTCATTTAGAACTACAGTGTTTATTAATTCATGAGAGGATTAATGGGTTCCAGTATGTAAAGAACTGGAGTTCCATTTGAGTCACACAGTGGGAATACTACAAGGGTGCAACTTTCATAGCTTCCGTGAGGAGGGTTTACATTGACTCTGATTGAGCTGAGGCATGCCCCTGGCAAGTCAGTCCTCTTGATGTATGATTTTATAGTAAGCGTGTGGCTCCACACTTTAACTCTCAGAACATGATGTGACCAACTGTAAATCCATCTGGAACGGAACTGAGTTATAATTATCTGAAGCGAGAACAGCATCCTGCCCATGACATTCCTTGCCTTCAAGTTTGATTTTAATTAAAATTATCATTTCTTTTGACCATGATTATGGTAGAAAAATTAAGGCATTTTGTATTGGAAATCTGGAGTAAATGTTTCTGTGATAACGAGCACTTTAATTTTGTCAATGGTAATTCATATAGACCATAGCTGCCAACCAGTACGTATTTTACGTATTTACTACGTTTTTTTGGTTCCAGTACGTTAATACGTTTTTGTGGTGAAAATTACGTTTTTGAAGAATTTCCCCATTTATACGGAGAAAACATATAACTCTAGAGGAGAAAACAAAACCATAACTTTTGTATCTAGGCTAGGCCTGCCGCTAATATTAGTGCTGGACCTAGCGATTCAACGGGCGCAACCGTGAACACAGCCCTACCGCACCGTGTCCTGCCCGAACTCGCGATAACTTTTGTATCCCCGCCACGGGCCCACTCAACCAAGTGTGAGAGGATGAACGACTTTCTATTTTTAATGTGCTTTCATGGTAACTCTGGTGCGTGAGTGAGGGACGGCCACTCATAGTAGTTTATGGACACTTGGCCGAGTACCATTAATTGGATTATTTCCCTTGTAATACTAGCGCGGGACCCGTTATTCACATCACGGTGAAAGGCGCGCATTTTGATTGGTCAGTTGGAAATGTTGACCACCGGGCTTCCAACTCTTATATCATGGCTTTAAGTTTTTTACAACTCGCTCCTTCGTTGTTATCCACCGACAGAAAGACGGGAACCCGAATTCATTTTTGAGAGTAGACAATACCCTATCGGTACAAAATAGGTACTCATGATAACGTTTGTTATCAATGGAGATACGTCGTATTAATGGACGAAAGTATCCCGCACAAAATTGTCGAATGTTGTTAGTCCTGACACTTTGAAAATTTATATTAAAACTATTACCGGGTTTCTGGTATAAGTAGTCAGTTAGAATTGTAGCAGCAAGTTTCTACTTTATAATGGTACTAATTTCGTTGTACTTTGATGCACATATCCTATTGAAATAATTAATAAGAGGGTCTTGGATTTAAAGTAAACTATGAGTTAGACGCATGTTATCCCCGATAAATCCAACCTGGGTCAAATTTATTCAATTATTGCTGGAGGGGACGTTAGAGTAATTTCTGCAGTTTACTGGGATACCTAATTGACTTTTGTGTGCACCCTTTTAACCGTACTGTAAATTCGATTGTGTTAGGACCCTAACCGGTTATGTTGTTCGGCTGGACTCAATGTCCGAGCCTTTCACTTGTGCAACACGGGCTACGTAATAGCTCTCTCGGACGTCCGCGCTGGCTCATAGATAGGATGCCGGTTCGAGTGGTCAGTACACTCCATCAAAGACGCAGAGACAAGAGCCGACAGCACAGTGAACCTAGGCCGGCGGCGGCCTGCCGTGGCGCGCCTCGCCCAAAACATGGCCTAGTCCAGTTGCGCCAGTAGCAGAGAGACTTTGGGTAAGTTGGAGACTATTATATTAGAAGTGACTTTAATTTGCGCACCCCCCCCCCCTTTTCTTGGATGCCACGTAGAGAATGCTGATCTACAGAGACCATTATGAGTCCGGCTCAACGGTAATTGCCATTGTCATTAGACGTGTAGGATGCGCGATGCAGCGCAGTGTCTTGATATTGTGACTTTATTGTCAAAGTTAACGTTTGCGGTGCTAGATGATAATGATGGCTCGCTAACCAAGCTATCACGATTTGCTTGTGTGCATATATATAGTGTATGTGTAGCATTGCCTTGTGGAAGGCAGTGAGGATTTCCGGACATGTTGATGTGGATGACTTATGTTATAGCGAGCGGTACTACACACTTGATTGTATTACGGGTATTTGTGTACCTTGCCAGTACCACTATGCTATAGAGAGCAGTGTGATTGTGATTGCGTGTCTAGTGTTTAAGATGTGTAATTAATTACATGTATTGGAGATGTATAATATTAGTTGGGCCTCACATGAGTGAGCCCCAGGATTGTCCTATGTGCGGCGGTGGATGAACAATGTTTCAGTGAGTCTACACATGTTGCAATGAGTCTCGCCGATATATATATATATATATCATGTGCATGTATTATTGTTATCCAGATGTATTATGCTTCTATGAGTTTCGTAAGTGTGTGAAGGACAGTTTCATTTTAAGGAATGTACACATTACTTTATGTATCTAGTGGTGTGTCATACACATGTTAGCCTGGCGGCATAGCTCCGCGGCTAAGGTCAAAGGGCATGACCCTTCAGTATCGATTGGGAAGGGAAGTAACCAATACAATAGCCCTGGGGCGGGTTAGTACTAATAATGGGAGTGGGCCTATGAGGATGGCCTGCATTGGGATGCAGCGTCTGTGTTATGGACGGTCAGTGGGCCATGTTGGCCACTGCGTTATTAAATGGAATGGCCACTCTGGATGTGCTGTACACCGGCTCAGTGGAGCGAAACTATTGTGTTCTTGCCCCTTCATTTGTTATGTCCTTCATACTTTGATTAGTACATTAATTAGTTTATGTTGCCAGTGTACTAGGAAACTCCTTGTGTATATGATATAGCCACTTGTAGTTGTTATTCATTAACCTTAGCGCTATTTTATTCCATGCATACATATCCAGTTGGTTATTGCTTAAATTCTATATTATGTTGTTGTTTGATTTAATACTTAATACTATCACTATATATGTCCACCATTGATTGCTTGATTAATGTTGTCATTATATCCTAATCATATTTTTGTCTTTTTCTCTTGTTCCAGCTTATGGCTGGTTGGGCTTTTTTTTGTTTGGTAGTGATACCGTTGTTAGGCTTTTTGAATAAATAAGATTGCCAGCAGAACCCTGTGTTTGTTAATCCTGTGTATCCTTAAGGGAGTTACTATTGAACCCACGCAGTAACCACATTACCCACTCGTAGTTCATCCAACACAAGCAACAGTAATGTTGCATAATAAGTTCTTTGCACGTGTCCACGCGCTTCGGCCGTTCATCGAGCTCGAGTACGCACGTCGTGTAGGTCACTCGTATCGTAAACGATGGCGGTCAGTGAGTAAGATCAGTGGACATATTATTTTTGTGAAGAGGCTTCGTTTTATTTCGCCGTTACGTCTTTTTTGGGTTGTTTTTTTTCAGTTTTACATAGCTTACAATCATCTTTGGCAGTGGTAATTCCCGGTAGATCTATGTCGGCCGTCTTTTAGAATCTTGAACGTAATTGGCGATCACTGATAAACTAGGCCTAGGCTCAGGCGTACGGGTGTGTCAGTGACGTAAGAAATCGAAATCAAGAGCCCGTGAGCTGGTGAAACAATAGAAAAAGTTCTAGAACAATATGAACATGGCTTGTGAAGTGGCTTCAGTTCTAGATCTATTAGTTACATCTGTCATCTTTTATGCCTAACATGATTTGCGATAATGGATGGATTTATTTTATTTTTAATCGGAAGTCTTTTCTATCCAACTCATGAGTCATGAAGCCGTGAGTCGACATTTAGTGCAAAATATTCAAAGGAATTTCCTTTTGCATCAACATCAAACTTAACTTGTCCAATAAATGCATTGTGAGTCATAAGTCACGTTATCGTGACTTCCAATTTCACCAGTTTCACAAGTCACATGGAGGCAAGTCTGACATTGTTCAGTACTGCCAGAACAAGTTAGTATGAAAAAGTTATACAATTCTGAGGACAGCTCATATCATAATAGTCAGTTCTTTCTTTAGAAACAGAAACAGTGGTGATAACAACACATGTATGAGCATTTGAAGCAAAATATTTGTTTTCTGCTTCTTAAAATCTTATACTGTATTACATTGGACCTATGTAAAGAGAATAATATTCCATAATGTAACAAAGTGAGGAAATGATGATTTTTCAATGTTTTTTTGGGGGGGGGGGTAGGGGGGGGGGGTGTCGGTGTCTGGTCCGATATCAGGAGTCTGTTTTTAGGTTTTTGAAAGTTGGCAGCTATGTATAGATTATAAATTATAGCTTGTTTTTCTCAGTTTATAAATTCTTAGTTTAAAACCACAGTACCTTTGTAAATATTGGTACATGATATTGATAGTGACAAGTGTTGCGGCTGTGACAAATCTTGAAGCAATAAAATGTAAGAGAAAAATTTCAGTTGGACTTTTTGAACAATCAGGAAGCTTTTCCTTTGCCATCCAATGAAGTTCTTAATCTGTGTGGAAATTGCTACTGGATAGGGCTCTGTTGATTCTGAATTCAGTGAAAGCTTTAAAAGGCACTTAAGCACATGGTAATATTTAGTATTTAGGTAGTAACTAGTTGCTGCTGTTGAATGAACAGGCACCAAGAGAGTTAATTGAGTGACATGTCATACAACTAGAGTTTAATTCTATAAGTCAATCAGTAAGGAGAAAAAGAACATTTATTATTTACTTTACTTAAATTATTTTACCTAATTTCAATCATTCAGTAGATGGTACTTTTTATCATCATATGTTTTCTTCATTCGCTATTTTTCAGAAATGCCAGGCTTGAACAGATGGGACTTAAGTTCCCCAAAGCTTACAAAACAGGAACCACCATTGCCGGTGTCATATTTAAGGTTAGTGTTACTACTGTTACTGTGGCTCATCATGTATAACGACACTGGTAATAACGAGACCACAGCAATAGTGAGAAAGTAATAAATTCCTGTTTATTTTTCTACTATATAAGACCCTTTGCCAAAACGTGGGATCTAAGATGTGACAAAAGGTGTTCAAAATCATTTTCCTCAAAATACTTGTCTATTAACCTTTTAATGTAGCATAATGCATGCCCTAACAGGTTTATAATACTAAATAGCTATAAATTCAACCATTTGGATTTTATCTTAACTTAGGTGACATGGGTCCACAAAAATGTCGTTCATAACTACGATGACAAAGAAACATAAAATATAACAAACATTTCTCAAAGTTCAAATTTAGATTTTATTGATGAAATATGAAATCATTACCATAATCCATAAACAATTGTAACAAATTGAAATTCTTATTACATTTTAAAAAATCAGTTTGTTTTATGACATCACAGTTATGAACAAACCCAGAACCAAAAATTTAGAAAATCATTTTTTACAGTATGGTTTGAGAAGTAATCTTAAAATCAAGCTTTCAGCCTGAATGCTATTAGTTAGTGAATAGAAACTCACTGAAATGTTCATAGTAAAAAAAATATTATTATATTACACACAATGGATAATTTATTGTTCGTTCATAACTATGATGTCACTTAAATTTGTTCATAACCATTATGACAAAATGTTCTAACTTGCTCAATACCGTGGTTTGGCTGGTATATAAGGAATGCTACCATCAAACTGAGTAACAACAAGCAAGAATATGCATAAATGTTTACCAAAAGTTTGAATCGAATTCACTGGTTTACACAACTACTGTTTGTTCATAACAGTGATAACGAATATTGGTATCATTGTATAAACATTTGACAAAAGTTTCAAGCATGCTTTACACATTAAAATCAATGTTTATAGACATTAAAAACACAAACATTCACAACCACAAAGATATAGGGGTTCACTGACTGCTGAATAGAGTACATAAAAAACCATTCTCAGTTTGTTCATAACAGTGATGACAAAAGAACATGAGCAACACATTTGCTCATTTTCAAAAATTTATAAAAAAATCATATTGATCTATAATACAGATATAAGGTTTTTATAACTTCAAACATTTCACATGGTGAAAGAAACTGTAAGCTCCATAGCTTAACTTTCACTTTCATGTGTCATCACAGTTATGAACAAACCTGAGGCCAAACATCTAAAATGCCAAAATGAACTGATAAAATTGAGTAATCTTAAAAACAGAGGTTTCAGCTGGATTACATAGACAAGAGGTATTATTAGAATTCCTTGGTGCCTCAATTGAAATGGGCTGGTGACTGGGTGCACTTAAAGAAAATTATTTTGATTTGTTCATAACCATGATGACACCATTAGGTTCATTCATAATGATTAAGGACAGAGTCATTATTTCAATTTGCACAATAAAACAACTTTGTCTACAAATGCTAATACTTAGAATAAACAAAATTAACATTTCAAAGGACTTATATACATACAGTAGTTAAAGTCATCAATTGGGCATTTTGTATGAGTAGGTAAAGACTTGCTTCCTCTGTGTGCTACTGCTTTCATCTAATTTCAGCTCAACTTCACAGCCCACTGCATCCCTCTCCTCCCAGGATATATCCTCTTGTCCCCAACAAATTTTACCTACATGCCATTTCATGAAGTTGACCTGAACCCAGTTGCCATCAATACCCACAATTTGTGCGATATAATCTTTGCCATTCCACATTATAGAGTGGAATGCTCCAACCTTGATATCCCGATAATTTTCATCCCCACATTTTTCACTTGTACTAGCTGCAGAGTCATCATCATTTTCATATACATCTTTTTCTGCAAATTTCACATATTCCCACTTTCCAACCCACTCAGCATTCTCACATTCTCCACAATCATTCAGACAAGAATCACAAAAGCAAGCTAACTTTCTTGTTGCAATAACATTTGGCCCCACTTTCTTTATGTGGTGCAACATCCTTGTTTGAGGAATGGCCTATAGATCAGCATGCTCTTTCCTAACAGTAGAGATTCATAACAAAAAAGACTACGTGACCACCAGTTTCTAGTCTATTTTTACATTTTTTTTAAATAAAAAATTTTAATGGTCTATTGATCAGGTTTTAACTCATTACATAACTTTTATAAATCATGTTCAAAGGTTGTATTATAGGTCAGAAATTGAAAAAAAAAACTTTTTGGTATTATTGAAAATACGGTTTCTTTTAACATCCACTCACCTGTACTTCTTTTGTCTTTCTCTTTGCAGCACTTTGTTTCTATCTATTTGCTCTTGTGTCTGCTCGGCGCGGAATTTCCGTATTCTTGCCGTTTCTGCCTTGCGATGGGCTGCATATGTATCCGCATCTAATTTCAGTTCTGCCCGACGCTGCTTGAGGTATTCCTTTTTTGATGCAGTTTTAGGTGGGGCTGGATCTGGAAGCGGTCTTTTAACGCCAAAGCGACAAGACCTTTCTGGTCTGCCATTGTTTGCTGGTGTGTTCCCTGCGAAGAAATAAGCAGTAAATTTAAATTATTTGCATTCATCCAGAATATAGTGTGCAGTGAAACCTAGAGTGAGTCAGGCCAAGATTTACTTCTAGATCTAGACTGGCCCACGTTTTCATGGGCACTAGAACTTGTTTCTAGTTTGTTCATAACCATGATGACGTATCATAGGTTTTGTTCATAACAATAACGACAACGTAATTTGACTACTCCTTGATTACAATTACAAGTTTCATCACAGAGGAATGTAACTGAAATTACAAGTTTTGAAGTTATAATTGAGGGTAGAACTTAAACGACGTCTTAAAAAAAACCTCTCCAGCTAAGATTAGGTACCGTTCATAACAACAACGACACAGTCTGGGAATCGTTCATAATTATGACGACGCTACCATCGTCGTCATTTTTGCCAATTTGCAAACCATTCTCCTAGAAAAACACTGAGTTACATGAATCCTACAAACACAAAGACGCAAATTAGGTCAACGACGATCATCGATTGCCACATATTGAGGTGTCGAGAGAAACTCACTTTAAACCCGTGATTTAACAGTTTTGTTCATAACAAAGAGTAAACAAAATTCGTTCATAACACTTATAACAAATATGACGACAACCAAACACTCACCATTAGCGTCCGTCTCCATCGCTCTGTCAGCCCGTGGCTCCATGTCGCTTCGAGTGCTGCACAATGCCATTATTTCAACGAGGCGGGAATTCTATCACGTGATATTTTCCGTACATTTTGGTTGGTTGTTTCGTACATAACACTATGACGACGTCACGGGGTTCCCGGATTGCGAAGGTTCTAAAAATAAATCCAACCAACATACGGAAATCACACTCACTGGGACGACCAATGAGAATTCAAAGTTTAAGTTCATAGCGTTGTTAAAATTATGACTAAGCAGTATCTTCCGAAAATGGCCGTTGAAAGGTCAGTCGGAAAATGACGACACGTGTTATGAGCGAACTTTAAAAATTCATCTGTTAATTTCATTAAAACTAGTGAAAACAAAATTTTGCCGCTAAACACCCTACATTGTAATGATACCAATAAAGTATTCCTAAAGTGTCGTTGTTATTTGAAGCATAGTTTAGTCTGTTGACCATTTTACTTTTTTCGAGATTGCGTGCGTGCGCTTGTGATCTTGAAAATTTACCCTTTTTTTTCTCAATAATCGATCACGAAAGTGGCTTACGACTTGTGTAAAGTAACGAAACTGCTCATGCAGCTTCACCAACACATTTGCTTGCCGTCTGTACCTTTGTATTATATTTAGGACTGCATTTTCCCAGGAAATAACTTAATTGCATACACCCACGCAAAAATTACCACCTTTTGGCAAAGGGTCATAAGCTATTTAATGCAATTAATTACTTGAATAACAATAATTGATAATCAAAACACCTGCTATAGCAAAAGAATTATTAAATATTAATTAATGTTAATTGCAAGTTTAAGACTACTTTATTGAAAGGAATAGTTTTTTTTCAGAGAGAATTTATTTATTTCACATATGTAGCTTAGGTCAAGAGAGTCCATCCATTTGAGTTCATTACTAGGAGAAAGGAGACATTAGCAAGCCAGCTTGATGAAACATGTAGAAACTGGTGTTATTTGTCTAATGACAAGGTGGTGGTGATTTGTAATTTGTGAGTTATTGCTGCTTTCATTTAGGATGGAGTAGTTTTGGGAGCTGATACAAGAGCAACAGAGGATACAGTAGTGGCAGACAAGAACTGTGCCAAGATCCATTATCTGTCCGACAACATATAGTGAGTTCACTCTCTGTTCTTCCTTGTTCTGGCCATGGTCTTAAGTAGATTTGCAATATGTATGTCACTGGTAACAAAGTCAAAACAGAATTTTGTTCAAACCATGGTCTGTCACCAAACCCCAAGAGGTATTGATGGCCCTGGGTTAACATGCTGTGGTTAAACTTAAATTAGACACAATTTAAATAATAAACTTATCAGCATTAAGATTTAAGTTTTACTTTTTAAATTATTTTTTTATTTATTTTTATTGGGGGCGGAAAATTATGAAAAAGAAACTTAAGGAAAATAGAAATACCAATTTACCTCCTATTTTATATGAACGAGTTGTTTGGTTTTTTTTTGGTTTAAAACAATGTCAGTCCTTTCTCTTCGACCAGTTGCTGTGGTGCTGGCACAGCGGCAGACACAGAGATGACCACCCAGTTGATCTCTGCAGAGCTGGAGCTGCACAGACTGAACACTGGCAGGGCACCACGTGTCTGCACTGCAAATCGTTTACTCAAGCAAATGCTGTTCAGGTAGGGTTCGTCAGTCTTTGTTGTTCTTACGCAGAAATATTCCTGTTACTCTTGTGTTTGATTGTAGCACAAGTCATCTATAATAAGTAATGGGACTGTGATGGATATTTTGGAAACTATTTGACTTTAAATAATTTTGTTAGAAAAGTGTATGTCTTTCCTGACTTTCCAGGGAGAGTTAAACACTAACAGGACAGGAGTGTTTGTGGAATATTGCCTCTTCGTGGCTGAATCCTTAACTCTTCTACAAGGGAAAAATTGTGATGATGTCCAGGCAGCATTGTAGACAAACCAACCATGAAGCCATTATGGCACTAAAAAGCAGTTAGAGTTTATTTCACTGATAGGTCCATGTGCTTGACTGACTGAGTCAGAGGGTCTAGAGATTTTACAGTGCTGCTGAATTTGTCAGGTTAACTGATGCTCTAGCTTAATGTCAGTTAATTTTATTTTCCATGGCCCATCATTTTATGCAAAGCAAAGCAACAGAGAAATTGCCATCACAGGCCTTTCTCACAAACAAGAGGGTAATACAGTTACATTCCAAAAATATTTTCATTATTGATCCAGTTACCTGAGAAGGATGACTTTAGCCTTGAAGTAATTACACATTTCTACATCACCAGAAAATAATTACTGAAAACTGGTAGATTTTTCTTGTGTTTTAGGGGACCTCACTCTCACTTGAAAGGGGGTGTGATTTAAACTGATTTAATTTTTTTAACCATTGACGGGTTACAGATACCAGGGTTATATTGGCGCTGCTCTTGTGTTGGGAGGTGTTGATGTCAGTGGTCCAAACCTATACAGCATCTGGCCACATGGGTCCACAGACAAGCTGCCCTATGTTACAATGGGTAAGTTGATATAGAGCTGCCAGAAAGACCAGGATATCAGTTTTGATACATAGACTTTTTGAATGGCACATAAAATTATGTTGTTTCATCGCAACTGAACTTAGCCTTCATCCTGCTGGAGGCCACTCTAGTCGCCTCTCACAGCATGGGAGGCCACTATTCTGGCCTACATTTTGCAACCCAGGTCCTGCATTAGGCCACTTTAGTGTATAGCAATGCAGGGTCTCCTGTTTTTTACTTGGTTTGCCTCCTCTGTGTTGTTTTTTTTTCACTAATTTCGCTTGTTTTGCTTATTTACCTATCCTGCCACCCCCGCCACGTAATAACAAAATGGTATCATCCAATTAGTATGAAATGTAGTAACTATTTGTCATACTCAAGTAACAGTGCTGACTATGGAAGTTTGAAGTGGGAAAAATCTGGGGGCAACTTTTGACTTTGGTGCTGGTTGTCATCTACATGTGATATGAGCAAGGAGCCTTCTTATTATTTGAGAAGCCATTCTAGGAATTGCGATGTAATACTAGGGGGATTGCTGTATAATTGTGTCTGTGGGTAGGTTTTTCTTTGGGGAAAACTGGGAGAAGAAATGACTAACTTTGTTGTTGGACATTGTCGTCATTTGATGTGGTAATTAGAAAGATTTTCTGTTGCTTGGTTAAACGACTTTAAAATGCGTTTGCACTGCACGCGGTGAGAAATAAAAGCTCCTGCCGTTAAGTCATTAAGAGGATTGTGATTAGAAAAGAAAAATTATGGAGGCCAGGCCTTAAACAGTGGAGGAGGGAGAAAGCACTGTTATGATAAATGTAGTTAGTACTTTAAGTCTGGTTGAAAAAATAATTTTTTCACAAAGTACAATGTGTGGCCTAAATTAGGGTTAAAAAAAGTACAGACCTCTGTTTTAAACAGAATGTAAATGCAGAACATTCTTTATTATGGCCCGTTATTGTATCTCATCAAAAGTATTTTATCCAAATATTATAGGGGCCATTTATGATTTATCCAGCATTT
This sequence comes from Onchidella celtica, assembly GCA_963931925.1. Lineage (NCBI taxonomy): Eukaryota > Metazoa > Mollusca > Gastropoda > Systellommatophora > Onchidiidae > Onchidella > Onchidella celtica. The sequence goes on from OZ007577.1 coordinate 20,777,821, forward strand.
TTTGTTATTGTGTGCTAAAGAAAGTTTGAAACACATATTCAAAACGACTCGACTGACCCGACTGCTGAGGTTAGCAGTAACAAGCGAATGATCGGCTGACTTCAGCATGAGGTGTTGCGTGGATGAGTTCCCCCAGCGCGGGATGAGGGTTAACGAGCAGAAAATAGAAAGGCATCATCTTGCTAAACAATTGCAATCCATTGTGATTGTCACGGTGAAATGAATGCGTGTAAATGCATTTTGAATTTATTAATATTATTTTATGTCCATTTTGTGTCTCTTTCAGGATCTGGTTCCCTAGCAGCCATGGCTACCTTTGAAGACAGATTCAAGCCAAACATGACTGTAGGTTATTTAAATATTTGATTGCTGCATCAGATTGCTGCATATAGTCATGTTTCACCATTATTATAATGGTGTAATTTTTCAATAGTTAAGTCTCACATCTCAGGTTTGTTACTTTGGAGATTCATCAGGTCCAGTAATTTGTTAACTCAATAAATCACACTCTTGTTGACTGAAGGTAATGCCATAAGAACATCAATTAGATTTTTGTCAGATTGCTCTGTCCCAGTATCATTATGGACCGTCTAATCTTGTATGAAATTTTACATGCTGTTACAGCTTTATTTGTTGTTGGGAGTTTGAAAAGGAGCTTTACGCTTTGAAGGATAGAAATTATTTACATTATTACATAAACATCTAGGGACACAGCTGAATATTTTTGTAATTACAGATGGTAGTTGGTGATACTGATTGAGGAAATTTAAGAAATTATTGTATATGTACAAACATCGCATTTTGTCGTGTATTGTCAAATATTTCAGCCCTCAGATTTAAGGAAATCAATTGTCAGTAAGGGTGCAGTAATGTTTTTATTGTTGTCTGATCCAATGAACAGAAAGAAGAGGCCATGAAGTTGGTGAGGGATGCTATTGCTGCTGGTATATTCAATGACTTGGGATCTGGAAGCAATGTAGATCTGTGTGTTATCACCAAGGACAAAGTTGAATACATCCGTCCACATGAGATTGCCAACCAGAAGGGAATCAAGTAAGCTGCATAATCTTATAGTTATCTTTATTCATAAGTTTGTTGCAAAGCTTATGCCCCAAGACTTAGAAACATAAGGTTTTCACCTAAATTCTTTGTAAAAAAAAAAGTACTTTGCAGTGGGTGAAGAGGCCTTAAAATGTTATCAGTATGTACAATTGAAGCCAGCATATTGGTAAACTGAGATATCTTACAAAGGTATTTCCTATGCAGCATGAAATTGTGATGGTGGATAAAATAATGCTGTTTCTAGGACATCATATTTTAAGCCCTGGCATAGGCTTGGCTTTTCTGCTTGTGAACATATAGTGCCATGCCAGCTTGGAAATGTGATAACATATTGTACCATTTGTTTCTACCGAATAAATTGTATGATCGTGAGTAACAGAGTTTTGCATCAGTGAAATAACTTCAGTAAAGGCTGCGTTTCTTTCCCAGCAGTGGATGTACTGTCTGTTCTAGACAGTTTTAATACAACCACAAACATGGCTACTTGAGTTCTTGTTTGTTCCAACTCTACTTTTTGCGCAACTGAGAAATTCAGTGTGAAATGTTTGAGGCTATAGTGTTGTGATAAAGATTTAGAGTAAATTGGAACAGTGAAACAGCTTGATGCCACAGTGCATTTTAAACTAGCATCAAAGTGTGAGGGTTTGATATACACAGAGATGCCACCCATTCCGATTTGATCGGAATCATTCCGATTTTTCTTGAAAAATAGGCGTGATTCCAATTTTCCGATTTTTCATGCCGGCATTCCGATTTTTTGTTACTTCCAGCAATCGGCCGTTTTTTTTCCGTTTTCGTTCTTCCTGGTTCTAGTTTTTAATTATAACTTTTACACAATACACCGAATCGGAATATTGCAATCATTTTATGAATAAACCGGAAGTTAGTTCTACTTTCTTATCGCTTGGTTTGCACCGATCGGGAATTTGATCACTTGCTACTCGCGTTGTTTACATTCTTTTTTTTACCGTTCCGCGTGGCGGCGATTCCGAAATAATTGCATAGATCTATCTATTCGCCCTCACTTAAGTCAAGTGTTATACTGTAATGGAAGGAGGAATCAGTTCTAAACCTAGCTAGATGTATTCTCTTCCTTCAAACCTAAGCTTAACTAGAGATCGCCAAAGTCTAGATCTAGATCTAGATCCAAATGATTTACTTGGCAGCGACAATGACGGATGCAGGAATGAGACCTAGATCTAGATCTAGCAAGATCTCTGGATAGACGTATTAACCCTCACCCTGCGCGGGGCAGCAATAGTCGGTATTGACTTGCAAGCTCTCACGCCGCACGGGCGGCAAAAGTCGCCCAGGTCAAGCTGACCGCGCAAACCCTATTTTCAGGCGTCGGGTCACTGACCTTTTTGAGACGTAACCACCGTGTTATTGTTCACTGTATCTGTTCTAAATCAAAGGCATTGTGACAAGGACATGTTAACCAGTGAACCACTGGTCGGAATCACAAAGACTAAGCTTTCAAAGGCTCTCCCCATACTTTCAAAAGATGTAACATCAACATGGGAACTGTTGCTCAACAAATTTGCAATATTATCTCATTTTCTCACAAGCTGACCACCATCTGGAGTTGTCTGTATCTAAGAACCAATCAGAAACAAGCTCTGAAATAATCTTTGCCCCAAAATGCCCACATTGGTTTATTAGTATGTGTCAATCAGGATGAAACCATTTGTGTAGGGCTTGGGAGGGCGTGGCTAGTTATCATGCTTACCAATCAGAAACAAGCTCTGAAATAATCTTTGCCCCAAATGCCCACATTGGTTTATTAGTATGTGTCAATCAGGATGAAACCATTTGTGTAGGGCTTGGGAGGGCGTGGCTATTTATCATGCTTCGTTCTCACGAAAACTACAGCTGTCAGTTTGGAATCATAAGTCAGATCATTGGTTAGAGACTGACAGACTAAGGTTTTGCTGGTTAATTCATTATCAAGCGTGATAAGGCATAGCAGCGAATGTTTTCGTACCGATCAATAAAAACCGAACCACGTGGACAGCGTATGTGGTCATCATCTAGCGGCACAGGTCAGTGACCCCGGATAAGATTTTCCGTGAGTAAGGTCACTGACGGGGCAGCGGGCTTTACGGGTAGCGCGCAGGGTATGGGTTAAGACTAAAGTAATTTATTCAGCAGCGATTGTGATGAAAGAAGGAATCAATTTTAAACTTGCCTTGACCTAGATTTCTTAAATCCAAGCCATGAACATGGAGAAAGTTGACGTTGCATGGGCACAAACTGCCAGATTAAAACGAGATTGGGAGTGGGAAAACACTCCTCAGTAGAGAATAGGAAAAAATTATGCATGGCATTTGTGCATTTTGGCACTTAAATCTCATGTCAAGGCAGCTCTTGTCTGACATAGCTGTAGGAAAAACACAGCTCCAGAGCAAAGACAAGTTTAACACAGTGCTTTTCTGCACTGGATTCTTTTTCAGTTTTGACCAAGATCAAAACAAAGGGTGGATAATATATGAGATATTGTTGAAATTAGCTGTGTTATGTGGTGATAACAAACAAAGAGAAGTCAGTTGTAGCCGGGAAGATAAGCAACTTTATTATGGTAATATTTACAGGTCATTAGTTATATACAGTATCGCAGTAGATGTACATAATAATGCATAGAGTAATGAGGGTCACCAAATATCAATAAAGATAAAGTCATTCACACACTTTCATACTTTAGAATAGGTGACCTAATGTATTACCAACTCACTGAGAGTAATGCAACATGAAAAGTAATGTAAGTAAAGTGGTGGTGTTAATTAATCACACAACGCATAAGAGGTAAATTATTTCCCTTACTACGTAATTAAGTGTAGGTCTAACCAAGGGCAGTAACTAAGTAAATTACATGTATGCATAATTTCCCTTGATTATATATATGGATATATAACACCTCCCTTCTAGCCTGAAGTACATATGGTGAAGGCTAAAACTAAAATTCATGCTACATAAACATGATAAAGTCGCGTCTTGTCGAGATCGGTCCTTGCCACCCCATGTCAGAATGGTGTGGTAGGTCTCGGTCTCGTCCGCTCCTATCCACCCTATGCCAGGATAGTGTGGTAGGTTTACGGACACGTCAGTCCTGGAGTGCGGTCCTTGCCACCCCATGCCAGGATGGTGTGGTAGGTTTCCGTACTCTGTCATAGGTTCAGTCCTTGCCACCCCATGTCAGAATGGTGCGGTAGGTTTCTGAACCTTTACAAACAAATCAGTCTCTATGTCTCTGTCGTCGAGGACGTAGCTGATCTGTATGCCGGCGGCAAATTGGTCCATCTGGTAGAATCTTGACTTCAAACAGGCTGTGGCCAATGGTTGCCGTCACCTGTGCAGATTTCCATTTGTCCTTACGCCCCCCTTTGAAAGACAAAGCGAAGCAGGGATCACCAACGTTGAACTTCGGTTGACGGTCGGCAGATTTGACTATAGCTTTCTGTCGTCTGCGTTGTCTTCGACGGGCTGGTGGAACATCTGGAGTCTGGTCGACGGCATCGGGCGGACTGGCATGTCGTTCTCTCGCGGGAAGGATGACATCAAGCTTGGTCCTGATTTGACGGCCATTCAGTAGTTGACTGGGACTGGATCCACATGGTAGAGGTGTACGTCTGTACAGCATCAGGAATTCCGCACACCAGTTTCGACAGGATGTCTGCAGGACTGCATCCGGTTTCAAATCGTCGATAACTTTGTGTAGGAGATTGTCCACTGAGATTCCCAATCGCTTTGTGGTTGCTCTTCCAAGCAGGTTAAAGTCCATCTGTGTCACGACGAATTTCTGTATACAAGTTGTCTTGGCATACGATGTATGTAGAAATATTTCGCCCGTCACTGGTAGTTTCTGACCTGAGGCACACTTGTACTGGCATTTCACAGTGGTGAGTTTAGGGGACTTCAAACTGCGCCATGTCTTGGTTGAAATGAAGTTGTCCCTAGAACCAGTGTCGATTTCAAACTGGACAGGCTGGTTGTTGACGCAGCATGTCTCGGTGATTGGTCCCGCTGTATTCCAACGGACAGTTTGTATCCTCTTGATCGGACGTTGTTGACTTTTCTTCTTCCGACAAGCTGACTCTATGTGCCCTTTTATGTTACAGAAATGGCACACGGCGTTAGCGAACCTGCACTCATTTCGGCTGTGCTGTCCTTCGCATCTGCTGCAAACAGTCTTCTTCGTTGTCGGTTTGCTTGACTTTTTAAACATTGATGGATAGCCCTGGACTTGAGTTTGCTGTTGAGGGTTTTGCTTGCATTTTCTTCTCTGATTGAGCTTGAAGACTTCGTCGTCACTGGTACCGGATGTTTCTTTGGCCACCTTTGACGCCTCCTCGACCTCTGCCGCCACCTCTACTGCCTTGCTGAAGGTCAGTTCGTCATCTTTAATCTTGAACAGTGCCTTTATGACTGCTTCATTTTTAATGGAGCAGACAAATCGTGTACGCATGGCTTCGTCAAGTGGGTCTTGGATTGATGCGAAGTCGCAAGTCGCTGCCTCTTGACGAATGCGAGCAGCCAGTTGGTGCACACTTTCTGCAGTCTTTCTGTCAGTGTAGGTCCAAAATTTAAATCTTTCCCGCACAACGAAACGTTTGGGGTCGAAATGTTCCCCCATCCAGGTCTTGATAGTTTCAATGGTTATTTCGTTGACGTCTATCGGCGGGGTCTGTTGAGAAGCTTGGTTTTTTAGCATCTTGTAGACCTCACTGTTCTGGTTGGTCAGAAAAATGTCAACCTTTTTTGCTTCTGGTATGGAGTTTGCTTTTGTGAAGGTGGTAAACCTTGCCCAGTAATCTGACCACAGTTCTATTGTTGAATCAAATGCTTCGAACTTGGTGTTGGTGACTGGCTTGTTCATAGCCAAAGACATCAGTGCTTCCATCTGCTGTCGCTGCAGTTCCATCTGTTCTCGTTGCTGTTCCATCTGATTACGCAGCAAAGTGATGAGGTCTTCTTGTGACGTTTCTGCAGCTGGAGTCTTCGGCATCTTGAGGAACGGCTGGGCTACTTGGCACAGCTGACTGGCGGTTTACAATTCGAGATAGCTAAGAGCGAGCTACTCGGTGTTTTAGAGCTAGCCGAGACGTTGCTTGGCTCTATGTACAGCTTCAGGTCCGCTACTTGGATCCGGGTGGTTGGTCCGTGAGCTGGCTTGGGTACTGAAGCTGCTTGGCTTGCTGCTGGTCTGATTCCGCAGGCTTGTATTGGCTTCCTTCCGCCTGTAAGGCTTGGCTGGCTTGGGTTCTTGTAGTACTAGTAGGCTTCAGAACTTGAGTGACATCAGAACTTGTGAAGATCCCATCCTCGTCGCCAATTTGTTATGTGGTGATAACAAACAAAGAGAAGTCAGTTGTAGCCGGGAAGATAAGCAACTTTATTATGGTAATATTTACAGGTCATTAGTTATATACAGTATCGCAGTAGATGTACATAATAATGCATAGAGTAATGAGGGTCACCAAATATCAATAAAGATAAAGTCATTCACACACTTTCATACTTTAGAATAGGTGACCTAATGTATTACCAACTCACTGAGAGTAATGCAACATGAAAAGTAATGTAAGTAAAGTGGTGGTGTTAATTAATCACACAACGCATAAGAGGTAAATTATTTCCCTTACTACGTAATTAAGTGTAGGTCTAACCAAGGGCAGTAACTAAGTAAATTACATGTATGCATAATTTCCCTTGATTATATATATGGATATATAACAAGCTGTAAGTAGTGTAAGTTTTCAAGATAATTTTCAACTTAATCCTTTGTGACCAAGAAAAAAAAACAAAAAAACACATAAAAATATAAGTTTAGAACTGGTACGGTATCATCATTTTTATCGTCGTAGGCACCGATTCAGATTTTTTTCCCCAGATTCAGATTTTTGTTTTTGTAGGGTGGCATCTCTGTATACATCTTCTACAAACTAAAAGATCTCCCGTTTTTCAGAAAATGGAGATAGAACAAACAAGAATTAACATCACAATATACCAGCTAAAATATTGCATTCCAGATTTTCCTTTAATTTCCTTTAATTTGTCTTCTGTTTGTAACTTACTGCTTCATGCTTTTATCTCAAATCACTTTTAATCAGAGGGTGAAATTGATTACATACTAATCATGGAAAATTACTTTGTGTAGATTTGTGTACAAATCACTAGACTACCAATGTAAAGCCGTACCTTGTAGTGAGGCATGAAGATAAAATGTTGAATAGTAGTTCTGGTGCAATCCTAATATCTCGACATCAGTGGGACCATCTGACTTGTGTCAAGTAAAGAGAAAGTTGAAATAGCAGATTAGTTGTGGAAGAGAAAAAAAAAGAGGGGTGGAGGGGGTCAAACATCACCATAATGGAAAGTGTCCAATGAATAACGCAATTATGCCCCTTTTTCTTTTAATTATGTGCATATTGTCACCTGTTCCTCCAATATCTCTGTTGTGCGGAGCAGTTGCATGGCAACGATCGATTTGCCGATATCGGAGAAATGCTGTAGCTATCAAATGCAGTGTTTTTGCTTTTTTACCTCGTCCCAACCGTTCTTCAGAAAAAGTGATGATACCGATACACACATAGTATGGCAGTTAACCGAGAGATCTAGGTCAAGGCCTAGTGTCAATGGCGCACGAATGTTTTGTGGGGGGGAAAAAATTACTCAGTCTGTAGTACTCTGTACTTTTACTGCCGTACGCTGGCTTATGCAAGGCACTCCACACTCACGTTACTGAAGCCAAGGGTCATCCCCTGTCCACACACCCCCTCTCTTACCCCTCCCCGCCAGCACCGCAAAAAGAAATAAAGAGGTCTTATATGCGGGGAGTTGCGTGGGCATTTTTGGTAGCACAATAGTAGATCTAATGCACTTGTTTTGCCGTGGTGGGTGAGAAATGTATAAGAGGAAAGAATGGAATAACACGCTGAGTTACGAGTGAAATATTTAGTAGCATTAAAGAAGGAACAGGTTGGGACTTAAAAATTCTGTCGAGTTACCCAGAATGTCGACAAAAGCCATGTCGAGAAAGGTAGATTGGACTGTGTATCCTGTGAGAAAATCCAGTTTGACTGTGCCAAGTTAGGATCTGAAATCATTTGTCAAGTCTGACTCAGTCGCCTGTTTTTACTTCACTGTCTTATGAGGTTCTGGCTTGTCCTCTTTCAGCTTTCTGTGGACCTTGGTCTGAGGCAAACTTCTACTGTTTGTGAAGCTGCAGATAATGTACATGCTTTAACTTTTCTCTCTTTGAACAGGCAAGGCAGCTATCGCTACAAGAGAGGAACAACAGCAGTCTTATCTTCAGAGGTGAAGAAGATTGAGATTGAAGTTATGGGCACTGAAGTGCGTAGAGTTCAACCTATGGATACACAGTAGTACTAGGGGGTGAACAGAGGACAATTTTTCCAGCTTATCATGTCCTGGACACTTGGGATGGGAGAGTATGTGGGGTTCAGTTTGTACCTTGTGAGAAAGAGCGAAACTTGCTGTGGATGCATGATAGTTTGTCTTTTTTTTCCCCCCCCCTTTTTTGATGAATAGTTTTGATGTACAATGTCTTTTATTGGAATTTTTTGTTTTGTTTGTTTTTGTTTTTAGAATGATGGGGAGAGGCAGACGTAATTTTTGTACTTTTAAGTTGAATACATGCTCAGAAGGATGGAATTCTTTTGGGTGGGGGGAGGGGAGAGAAAAGTACCATACAGTTACGAACATGTATCCGAAACAATACTGTTGTTGGACAGTGGAGGAACGATTGAATGTATTGCCTACATGTTTCATTTTCATATTTGATCCCTGTTGTCAATTTTCAATGAAAAATAAAGGCGAACATTTCAGTTGTGTGCACGCTTTTAGTGAAGTCAATAGAAAAGTCTTTCTGCCTGTTTTTCTAGTCTCTTTTCATGTTACCATTCTCTCATTCATTTGTTGTCCATCACATGTGGTATCTTTCATTCTCTCATTGGCATATCATTGGTCAGCTTCAGAATCTCATTGAAACTTAACTCAAAGGCTGTTGTTTGGGGATCCCCCCTAGTCTCATTACAGAGCCAAATAGAGAAAACATTTAGCTGCATTCACTGATCACCTGTAGCTTTCTATGTAAAATACAAGGCTCTGAGTTTAGTTTTAATGAGGTTCCAACAGTCAACTGACGATTGATTATATAGCAGAATATTTGAAATTTAGTTTGATTCCATTCACTTTATGAACTAACAAAAAATTATTTTTCATAATGTCACGATCACGTGCGTGAAGATGGTCACGACCACGTGTGGGATGAGTACCTAACTTATTTACCTTTCAAACCCAGCTAACAAGCCAAGCAAGCAGACCAGCGATCAACAGACACATGGGGTGAGATTTAAATTAAATGGTATTTAATTATAAATGCATGACAAAACTTATGTCAAAACATTCAACTCATGATAATCACATACATAATCACAAAAACAGAGATATTTCAAATTTACTCTTGGGGATCATGGCTATTCTCTATTCCCCGTTTCACATCTAGATCTAACCCCTCTGTCCATAAACTTAATTACGTATACAGTGCACTCTCCCGAATACGACATCTCCGAATAACGACATTGACCCCCGGTCCCGATTTTTTTACTATATGTTATTAGTAATAAAACTCTCTAAATAGCGACATACTTTTTAGACCACTCTCCGGATAACGACATTGAGTTAGCAATAATCGGCTGTGACTTTGCTAGATACAAAAATAAAAATAGCTAAAATATTGTTTCCGGTCAGTTTCATTTCATTCTCTGAGCCAATAAAAACACTTCTTTTCCGACCAATGAAATGTCCTACCAGAGGCACCTCATAGCCAATGAGATCGCTTTGTTATCGGCCAATGAGATCGCTTTGTTATCGGCCAATGAAAACACACCTGTGTCTATTGTCGTCGGAACAAAAAGGGTGACGCGCATTAAATGAGTCAGTCATCACATCGCTGACCGCTGAATCGCCGGATAAACAACAGAGGGAAAATGACACACAAAAAACAACAACAAAAAAAACAACAAACAAACAAAAAAAACAAAACAACACACACACACACTTCGTGTATTTTACATGTTTGGAAAATCCGATCACTGATCACCCACTATGGTTGGTACGTTACATTCTAAGGGTCTAACCACACCCCTTTTTCCGCCATCTTGAAAATCTCCGAATAACGACATGTTCCCGATAACGACATGCACCTCTGGTCCCGAGCCATGTCGTTATCGGGAGAGTGCACTGTACTTAATAGTCTCTGTCAACAGCTGCCCTCCTCGTTGATGCAGTTTCACGTCTCCAGAGTTCACACGATCCTTTCTAGATCTCTAACTTCGACGATAAAAGGGGAAACAGACGCCCCTGGCTTCTCACAAATAAGAACACACAGTTCACACCCGCCATCGTAGATTACTAGCTCCTTGAGGGGTTCTCATCATCCCGTCCTCAGGACTCTTCAACTTCTGCAAACACACAGCACACCGACGGTTCACACCCGCCATCGTAAATCACGAGCTCCTGAAGGGTTCCCATCCTATCATCAGGACTTCTCTCAACTTCTGGTCCCCATGGCACGACCTTCCACTTGTCGCCCGGACCGATAAATTCTTCTTATTGGGAAATAAATGTGAACATCATGGATCCCTCACACACCTAACACTTCTGGTCCCCACTGGCAAGACCTTCCACTTGTCGCCCGGACCGATAAATTCTGCGTCTTCCTTTAGGAATGAATAACTTGGGAACCACGTGTGTCGAGCTTCTCCTCTACTTATACTCCCGAGGTTTTTGCACACGCGACTAGTTTAAAGCGAGTCGTGTGTATCTATCCACGCTCGTCAACAATGTTAAAAACCGTGTTTTCCCCTGCTAAGCTCACCCCCCTAGACTCGTGGCACACAAGGCCACCGACCTTCCTCGTGATAGTAATCTTTCATGCTAGTCAACAACTTAAAAACTCCCCTTCTCCCCTACTAAGTTTGCCCCCTCCATACTCGTGGCGTACAAGGTCATCAACCTTAATCGTGACAATAAGTTGAGATTACCAGCTCAGTGATAATTGTTTACTGGAAAATCCATTCACTGCTCATTAAAATTGTACCCTAAATTTTACAAATTTGCTAGGACAACTCTCAGACAAATAAGCTGCATGTATTGGGATATAGGCAAGGATAACAAATATTGTAAAGTTTTCATCTGACTGCAAAGTAGGCCTTAACCATTTCAGGATGGATCTCTCCTCAAGCATGCAGGCCCCTCAGTCAGAAAGTTGCATGAAATATATTATAAATGACATACATGCATTTCAAATGCAAGGGAGGCTGTTCATTTAAAAAAAAAAAAATTTACTCTCCCTTTCAAATCATCGTTTATTTGCCATATTGTTGAATGTGCATTTTTGCCTTTCTGAGAAAATGAGGATTCAGTTTGGTCAGCAAAAGGACTAAAACACTTGAAGCATTATGTCAGAAACACATATTATATGTATGGCGCTCCAGGAAAACCCGTCAGATGACGCACAAGCTGCTTTTGAGATACAGGCCTACAGTCATTTTAAACAGCCATATCTCAAAAATTATTTGACATATTGACTTTAAATAAAAAGCAAAATACACAGAAAATGTCCCTCTTTCATAATAGTAATAATACATGTAGTTGTATATCTCAAAATCTGAAATTTGACCAATGTGAAGGGTTTTCCTAGAGCACCACACATATCTTGAAAAAGTTTTGACTGATTGGAATGAAACGTATACATTATGAAACAAGGAGTGAGAGAACCACCTTTATGACATAACCTCAAAATCGGCTAAATGTCGCATACAACAATATGGCAAATACATGTACCACTCGAAATAATATGGGCCTTGTAACATTCAATTAAAAAAAAAATTCAACCTTATCTTTCTGACTTACTCAGAAACACAGATCTTAAAATAGTATTAACCTAGATTCCCTGGTGAGGTCACGTGACCGTACCTCAACGCTTTCGGCCATTGAGGTCAGAAACAACTCTTCAGGTTAGCCTGGTTTACTTTTTCTCTCTCTCTCTGTCTTGTCCCTGTGGTTGCTTTTTTCGTCTCTCTCCCTCTCCTCTACATGTCTGTCTCCCCTATCTTCTCTCTCTCTCTCTCTCTCTCCCTCTCTCTCTCTCTGTCTTTTTTTTTGGAGGGGAGGGGGGTGTCTGTCACAGGTGGTTGGAGGCTGCTGTTGACGTAGCAAATTATGATTTTATGTAGCCATTATCATGCTTGCGCCTTATCCCCCCCCTCACACTCTCACATGCTACTAGTGAGTGTCTGCCCATGCACTTGAGCTTCTGCTGGATCTTGATATCCGTCTGTTTATTTTATTAGAGGGGGGGGGGGGGGTGAGGTTGTCGATTACTTTCATTTTTTTCTGATTTTGTAGCTGTTATGGTGGTACGTCTTATAATACCCCTCTCTCCCTCTCTCTCTCTCTCTAACACACACGTTGAAGTAAGAATTTGCGAGTCTGTCGGTCCAAGCTTCCGAGTTTCTTCTTCTAGACCTCCTTATACATGTATTAAAAACAATTGTAGGCCTACAATGTTCTCTTATTCTCGAATCTCTGACATTTTCCTGATTGTTGTAGCACTCAAGATCTACTTTTCTCAACAACGTAAAACAACACGCTAGGCTTACTATGTACTACATCGTAGGCCTACTATCAAATTCGAGGCAAACGGTTTGTGTTTCCTATGGTAAACAGTAGCGTTGCTGGGCCGCCGCTTGGACAGCTTGACCTCAAGCCGCCATTGTTTTCGCTCTCCACGCCCGGGACGCCGCGAGCTGGTTCTCGCAGCGCGACTAGGGAATCTAGGTTAATACTATTTTAAGATCTTTGCTCAGAAACAACAAATTTGTTATGACCCAGTTGTTATGGATTCCCTGGAATCATAATGTTGTGTTGATGGGGTGTTGGTTCGACTGCATTTTTTTATAATCGAGAGTTTTATGATTTATTATTTATTCCATCTAAGACCTAACTTTCATACCATTCCAAATACTAAAAGACAATCTGATTAAAGTTCAATTCATCAGACCTGCAGGGTCACATTTATTTATAATAAAGACACTAACAATCTCGACTAGATCTAATTAATTAATAAGGATAAACATCTGTGGCATCACATCCATAATTAATAATACTTCCTTCTAAGTCTAGCTCTATACTTTCTCTAATAACATTTAACTCTGGACTCACTAATTATCTGCTTAAACTAGATCTATTAGGTATATATATCTAAAAACTAGATTACTTATTGGATGACAATTACAGTCTCTGAATACATAATGTCATATGGGATATTCTGCCTACAATTCTAGTAGAGAACGAGCCCGTCAACGACAATTGACGTCGGCCCAGTTAAGTACAGAGATCTAGATATCTAGATATATCTAGCTCTAGGATGGGCTGGCATTTCCCAGCCTCACCCAGATAATTCAATCACAGTTAGTCATACATTTCATACATTAGTTCTAGATGCAGCTCTAGATGGCAGTTTAATTTTGCATTCACTCCTGGTGGGTTCCTTCAAGACTCTCCTAATGGATAAATGTCGTACGTTTCATTCACTGTCGATGTCATCAAGAGATTCTATCTTCGATTACTTACGATTGGTCTGGCACTAAGGCCAGAAACAATATATCAAAGCGGTGTCATGTCAAGCTTATGAATATAAATGACAAGATCAACATCTAGTCATGTTGTATTGGTAAATATTACAATCATCCACTCAAGTAGGATGCAACTGACTCCTACACACAGGGAAGGCTATGCACGGAGTGAAGTCCCCCGGTCAGCTGCTCTCTCGGCTGCCTATATTATCAATACGCCTTAACGGTTAAGTGACGTAGACAAATAAATAGTTCTCACCCCCACGTTGAAAACGGGGTGTTAATCTTCATCGATAGCACATTATCTTTACATTTTAATATCAGTAGTATATATCTGATTATCTATAGCCCATTCACCATAACACCAGTGATATTCTATCTACTAGCATACTACTGTTTATCTACGCCTTCCTGTTGTTCAATAGTTCCCTCTTGCTTAAAATGACGTCATCAAAAAACACCGTCCTTATCTACAACTGACGTACTTCACATGTTATATTTATTCACCTCCTCTCTATAATTAATTCGGTTATTTCCCCTTGACCACTAACCTCACACCAATTACATTTGATTATGACAAAATTGATGTCTGCATAATAATGAAAAAGAAACACTGACATACTGAGACACACTGTTTGATCACATAATCAAAAGGAAGCAAAACTTAAAATTGAAAATAAACTTTATTGACACTGTATGGCATCTATTGTCCAGTCTAACGTGTAGCCGGCCAGTGTGGCTACTTCTCCTTCCCCTCTGTACGTCCAATAGCTATTACCTTTAAACAGGTACAGCTGATCAGCCCACGTCATAGCTGCGTCCAAGTAACATGGCAAGCCCCAGTCAGACAGGGGTATAGGGGTATTATTGTCTGGCTTAACCTCACATGCTGGGGGAGAGATTGGAAATTAAAAGTAAACATATAAATTATGTGATAAATGATGATTATACCTGTACCTGTGATTATTATGAACACTCTGCTATGATGTTCAAACTCAGAGTGGGTACAAGTAATCCATTGAGCACTGCCATTCAGATGGTCAAGTTTGTACTTGACTGTGGCCACGGGTCCTGAAGAATTTGTAAAAGGAGAAAACTAACTCAGCCAGCATCCCTACATCAATTCGACGGAGATTCGTAGCGGATTGATGTAGGATTCATCAAACCGACAATGACGCGATGCCGTAACCAGCAGATCTGCGTAGGAATAATGTCCATTCTTATGTGCGAACGATGTTAATCACTATGAGTATGAGTCGATTTCCTTGGGGTTGCTGGCTGGGCAATATGTGTGAGTATTCAGAAGCCTGTGTCTGAGGCTGAAGATTTTAGCCAGCCGAACTATGGGAATCCAAGCTAGTAGCAATTACAGGAACATGTAATAAATGTGTAGGTATATTTGAAAATTACCTGTAGCGATTTAAACTAGACATACATTTGTATTACGGGAATTTAATCTTGATCGTATACTTTGCCGGTCACGAAGTGACTGTTAGTGGATATATACATGTATAATAAACGACAGCACAATCATGCACATTTACTTAACCTAATATATTGTTATATATGTGTATATGACAGGCACTCATGTTTGTTTGTATTTCTGAGAGACAAAATTGTCCTCCCGTCTAACCAAGTCACCCATGAAACTAATAAAGCTTAAGCTTCAGGGCCCCTGACGAAACTTTTTGAATGAGTGAATTTTGGCTGTTACTCTATTGTTGCTAGTTGCGAAGGGGCCCCCTAACTGACTAACAGTTCAAGCTTCAGGGTCCCCAAAATATTGGTCCGCCAATGCCTGTGCGAGAACTCATTCGTTTTTGAAATCCTTTTTACAAAGTTTTAATGAAACCATACTCTGGCGTGGACTGGGATTTAATAGTTTTATGCTTAGTTAGATGTATATCATCTCAAATGAAGGAGTGAAATTTAAAGAGAGAGAGAGACGAGGAGAGAAATGTACTACATATTAAAGTATTTAGATAAACTAAATCATGTACATATACATAATATGTAATGTGCATGTATAAATCGTCCATCGAATCACCCAGGTTGTCAGTTGTAAATTCAGTCACCAGTAGGCCTATTCCCTGCTTCTCAACAGATAGGTTTTGGGTTTAATATTACGTTTACCTTGAAACACCAAATGTTGACCGTTCCACTGGGCCACCACGGCGTCCACAGGCTGGCAGTTTGATCTCTGGGTGCCCTGGGTGGTCAGCAAGTCATAACTTGTGCCGTCCAATTGCCACATCAAACAGCCTGATACAACAGACAAAGCAAGAGAGAGAGAGACGACAATCTATAGGACCTCTGTAGAGGTTCACAGCAGCATATTTTATCTTCATTCATGACTGTAGAGCTTGAGAGCAGCTTACAAATACAATGTACAACGTATTTTCATTTAGAATTCACGTTTCTTTTGGAATTTTGGGTACGGGGTTGTTAATTAAAATGTTGCTAGAGTAAGGCTTTGCAAAATGATCTTTTCTTGTCATATTTTAACAAAAGAGAACATTATCTGTTTAGGAAGATCGTAACTGTGTATACATGTACACATTATTGCAAATAAAGCCCTGTATGTGTACGTAAAAATACATGTAATGTTTACTTTATAGTCAAGAAAAATATAAATCAAGGTTGACAGGAATCTCTCGCGCAACGTTCATATTTTGATCATGTGATTTTTGAAATGCGAAATCTAAACAAGTATGGCAAATTGGCATGGCTCAGAAAAGTTTGCCATAGAAAGAGGAGTGACTGTATCACCGAAATTATTTACAGCAGCTACTGAAGAAAATAATATTATATTTAAAATGTCAAGCTTAGAAAATGGCATCAGCAAAGATGGAGAGTATGAAAGACCTGAGATTTGCGGACGATGCAACACTTTGCATAGAGGACGTACAGAAGATGGAAACCAACCTGAATATAATAAACAAACAGAGCAAGAAGGCTGGCCTGAAAATCCACAAAGACAATACAAAATTCGTGATGAACTACGAAACAGGTGAAAAGGTAATAATTGAAAACAAAAACATTGAAAAAGTCATGGAGTATAAATACCTAGGAGAGGCAATACATATGGAACACAACATAAAAACTGAAAAAGACTCTAGTAGAATAAGGGCAGCATGGACTGCTTTGGGAAAAACAGAGAGATATTCTTGGACCACGAACTGCTAATGTCCCTTTAAGAGATGACAGTATTCAACCAGTGCATTATTCCAACTAAATCATGTACATAATAAATGTGCATGTATAAATCGTCCATCGAATCATGGCATCAGCATGCTGAAACCTCATACAGTTCTGAACCTTTCCGCTTGGTTGTCCAAGACAGGACATCAAGTCATTGCACCTATGGTTATCAAACATGGTCGATTACAAAACAACTTACGAACAAATTAAGAACTTCCCAGAGGGCAATGGAAAGAACACTTTACATCAGACTTCAAGATAAACTTCCTCACGCCGAAATACGCAAACAAACAAAACTAATGGACATACATGTACGGTAGTTAAATTCATGCCACAACAAAACTGAAATTGGGTCGGATATGTGGGAAGGATGAATGATAATAGTGGACAAAACGCTGCACTGAATAGCAACCACGGACAGGAAAAAGAACAAAAAGTCAAGTGGTCGACCTGGAAGAAGATGGCAGAATGATATTAAAAGGGACGGGGAACAACAAAAGAACATGGATAAGGAAGACATCAGACAGAAAGGAATGGAAGTCATTGTCCGAGGGCTACATCCTGCAGTGGATGGGCGATGCCTAGGTGAACGGTGAAAGGCGAAAACAAGCATGGCAGAGCCATTAGGGCCTACATTAGATTTTATTTCAGTCAAAACAGAACGAGTTGAGGAAAGGGGCTCCGTGATAACACATTTCAGAGCCACTATTTCAGAAAGCTACTTAAACATTACCTTTGATGATTGTAACTGTACTGCTGGCAGAATCGTAATAAGCGGCGTCAATGTTGTCTATCTCTGGGATTCCAATGTTTCTGGTGAAAAAATCACGTCTTACACTGTTACAGCACACATATTTCTAGTCATAGGCGAAATAAGGGGATTTGTCCTGCAACTGCGAGTTCACATTGTTATTTTAAGCTGCCTGCCAGGCAATATGTACAGAAGAGAAAGAAAGTTGGGACTGGGAAAATTGGTTTGCACCAGGCAATGCCGTGGAACTCTCTAGCTAGGATGTCTAAATATAATAGGCAACAAGCTTTTAAACGTCTGTAACCTTTGAACTGCTGGAGATAATAGAATGAAATAAAAAGCCCTGCAAACTTTAATTCAAGCTCCATTGATCCCACAAATGAATGAGATCTAAATGAGCATTTCGGGCAAGATAGAAACGATTAAAACACCTGACACAACATGCTGAAACCTCATGCAGTTCTGAACCTTTCCGCTTGGTTGTCCAAGACAGGACATAAAGTCATTGCAAAAATGAAAGATTTTTTCTTCACGGGAACAATTTTTTTGTTGTTTGTTTTAAAAATGTTTTGAATTAACCTAATTCATTCAAAAGCCTGTCCCCGGGGGTTTTTGCGGCCTCAAATATTTGCCTTCGCCGCAATTGGCAAATCGTGGCCACAACATTTTCAGAAGTTGGCAAAATTTGATCAAATTCAAACCCGGTAGCTCATAATAATGAAATTATAAAAAGAGCGATTCAAAACGACGAATAGATTTAGTGCCGGCCGGAACCGGTAATTTCAACGGCTTGCACTTTTGCACTGGCTTTAAATAAGAGGTTTGATATCTTCCATATAAACATATCGATAGTGACATCGATATTTTCCGAGCAAATCATCGATATATCGATATATTTTTTTCGATATATCGAAATCATCAACTAAAATATTAACACCTTTTGTAAGTGGGGGACGCGATGACAAAGACATGTGATATTACTACATGTAATAATGAAATAATGAGTCATTACTAACATCGATTTGTACAGTGGACATTGCTTAAGATGATGTCCAGGGGACATAAAATTTAACATCTTACTATCCGTTAAATCATCTTAAGCATTATTAGGTTATCTACCTTAGATAAACTATGTTGATAAATGATGGAAGCAGTTTTGTTATGTAGGTGACCTTTGGTTGTTTTTTTCTAAGGAGGGGATATTTTTTGTGTGTAGGCCAATGTGTATTAGGGTGTGTGAGGGGATATTGTTTAGAAAGAAAAAAAAATTCACCCAAACGATGGTGTCTGAACATTTCTAAGCAAAATGTTCTGTTTCCATTATAACCAAAGGGCAAAAATTAGCACACAATATTACCTGTCAGTCAACTTAACATTATGTTGTTATATGACTGTCAGCATGCAAGATACGCCAACCAAACAAACATCTTGCATTTTCCTGTATTATTAAATTTATTTAAATGTGAATATCATACAAGACCTTCCCGCTGGTCACACTCGCATCATGCAGCACTGAGCCAAAACTAAGCGTAGTGACATACTAGACGCGGCAAACTGCTGCCGCACGCGGGAGCGGTAAAAAAAAAACCGCCAACACGTGTTATCCTATGAGACCTGACATACTAGAGAAACCGTCGTCGCGCGCGGGAGCGGTTGCCGCTGTCTGATTTTTTTCTGCCGCGCCTGTCGGCGGGAAAATGAGAACCGCAACCGCGCGCGGGAGCGGTTTTCAGAGACAACACATGTTAGGCTATGGCTAGTGACATACTATCCCGCTCGCCGCGGCGGGATTTTTATTGCAGTGCAATCATCAGGTGCACTTCGTTTCTCGCACACAGTCCTGTTTCTTTTTTTCAGAAATAATATTCAGATATTGTGAACTTTTCGAATATGTCTGCGGAAGTTATTATTAGTATGGTGGAGCAACAGCCTGCTATCTGGGACAAGGGTTGTGAGAAAACCGCACTGGAGGGAGGTTTGCCGCTCATAGTATGTCAGGTTCAAACTTACGCGGTTTGCAGCTGCCGCGCGCGGGAACGGCAAACCGCGACAGCACGCGGCATAGTATGTCACTAGCCTAACACATTTATAACATCGCCCATCCGCGGTGACCGAGTGAGCAAGGTATTTGACACCTTCGTGGACTTGCTGGCGCCGACTGTCTTTGCTCCGTGTCCCGTGAAAACGATAGAATCTCTACTGCGTAGTTAAAAAAAAAAAAAAAAAGTGTGGCCACGCGTGTCACGGTACGTTCACACCAAACTGGCGACAACGGACGTGCAATCACGGCCGAGCGACAACGGTACAAAGTTTCTCTAAATCATATTATTATCGGATTCAGTCCAACCTACTCACAACAGACGAGTCATTTTCTCTCGCCCGTGCGACTTTTCACTTTTACCGCTGCAGTAAAATTTTAACGACACTCAGCCGTGGGATTGTTTTTCTTTAATTTCGCGTACTCCACCCGCCAGGCACATGGCGTCTTAAAATAGCACGGGCGGGATGCTTGAAGAAAAATTTAAAATACAATTTTTTCATCAAGTGTTATTTTTTAGCACAGATTTGAATTCAGCGACCCAATATTAGGTGAAGGCAGGAAGGCTTGGCGTTTTATCGCTTTATAAAGAACTAAACAGACAGGCTGACCAACACCTATTTTTGGTGCTGAAATAACACCCCCCCCCCTCCCCCCGTACTAAGTCTTCTAAAGTCAGCGGTTTGATCCTCTATAAGTATTAGAAAAACATTCTGTTATACTCTCGGGGGTACCCACCTTTGCCGCTGGATAAATCTCTTCAGTAGTTTCAGCCGTAAGTGATTATTTAAGGGGTCGATTTACTTCATCTTGGCCGTTCCTTTAGGTTTTATCAAACACTACATAAGTCTGTTCGTTTCTAAATAAGTCTTTCTACATTCCCTTGAGGATCCAGTCTATATTCGAGGCAAAGCTTCTTATGAAATTGCCGGATATTTTCCATTATTGTTAAGTTGTATGTGCATTTTTGTCTTTTCGAGAAAACGAGGATTGAAATTGGGTTGGCAAGAGGGCCAAAACGCACACAACATCAGGTCACAAACACATAATATATCGAAAAGCTTTTAACCAATTGGAATGACAGTTATATTGAGTAAAATTAAGAGTCATGACAAAACCTCAAAATCGGCAAAATGCCGCATACAACAATAAGGCAAATATCCCTGAAAAAAGCAGTGTAGCTAAACTCGTTTTCATTTTTATGATTTCATATCGTGCGTAACAATTTGTACTGATGTTCAGCCCAGTCTCCAATGCTTAAATCCATTGACCCACTTTGCTCTATCACTCCCCCACCACTCCCTCGTCCAGTCGTCTATGTTATTGCAGATAGTTATTGAAGACTGATATTTCACTTGATAACAACTGACCAAAAAATGAATTTGGCGTGATTAAAAAAACAAAACAAAAAATTAAAATATCGAAATTATCGATATTTGACGAAAAGATCGATATATTAACCATGTTATCGTATAGTTATGGATATGACAATCACTATTTTAAATACGCATTCACAGTCACACGGACACGCGATGCCGAGAAAGGCGAACCGCCGGACATCCTTAAATGCATAGACCTGCAATCGACATGCGCGAATCGCGTAATACGGAAGGCGAAAGACCGTTTATTTCGGAGCTGTAATTTGTCAGTTTATATGTGGGCATGGTGACAGGTTCTCATTATCAATTACGCTTCAATGTGTCCTTTGTACGCACGGGTTTGTAGAGCGTGTTGTAAAATAAAATAGATTATCATGACACCGACCGCGGCGGTAGCGTCATGTCATGTCATGTACGGAACGATGGATCTAGTTTATTATGTCGTTATGGTGTTTGTGTATTGTTGCTGTTGTTGTGAGGTACTGTGGGCCGCCCTGTAACGTGTTGTGGTTGTTAACACTGTCCATGTCAACATTGTTTTTGGCTGTAGGGAATGGAGAATGGGTTGTTTTTCACTCAAGAAAATACAATGTATAGTGTCATACTCATGTAAGGAACAGTTGGTATGGGCTTGAACAGACCTCTACTTCGTATTACCCACACACAATTATAAAACAAAGAAAAGGGAGGCCACAGCCTTGTCCATGTACACGTAATAGGTATAGGAGAAGGAGGGGGTAGGGGACAGTTACTCTTTTGTTCCGTACAGGACATGACACCAACAGAAATAGCAGGAATTTTCATAATTTAACAGATAAGCAAGGCAAAATAATGCTAACACATGTATTGAGCTATAAATGTCAACTGAAGTAAAACATTTTGCAGGTAGTTGGCCATTTGTAAGACTTTCATAGTGTTATGGTTTCTGTACGGAGCACTGCGTGAGATGATTTTTTATCCTTCTGCAGCAAAAACTATAACATGAACTGCTTGAAAGTACTAAAACTCATTTAAAACACATACACAAGAAATACACAAAATATTTGGGGCAAGATCGTTTTTACTCATTTTGTCCCAGATCTGGGGGCACCTTTCAGCAACTGACGCATTACTTGTTACATTGCACCGTGTTGAAAATAATATTAACAGTACTGTATCATTATTTCTTTATTTTTGCTTCAGGACTATAGAGGTCTGTTCAACAGAGACTATGAGTCAATTGAAAATTTTATGACTTAAATATCGGCTGAAGGGTCATCTTTTCACAGTTATGTGTTCATGATAATATTTTT
>OZ007577.1:20800402-20980402 GCA_963931925.1 Onchidella celtica
CTCTCCTATGCTGATAAACATTTCGCAGATTCTGATGAAAGACGGCATGGAATACCCCTGATGTATCGTTTGGGTACCTCTCTGGGTAATCGACTAGCAGTACATTGGGTGAGTTGCCGTGCCTGATGAGAGAGAAAAGTGAATTGTCACAAAGTTCTACGCACTGAAGATACCGATGTCATGTGCAATCTAGTGGTAGTGCCTATTTAGGATAGAAAATATACTCCCCCCCTCCCCCCCCCCTAGTTTTTTTTTTCTGGATGACGACGCCCACAAGATAAGTAAGATAAGACTTTGTCAGTCAAGACAAATGCAGTTCATACTGCGTGCACATGCCGTAGGCTACTACTGAAACTGAGTTTTCATGTGTACGGAAACGGCAACGGAAACGTAAAAAACCCTTCAAGTAGTGAAACTGAAAGAATGTTTTCACACAATTGTGAACAGAAATGCCATTTTCGTACACATGGAAACACGCCTTCGTTGTGCTACTTGATGGATTTTCGACGCTTCCGTTTCCGTACTCATAAAAACTCAGCTTTAGACTTTTCTTTTGTTGTATATTGTCATTACCTGTACACACTTAGTTATACAGGGATAGCACAAATAATGTCCAGTATGTTTTGGAAATGTGGTAGAGAGGAAACCCCATCTCCGCCCTTCACTCCGTCTCAGTTCGGCTGAGAGTGCACTGGGTCAAATTTGTTTGGCGTCGGTTTATGACTCAGGCTGGAGTTACTTTAATCAAAAATACTTTAAATCTGAATCAGCTAGCGAGACAGATTTGTTGCAGCCTTATTAGTGCGCGGGACTGTACTCTACAGTCCGCAAAACCAAGGCAGGAGAGATTTGACTCAGTACGCTGAGGGTTTTAGTTGTACGGATCTTGTGACTTGCAGATGACACTGCGTGGCATCAAGTTGAAATATAATTTTGGTATAGGCAGTCAATACGGAACGGGATTTAATGACAGTTACTATATATTTAATTTACCGATGACGTCATGGGACATTCGAACTGTTCAAGGCCGTGGTTAAGCACAGTTGTTATGGACTTGGTAAGGGCGATTCGAGGCACAAAGATCAACTGCACATGAAAAGTGTGTAAAAGTCCATAACTGTGCTTAACCACCACATTGAACAGTTCGAATGTCCCACGAAGTAAATCTATAGTAACTGTGTCATTCAATCCCGTTCCCTATTGGATCCAGCAACTTCACCAAAAATCTACAAGTTCCATGACCTTAACCTTGCTAAGAAGCCAGACAAATATTGCTCTTTATTCTATAGTCCCCGTGGAAATAAATAAACTAAGATTTTTTCAAGATAAATTCGCCTTTTGTTACATGTAAATCTGTGTTTCCAAATCTGGCATGACCTTCTAAACCATTCTGTCTTAACCACCGGTACATAGTATTCCTCATTAAATTGTAAGACTACACTAGGAGATTGCTTCATAATCTAATACATGTATCAACACCGGTAACAGATGAGCCTCAATTTCGCCATCCACCACTTTCCTTGACGGTTGTCCTACTTTTGACCTGTTGAGGTTTTCACCAAATTTAGTATTGTTTTCGTCTATTTAGTATAAGCAGAGAGTATGTATTTATAGAGAAACATCAATTTTGCCAGAGCACGAAACTAGGTAGCGGGGGTAAGCAGAATTGGAAGGGAACAGGCTTTACACAAGACAGTGTGTGTATCTGTTTTTTTTTTGAGTTTGTTCATATTTTTGGGATTGATTGAAACTATTTAGAACTCTTTGTAGGTTCTTATTCCCCGTGGAAATGTACAAACGTTTATTGTTTACCGCCGCGACCTACTTTCAGCACCATGCTAACAATGTTTTCGCGGAGCCTCCCGTGTCTAGCGGTGCAAGCCGACCAATAGTGAATAATAATAATAATAATAATAATAATAGTTCGTCCATCAGGTTATGATGATGACCTTAACAACACCAGAGGAATAAAGAACAGAAATTGTTGAGAATTTCAACACATGGACAATAAAGAGAACTAAAGGACACAGAGGACAGAATGGAAAGACTGTTCTTTCATGACTTATGGTTTCTCATGTTACTGATAAGTCCTATTTTTGCCCTGCAGACCCTTCCGCATAAATGACAAGAGTGCTCCGTTGGTTCAGTACCACTGGGCCTTTTCTTGCTGGTAAAACGATGCTGAAAAATGACTTACTGAAATCTGTAAGGTTGACAAGCTCTGAGACTGTGATGGAGATACGGCCTGCATGCCCTGGCCGTCGTATCGATACACGAACCCGTAGATTCGGGTATAACTGAGACCTCCACCAGCGGTCGATACTGGCGCACATTACAGCGAGAACTCGTCAGGTTGACCACCTGGGCGATCCAAGAACAAACCAGCAAGATAAAATTAAAGTAAGAGATTTAAAGACCCAGATGAAAGAACGACCACAATCCAATTTTAAAGATTTTTTTGGTTATTTAAAAAAAAAACAGTGATTACAATGACTATTTTGGCCCAAAGCCCAGTTTTTGGTTGTTGTTTTTTTTACTTAAGTAAAGCCTCCCTCGAGTTTTCCAGTTTCATGGATATGAGACTATGGTCGTTTTCCCATTTGAGTTTTCATTTCCATCCGGTCTGCTCTGGACCCCCAGGCAATGATACAAGCTTCAGATTCAGGTATGACTGGCACATCTGCCAGATCCTTTCAATGTCCCGCTTTACACGTGATTAAATTTGGGATAACCACCAGATCCATTGGAAAAATGAAAAACTGGTAAAAAAATTAAATAATGTCACAACCAGCAGCTTTTTTTGGTGTGACTAAATAAGAGAGAAGGAGGGAGTAACAGAGAGAGAGAGAGAGAGAGAGAGAGAGAGAGAGAGAGAGAGAGAGAGAGAGAGAGAGAGAGAGAGAGAGCGAGAGAGAGAGAGACGGAGAGAGAGAAACTGCCAAACTGTGCGTGCATGGACAACTAGACTCTTTCAAAGGAAGAACAACACACAGATTCAAAATTTACAAGACCATACTAAATGTTAGTGATCAGAGAGTAGACAAGCGCAAACGATTACGTATAGCACATGAAAGCACCGACGAGACACAGGATAATTTTTATTTCCAAGATGAAGTAGCCGTACATACCTGTTCACAGCCAGAGCTAATAGAAAATGGCCGCCAAGTGCTACCATACAAATTCTCACTATGGATCCATTTAAAGCGTTGATAGGAACGGCCGTATGGTTCCCGTTCTATGATTGGTGCGTAGATAACAAACACACGCTGATTGGAACGGATACTTCTCCTCAATGTCGGCCATCTTTGTTGTTCTGATCGTCGAAATTTTTTATTCAGCATGGGTCCTAATTGTGCCTGAGGATTGATTTATTGATCGATTGATTCAGTAAAACATTGACTGGTTGATTAACTGAGTTATGCATCCACCGAATAACCGATTTTTCGGTCGACTTGATAACTGTTCGACTGATTCCTGCTTGCCAACATAATCTTCTGAATTGATGTTGTTTGTGGTCACTTTTTCAATGTTTCATTTCACTGACGTAACGTAAATGCACAGAATTTTTTTTTTTTTTTGGCACTGCAGGGGAGCATGCGTGCTTGCAAAGAATTGTTTTTGTCACGGCCGCTGCGGCTGAACATGCGCTCTCTTTGGGTGGATGAATGACCTTGAAAATTCCGAAGAAAGACGAAATAAAATTCAAAATTTCGTAGGAACACAAACTCTGTGACGTCATGTGACACGAGCTAATTGGTAGAGAAATGTTGCAATATACCGTTTGCCACTGGATGGTGAAATGATGGATAGGTACTAGGTGGATGGTTGACTGAAACCAGGATATAATAATCATCTACATACGTAACCATGTACATGTATCATGGATAAGTAACTCAAGACTTCTATTCACATAAAGCTGGTGGGGCATCGAGTCAAGTCTGTCTTGAGACTGTTTTGTCTCAGTGCACAAGATCTGTCTTTTCGCCATTTGAAACTAGACAGTTTTCACGCGCCCAAACCAGTGAAACAGATTTGTTTCAGTCTCACAAGATTTACAGTGCCCCAAGTACCGTTTAATTCTATAGTCCCCACCTCACACTAAAACCCAAACAAAACAAATAATGATCCATTGCGCCATCGGTCTTAGGAAGGTATCGTACTAAGCACGGTCAGACACAGTCAGATGCTGTGGTAGACAAGAAGTGCACAGCAAAATGTCCTATATTTTCATAGTAAATCCGGGAAGACCCTATCATACTTAGCCCGGTCAGACACAGTCAGATGCTGGCAGGCAAGTAGTGCTCACTATAATTTCCTATCTTTTCCCAGTAAATCAGAGACGACCCACCATACTAAGCCCGCTCAGATACCGTCAGTTTCTGCCATTATTTCCTTGGTGTATATTTTGCTGGCAGCATCTGGCCATGCCTGACCGGGCTTGGTATGATCAAAGATACTAGAATTGATAAGATAAGACAGCTTGTGCTTTTAGCGTGCACCGATTTCGCATCGCCACCTAGCGGCAAACACGCGGAAGTCATGAAAAGTGCCGTGGTTTATAAAGCCAAATAGGGAAAATATTGAATTTTGTTCGCAGTTCAGCTATCGCTGTAAGTAGAATGCGCATGGCGTCACAGAGTTTTTGTTTTGTACTTCCGCCAAACAAGATGGCCGTTGGATCAGCTGATGAGTGTAACTTCGAGAGGTGTCTAAGCAGTTAAAATGCATGCTGGTTGCATTGCAGTTGACTCTTGTGACAGGGGTGGAAAGGATGTATCCAAACTGGTCCGATTCCCTACCATCCGTGTAAACAAGGGAAAGGAAGTGAAAGAATTGACCGAACGTTTCCCGGGGCGTATACACACGTGTCATTGTGTACAGTAGTGAACGCTGCCGATTGGTTCGCGACGCCTTAAATGGGTCCGGACAGACAAGATGGTGGATCTGCGCATTCTACCTATAGGCCTTGATTGACGTCACTTATTCTGGAAATATAACCTAGATCGCTGTGGGAAAACTCTGGCAATTTTTTTCTTGTTTTTAGTCGCAGTAGCACTGTCACAAGTTTGCATCATAAATTTACCATTCCAAGCATTCTTTTTCGTACTATGCGCTATGGGCCCCGCCCCCGATCAGCGCACAAATTGTGTGCACGTTTTTTTTTAGTGGTGCGAAGAAGACAGTGTCTCACTTTATCGTTTCTAGTATCTTTGGTATGATACCCCCGTAAGTTCCAGTTTCTCACCTTCAAATGTCTATTTAATGCTTTAAACACTTTTTCCGGGTCTTTGATTTCGTGATTAAAGTTGATAGTGATGACGTCATCTCTGTGGTCTTTGAGGAAGTTGCGCACTTGTTTGATGATGGAGCAGATGCTGCCTCCACACATGAAGACGTGACATGTACCCAGGAAACCGCACGTGTGCCAACAGGGGTCAATATCAAGGTGACGAATACCTGTACATTTTCAGCATTTTTTTTCGTGAGACTGATGTGGAGGGAAAATGCAAAAGGCGAGAAAATGGATGGGTGGATGAAGGATGGATGGCTGGCAGGATGAATGGATGGATAGGAGAGTGGATGGGTGGGTAAGTGGGTTGGCGGGTAGATGGGTGGGTGGATGGATGGATCGATGGATGGATTGATAGATGAATAGATGGACGGATGGATGGATCGTTGGATGGATGGATGGGTGGATGGATGTAGCTGAGTTGTAGTTGGGTTAGCAAGAAACCAGGTTGACAAGATAAAGGTCATATTATTATAAAGGGAAAAGCAAAACGATACACGGATTTAACAGAAGTATAGAACAGAGGGCGACCTTATAAGAAGAACCCGCCAACCACCCATGGATAGATGCATGGATGGATGGATGGATGGATAAACGGATGGATGGATGGATGTATGGATGGATAAACGGATGGATGGATGGATGGATGGACGGGTGTGTGGACCCACGGATTGATGGATGGTTAGAAGGACAAATGAGTAAATAAATATTTAAAAGTAATGGTATTTGGCGCATATCTGTGATTGCTTGTGAGACATTTTTACAAACGGAATATAAGTCTTAGCTTTAGCTTCTCAAATGGGTGATCAAAATAAAGTGAAAAAAAGCTCCTCATAGAGGCAAGTATGTCACATAACGTGCCCAGCTGAAACTGTGAACACATGTCACACTGTAATCACCTCAGCTACCCATCCACAGCTCTGGCAACATATCATCCTGTCAAAACTCAGCTACCCATCCACAGTTGTGGAAACATGTCACTCTGTAATCATCACAGCTACCCATCCACAGCTGTGGAAACATGTCAACCTGTAATCATCACAGCTACCCATCCACAGCTGTGGAAACATGTCACCCTGTAATCAGCACAGCTACCCATCCACAGTTGTGGAAACATGTCACCCTGTAATCAGTACAGCTACCCATCCACAGCTGTGGAAACATGTCACCCTGTAATCAGTACAGCTACCCATCCACAGCTGTGGAAACATGTCAACCTGTAATCATCACAGCTACCCAGCCACAGCTGTGGAGACATGACACACACACAATTATCAACACAGTTCCACATCTAGGGAAGCATTATTATTACACTATCCGACCTAAGTTCTTGTTTGTTCCAACTCCGCTCTTTGCGCAACTGAAAAATTCGACGTTAAACGTTGTCGGCTTTAGTATTATGATATGGAGTTAGAATAAGTAGGAACTGTGCAACAACTTGCTTAGTGCCAAATGAATCTTTAACAAGTGACAAAACGTGCATTAGTTACACCTCTTCTACATACTAAAAGATCTGCAGTTTTTCAGAAAATGGAGATAGGACAAACAAGGACTAAGGTCGCGACTAATAATGTCTGAGCTTACCGAGCTCCAATTGTTCCGTGATTGACCGGGCATGGTTCCTCATCCAGCAGTTCAAAAACCCGAATCCACCGGCAAACCCCGCCCCCGCGTTGTGTAGCCCGGCTAGAGTCACTTGATTCAGTCGCAGGTCACAGAACCTAGAGTCACGGAGCAGAAATTTCACGATTTTATTCCATTGTGCTCTTGCAGCGTTTGTGAAGCACTTTAAATTGGAGAGAGAGAGAGGGAGAGAAAGAGAAAGGTTGAAAGAGAGAGACGGAAGGAGAGAGAGGAGAGAGAAACAGAGAGGGAGAGAGAGACTTAGAAAGGAACGGAGAGACATAGGGAGAGAGAGGGTGAGAGGCAGGAAAGAGAGAGAGAGAGAGAGAGAGAGAGAGAGAGAGAGAGAGAGAGAGAGAGAGAGAGAGAGAGAGAGAGAGAGAGAGAGAGAGAGAGAGGGGCATACACAAAATTTTAAACATTTCTCACAGGCGATCGGTAACATTCATCCAAATACTAATGGAAATCATCAATGAACGTGTCATTTTAATGCAATTATTACTACAGTGGATGTTGCTTAAGTCTATTTCCGCGGGACATAACCAAAGACTGCCCTATGGTTGCTGGTTGCGAAGCCCCCCCCCCCCCCCCGTAACAGTGCAGTCTCCGGAATTCCAAAAAAAGCAGGTCCGCCACTGTACACTTGAGGCCAGTTCGACCTACTGAGAGTAGTGAGAGTGAGAGTGACGTAGCCAGAATGACTTGCGATTGTTGGCTGCGCAGATTCAAAGATAGTGTTCCTACAATTGCTAACCTACTATCTCCATTACACCTGAGGCCACCTCCAGTTCGCCTCTCCTCCATCCAGTCAGCCTCTCCACACAAACGCCAGGAACAAAGGTGGAGGTCGTCTGTGCTGAAAGGCCCTTGCATGCTGCCATCGAACTTCCAGAAAGATGTGCCCTTGATGAAGATAGCACCAGCCCCTGACCAAGTCACGGCAGCGTCCAGATCGCAGGGCAAGTTCAGATTGGTCAGTGAGCCATCTTGCTCAAATATAGAACTTGTTGGATTCATCTTCCATACTTCACAACCTGAGTGTCACCAGGGAGTATGTATGCACAGAGAGAAATCACTAATTTGTCGATTTGCACCGCGAGACAAGGGAGGCCCCGCGGAACCGCTGTTATCATGAATCCGAAAATAGGTGGCGGCGGTAAACAATACCCGTTTACATTTCCCCAGGGAGTAAGTACTTCCAAACGGCTGTAAATAGTTTCAATCAACCTAAAAATATCAACAAACCATAGTAAACAGATTTACAAACTGTCTGGTACAGACGGTCCATTCCAATTCCTGTTGCCGCCTTGACCTAGTTTGGCAGAAGTGATTTCTCTCTAAGAAAATACATACTTAGTCTCTGGTGTCACTTGAAGAAAGGCTTAGAGTACAGGAAAATCTCAGATTATTTTAAATGGTCGATGTATATCAACCATTCAATATATCAGAGCTACAGCACCCAAAGTGGGCTGAAGCCCTCGAAAAACTGTTCAATGTGTTTTAAATAAATCATTGGGAAAAACCCGGTTTACCCCCGGATCTAAATGTCGCATACTCAGAACAAATCTCCCACCACCATCATGGGCCTTGAAGCCACTCGCAGTTCTCCTTAGCTGAGTATATTTTGAAAGCGTAAACCTGTCAGTTCAATCTATTGCGTGTCTGAACAATAGACAGTAAAGTCCACATTTGACAAACAACTCTAGGCTTCATTATCGCAGAATACTGTTCATCACAACACTTCAGCCACAACTTCCTCCGTTCTCATAATCCCACTGTTTTTCAGAATGAATAAACATTCTCAAAATCCAAATACAAGGTCTATTTAGATGTTTTTGGCCAAGATTAAACTTGTTTTTTTTCAAGATACCAGAGTCACAAATTGAAAAGGGGATCTGTGGAAAAACACAACAACGATGGAAATACATTTTGCACATTATTCAAGGATAAAAACAATTCAATGTGGAAAAAGCGTTCTCGTTACACTTCTTGTCTAGCCTTTGGGGGGGGGGGGGTGAGAATCTTTGACTGTTTTCCACCACACACACTTTTCTTTGTAGGTATTACATCGTCACTTTTGCATAAGACTGAAGTAACTGAAAAATTCGGAAATTCTAGTTTTTTTTTTTATTATGTTCAACTGCATTCAAATCCGCATCAAGTGATATTGATTATGAACCTCCAATCCAAAAATAACCAAACGGCAAACTTTCAAAAAGGCACCGTCACTAGACCAGTTGTGCTAAAAGTTTTTTTTACTTCTCCTGGAAAATAGTCAAAACTAATTACTATAGTCTATAGTTTTAGGGAACAGTGACGATATTTCCTCCACCATTCACATCATTTTATATTTCCATCATATATTTTCAGCCTTTGCAAGGCATCTTCATTTTGGTTTCATTTGCCACAATAATATTGATAACATATTTATGACATCTAAATGCTCCTACATTATAGTACATTTAACATTTATGGACAATCAAAGTACATGTATAAGTTTATCCCCATGGTTCGTCCATCACATTTAATTATACATTACTAATAGAGTGCCGCGGGTTTTGTACATAATTATGTATTGTTTCAGAGCTAGACATTGCTGTTGTATTACATGTTTCAGTTAATTGACACTGAGATACAATAGGGAATTATTCGATCTTACAACGCTGTCCACGTACACAGAGAACAGCAAAGATTATAATTATTGGACTCCTTAGTACCGAAGGCCGACGCTGATTTACAATTACATTCTCTGTTTTTCTCTCCCTAGTTTTAAGTCATGCACTTATAACAAACTAGCAGCGGGCTCTACCAGGAAACTAATGAAGCTTAAGCTCTAGGGCCCCTAGTCCCCGGGGGATCCTTCAAGAATTTTTTTTAACCCTAATACTTTCAGGAAAGAGTTAGTTACTGTGCCAAGGGTGTTTGAGCTGCAAGTCTTTTTCTTAGAAAAAAATGTAATATATTGCAGGTTATTTTTGAATTCGAAACTTCTACAAAGTAAACATTTCTAGGAAGGTGTTTAACTGGCTCTGACAGCTTAGCGATGAACAAAAACTGCCATTGTAATTGGCGTATGACAGTAGCAGGATTAATGAGTGAATTTTGAATGTTGCTCTTATTATTGCTGGTGGCGAAGGGGGCCTATAGCAGCTCATGCTTCAGGGTCCCCACAATGTAGGCCCGCCTGTGCAACAAATAGTGAACGGTAACAACTTACCAGAAAAAGCGAGGGTGTCCCTCCCCCAGAACATGGCTGCATTCACGTTACAGGGCAAGCCGAGGTCCTGCAGAAGTCCCTGCTCATTCAACACCAAACGCGGTCTCCTCTGTTGGACTAGGCGATATCTAGCAGAAAACAGAACAAAAGAATTGATGTATTCTGGCTGACAGACTAGTCAACCGTCTATGGAACTACCTCTAACGCAAATAGAAGATTCACCTTAAGAAAGCACAGGATAAACGAGGACCAAATAAGCTGTGTTTTCATCTGTAAGGAAATGCAACGGACACGTCAAAATCTATCAAGTAGTAAAAAGAAAAAGTGTTTCCATGTGTAAGGAAACGGCATGAAAAGCGCTCTTCCTATTTCACTACTTGAAAGGTTTTTGACGTTTCCGTCTCCGTACACATGAAAACGCAGCCTCAGACACGCAGTAGCACAACTATTTTTCTTTCTGTCTTCGCTTTTTTTTTTTTTTACTCTCTCCTCCTCCTGCTCGTCCCTAATCCTATGCTAGCATAATCCCATCCTAGATGTTACTTGTCAGACAATAGGGATTTCCTTTCATTTGTTTGTAATATTATAAACGAACTGGTGAAGCAAAACCAACAAAACAACAAATCATAGATTCACCTTTTTTTTAAAGAATGAGCACGGCTGGATTAACCATTAAGCAAAATAAGCACGTGCTTAGCGCATAAAGGAAAGGGAGGGGGGGGGGGACATCACGGGGGGCGGGGGGGGCGGGAGGAGACACCACAGAACATTTTTCCTTGGTGCAAAACTGCAAATGATACAGCTGAACCAGGGTCCACAAAAATTGGTCTCCACAATAAATACAACAATCAAGAGTGTTTGCTGGTGTAAAAGTCTTGCTTTTTAAATTTTTAAATGTATAAAAAAAAAAAATTGACCCATGTCTAATGCAGCCGTATAATTTTCAGTGGAGAACGCTTCAGCCTTTACTAAGTGTTTTAAGGATCTTAATAATCTTATCAAAGACTTTGCTAGCTTTTAAAAAAAGTAAGAGAAAACATTTCAAACAAAAATAAAGTTGAAGTATACAAAAATAAACATGCTCATCCATCTTATTGCAAGTTTCGTTCTATTTCGAAAGAAATTATTCTATGTTTTGGATTATTTTTGTTTACATTTTGAATTATATTATACAGTATATGGGGGCATCAAATTCCTCTAAGTGCTTAGGGCCACGAAAAATCTTAATCCGGCCCCGAGAATGAGTCTGATGAACCTCTGTTTTCTCGTTAACTGCACATTATGCAACTGATTTTTCTTTTTATTTGTTACACAGTAGCCTTGATTTGGAGTTTATTTCTTTGCGCTTTCTAAAAATACTATAAGTTGACCGAGTTATTGAAAAACCACCACAACCATGCGATAAGACCGCCACTGATGCTACCACCACCACCACCACTATTACCACCGCCACCATTACCACCATCACCATTGCCATCATTACCACTACCACCATCACCACTACAATACCACCAGCACCACTACCATCACCGGCCCCCCCCCCCTACTACAACACCACAACTACCATCAAAACTACCACCAACTCCCGCCACCACCATTACCACCACCATTGCTACTACTACCACCACCACTACCACTACCACCACCATCACTGTAACTAGTACCAGCGCTACCCTCTCTACCACCACAACATCAACACCAACAACACAACTGACACTACACTACCACCATCACCACCACCGCAACATACACCACAGACAAACCCACTACGTTATAACATTTACCTATAGTAGTTACAGCCTTTTAGCACGTAGAGTGAATCATTATCATCACTATAGATTGCATCAATGCTCTCAAGTGCACCGTCCAGACCCAGTCTAGTGATGGGTCCTACATTAGCCTCACTGCCATAGCCCAAGTTGTACTCAATAAACTCGTCTCCGGACAGGAAAAACGTAGGCCCTTCCCCGGGCAAGCTAAATGCAGCATCAATGGTTTTACAATTGCTGGTCACAGGGTCGGAGACAGTAGTTGGAACACAGCAGAATATGGTACAGTAAAACACAAACGAAGAAAGGCACCGTTTCATGTTGAAGACACCTATGACATTTTTTATACCGTTAGAAATATAAAAGACACTCGCTTTCATATGTATATCCAGTTTCACAACTTGTCTCCTATGATCTTTTTGTTATACTTTATGACTTAAAAGATACCCAGGTTCAGTATATATCCACAGTTTCACAAAATGTTATCATTATACATGTATCATATTATCTACAACATCAAAGACACCCGGTTTCAGTATAATTCCACAGTTTCACAATTTGTCACCCATGACATTTTTGAAACACTATTTGTAAGATAAAAGATTCATGTCAATACCGGTATCCAACTTCATACACACTATCGTATTTGTAACATAAAAAAGATCCATGTCAATATCCAATTTCACTAAAATACTATTTATATAACATAAAAGACACCCATGTTCAGTATATCTCCATAGTTTCACAAAACATCATCCATGACATTTCTTTTACACTATTTATAACGCGAAAGACACCAAGATTCAGTAAATATCCAAAGTTTTACAAAATGTCACTTATGACATTTTTTAACAAAATAATATTGAAAACATAAAAGAAACTCCGGTTCAATATGGATCCACAGTTTCACAAAATGTCACTATGACTATTTTTTTATACTATTTATGACATAAGAGAAAGAAAGGCACAATGTGTATTATATCAAAGGTTTCATAATGTTGTGAATGTGAAACGCTAGATTAATAATTTATCGAACCTTCAGACTAGCTCTTTTATCGTTGTGCATCTTTTATAAAGTGAGAGGGATCAGCATCGATTTACTCAAAAAATAGACTGTTGGCTCTATCTGATCTTTGGGTCTTACGGCGCGTCGGCACGATAATGGCAACTTTGCGCCCTTCAAGGTCTATTTGGGTACACTTTCTTTATCTATGTTTCGTATTCAGAGCTTTTAAGTTTCACAATAAAATTAATTACATTCATGAAATTTTATCGCAATGGTAAAATTCTCAAAACTTGTTTTGTTTTCTATAGATGTGCAAAAAGTTTTGTAAATGGGTATGAAAGTTTTAAAATCAATCTTAGCCTCTCTGAGAAAAGTCAGGATGCGTTGCGGGTCCACGTCAGAAAATAATTCTTTCATGGACCCACAGGTATAATGCCGCCTTCGGATTTGCATGAAGCCTACACATTCAATCCAGTCAAAATGTGTTTTATTGATAGTTAAAATTTTGCCTAGGCTCATATTTCATATAATGGAACACTATTTACTTTGTTTCACCCTGAAACCTGATTCCAGTTTGCTCCTCTACACTTTCATAAAACATACAAAGTTGCAAATTGTTAAGAAACATGTATAACAGTTAATACAGTAGTAAACTATGCGAGACACTAAAATAACCGTGTAGTCTACTTAAAGCTGGAAATGCACGAAATATCATAAATACCACAGAAAAACTGTGGGGTCGCAGCAGGGCTATAAGCAAAGTTTCGCAACAAACAACCTTTTCTTTTCGCCCAATTTCGACTTAAAGCTGGAAAACAATCCTCCTCGCACTGCAGTACATATGATGATAATAATAATAAAATATGTTGAAGGGACATGCAATCACAAAACATTAGAATCACCCTTTCAGTTGCAAGAGGGAATTTGTGGACTTTTTTTTAAAAAACTTGTTTCCTCCATTTTCACATGTTTGTGACTAAGACATTTTTCCCACAATGGTCTTCAATTTTTTAATTCGATCTTTAGCGTAAAAAATGTCTTCGACAGCACGGAATAACAATTGGCGGCAGTGTGGTGAACTGTTACGACTAAGTCTTTATAAATTGTTCAGGACAGGGAAAAACTTGAATAACTTTCTTGATCAGACCTGAAACTAAGGAGGGCTGGATTAACCATTAAGCAAAATAAGCATTATTGTGCTTAGAGCACCACAGAAAATTTTTCATTGCCGGATTTACCATGGACCATATGGTGCAAATGGTGCATGCAGCTGAACCACGGTCCACAAAACTTTTCAAATGAAAGTGAAGTGGAAGTAAACAAAGATAAACTTGAGTTTCCCTCTTACTGTAAGTTAACTTTAATTTCGAAAAATAAAATTTCATCTTATATATATATTTTTTTTGTATTTTGTATTTTGTGCCTGCTCCAGTTGTAACTGGGTTGCAATGACACAAAGGCAAATTTCCCAATGGGATTAAAGAAGTATACAAAATACAAAAATACCAACAAAAAAAAAAAAAGGGTTTATTAATATTATAATTATTATTTTTTTTTTTTGAATTACATATGTCATGTACAGAAGCCTGTGTGGCAGCAACAAAATCTTTTAAATGCTTACGGCCTCTAAAGGTCTTAATCTGGCAATGCCTGAAAGTTACAGTATTAAAGAAAAACAACAAAACTCAGTTTTCAGAATTTAACCCCAAATTAGAACACAACCTGCACGCTGCTGTCAAAGACTAACCAGCATGCCAAATAATTATCTCAGTGTTTGAAAAAGGTCCAGTTATGATAGCCTACCTTGCTGCCTTCGATCTGACCTAGTCACGTTCACCATCAACACTGGCAGGACCTACACCTACACAATATTAATGCCCGTGCTAAAACTCACTACAGTAAGAGGCCTCTGAAAGACATCAGGACCAACGCCTCTTAATAACCCGAGAAGAATTTGAAATTCTCACGAAAAAGTCAGGTCTCCGAAATTTGTAGCTTTCCTGCAAAGTTTAATCCGTGAATTGCACAACTTCAAATCCAAAATACAACCCCCCCCCCCCCCCCCCAAAAAAAAACAACTGATTATGAACATATGATAATAATTATAATATGAGAATATAAAACCACGCCTTTTATGGCCTGCATTTGAAAAAAAAACAAAAAACGAACTCAAGTATAAATTTCTTGTTCTTTGAATTTCTTGCAAATGATCAGTATAAATCGGGATGTTTATACAACACAGAACGGAAATTACGAACCACCAAATAGTTCTCCTTTAATCAGCAGCTAAACATGATTCAGACAAAGAAATAAAGCAAAACCACACATTATTTTTATCACCTCCATTTGGGAAAAAACATAAGACCGAATATCAATCACTAGTACTTTGAATTTCTTCCCAGTGATCAGTTTAAGCCGGGTCATTTGAATAGCACACCAGAAATTAGAAGCAACTAAATGATTGTCTTTAATTACAAGTACTACACGACAAAGAAATAAGTGAAATTATCCATTAAAAAAACAACAACCCACAAGATCGAAGGAAATCTTTTTGTACTTTGAATTTATTGCCAATAAACCTGAACGTCTGAAACAACACAGAACAGTTGTCTTCAAGCACCAGCACAGCAAGATAACGACAAAGAAACCCTACACACAGACACAGGTGTGTAGTAATGGGATGATTTTGTCTAATCACTTGAGCTATCGCTGTTTATCACTACTTACATGTACTTGAAATGCGACCAACTTTATTTGATAACATTCCAGCAATGAAATAAATCAGCAATTAAAATGGTGCATGGCTGTTGGGGCTCGGCAATTATATTGTAATCCGATAGTGTGTGGATCAGTGTGGTTCTCAACCTGGGCGATATCAACCCCCTCGCTCAGACAATATTAAGTTGCGGGGAGGGGGGGGGGGAGAGAAGAAAAGAGTGACCGGGGGCGAAAGGAGGGCGAAAACGTGGGAAGTAAAGGGGGGGGGGGTGACAAAAGGTGGCAGGAGGCAAAAACGAAGAAAAAGTCGATTGGGTTGGGGAGGGGGGGGGGGAATCAAAAGAATTGGCGATGGGACGGGTGTGAAAATTTGAAAGGAAGGGTGAACGAGGGGGGGGGGGGCTAGGGTTTGAGTTTGAAGAAAGCACATCAATAGCCTACGATGCTAGGAAAAGACAAGGTAATAGACAGAATAGTAACACTAACACAATGATAGGACAGAACGAGACCCTACCAGAATCGCCCACCAACCACAAACCAAAGGGGGGGGGGCGAAACGAAGAAAGGGAGATAAGATGGCGAAGTCGACAAAAGAGGTCACGAGGAGGGCAAAAAAGAACAACAACAACAACAGGAAAGAGGGAGCGAGGGGCGAGGGCGATTTTGGGGTAAATTATTTTCTGACACAGTTTTTGCACAATGTTTTGACCGTTCCTTCTGTTCTTTTTAGTACATGTACTTACTTTTAAGTCCATATTGTCAGGTCTATTACTACTATGAATACGAAACATAAATAAAGAACGTGTATCCAGACAGACCGTGGAGGGCGTAAAGTGGCCGTTACCGTGCCGACGGGCCGTAAAACCCAAACGCAAACTCTGGTGTGCAAAAAAACAACAACAAACAAAACTGTCAGGAGCATGCGGTTCAAATAGCTCGACCATTCAGTATTGTAGTAAACGATAGTAGATTACCCAGTTTTCCCCCAATCCCCTCCCCTCTCAGTTACCAAGTCTGTAGAGCGCAGTATAAAAAAGGCTAAATAGTACATTACACCAGTCTGCATTTCCATGGTTTCGTCGTAGTGGTGGACAGCTAAGTAGCCACACGAGTACTGCTTTTGCTTTGTTTCAGATCAACTGTCGTATCTCACTTGCGATAGTCTCTATTAATGTTTAACGTTTCTCTTGCTCGCTTTGGTGTCAAATTGAGGTACAGCGGAGAAAAAGAAAATGTCGGACAAGGTTCAAACGCACAATAGAAAAATTAATGATAGATGATAGAAACCTTGGGATCTAACGGGGACGATTACCTCAAAAAGGCTGAGAATCACCGAGGTGGATCAATTATATTTACCGCTTTATGACACCTTGTAAGGTAAAAATAGTTCTTTATAGGACATGCAAAAGCAAAAAATAAAAAAAAAACAAAACAAAACACATTTCGTGTGCGCTCTGTTTTATCCTGTGTTTAATTTCCGTTTTATGATTACCAATGGACACCACAATCATGTATCAGATGTAGCCTGCAAAATTATGACTAGACAGAAATGTATTACAGTACATTTCGTTTTTTTAAAACATTAAAATAAGATAAGATTAGAATCATTTTCACACTCCTCTCAGCACTGCGAGAAACATATTGGCCCCAACCCACCGACCTGAATATCAAACTCTATGGTGCTCTGCCAGAACTGCAGAAAACCGTAGATTTTATTAAAAGAACAAATCTGCAGATTTAGATTGGTGAACGAAAGAAGAAGAAGATTACTCCATGAGGGAAATTCTCTGCCACAGACAGAGAGTTTAAAGCACATGCATGGGTCGGCTATACGGATCTTACTTATCAGTACATAAACAAAGTCAAATAGGATAAACTGAATGGCAAGCTTATTACCGGTACATGAACTATAAAGTGACACGGCAAGGGGCCTCAGTAAGGTATGGCACATACATGTATCAGGAAAAAACGTCTTGTTGAGGAGAATTGCGGAGGAAAAAAACGATCTTCTGTATCTTTCTGTGTTTGCTTTCATGTGTATTAAAAAGCGAATTTGAATTTGATTGGCATATAAGAAGATCATTTTCCGTAACAACACGGCAAAAATAATAATTTTTTTATGTTTGTATTTAATTTGCATTTTGTATACTTCTTTAATCCCGTTTGGGAAATTTGGCTAGGTGTCATTGTAGTCCAGTTACAACTGGACGTCGTGGCCACAGTGCAGAGCCAGTCGGCCGTTTTCCTTTCGCAGGTGAGGGGGGGGGGGGGGGATAGGTTTTTTTTTTTTCATATTTTAATTTTGTCCGGGTAATTATGTGTAGATCAGGCTGTAGATGATCAGAGGGCTAAATATTGATCGATGGCCGATTTGATAAAACAACAACAACAAAAAAAGAAACAACAAACCAACCAAAAAAGCTCAGTGATTGTGAAGTACATGTAACTGTAATGGTAATTAATGGGCCTGGAGTCAAGCCCTGCACTGGTGAGATTTGTCAGCTGACAATAATGAATTGAAAGTAAAGACGCATGGGTGTTTTTTGGTCTTGCTTTGTTTTTCGATGAAAGGACACCAGGTGTTAATCACTGGAGCAAATGAATGCGGAAAGATGAAAGACACTGATACTGTTGAAACACTGGAGAGATTATGACGGACATGAATAATTCAGAAAAGATGATACTTGATACACTTGATACCTTTTTGAGTCAGGACATCTGAACAGTGTGCCAGATCGCCGAGTCGATGATAACGTGGAATGTCAGGTTATAGTTACCTGGTCCAAGAAACAGTTACCAGTTATTGAAAACTAACCAATAAACTTTTTAACATCACAAAGAGCCGTGGAAATGAAAGTGCTAAATGTAAAACTACAAGGTAAAGTGGCATGCTGTGAAATAAGAAACAAGGCATCTTGATCACAGACATCTTAAAACATGTACTCAAACAGAAGTGGAAACGGACAGGACACGTGTCAAGAAGGTGTCCTGATTGGCCACCATGAACTGGGAAGAGACGCAGAGGAAGATCAGCAGCAAGATGGTAGGATGGCACCAGAAAGCGTGAGGGCACATTATGGCGAGAAAGAATCAGGTGGAAGAAATCTGAGTGGGGCTACAACTCTGCAACGGATGAACAACAGCGAGAAGAAGACGAGGAAGTAGAAGAAGAATTAAAACTTGCTTTTCACTTTACAGCACACACCCATGCTACTAAACAGTTGCTGGGGAGCCCTCTCATTGGACTTGATACCTGGACAGGGCTCACTCGCAAAATGGGTTTGCATTATCAGCTACACTATTTAATTCTATTAGGGGGAGAGAGAGAGAGAGAGAGAGAGAGAGAGAGAGAGAGAGAGAGAAAGAGAGAGAGAGAGAGAAGACAGAAAGAAGGAGAGATAACTCGAGAGAAAGAGAAAGGTGGGCGGGAGAGACAGAGTGAGAGAGAAAGTAGAATGAGAAAGAGAGAGAGAGAGAGATAGTGAGAGAGTACGAGAGAATGAGAGAGAAAGACAGAGAGAGAGGGGCAGGCAGGCAGACTGAGAACTGTATTAACCACGTCATAACAAGTAACACTTTGTGTATTTTTTCCAATATTTGACACTGTTTGTAGGTGTGTTATTGCTGTTGCTACTGTTTTGCACGTCCAGGCCAAATTTCTCATCCGATACCACCGATAGTAATATAAATAAGGATTCTGATCAATCAGCAAACAAACAAAACAAACATAGATGAATCAGAATGGTGACAGTACTTGGTAGCCCCCTCACTTGGCACATCACCAAATTTACACATCAAAATCCGTTTGTTGCATGTAATTGGAACTGGCAAGTTGTACAGTGTATAGATAATAATATATGTTACATGTGTTATGTATCTGAAGTAAATACATGTGCATGACGTATACGTGCATATGTCAGCAAAACACCAAGTAGATTTTTTATATAAGACAAATTACAAAGAACATAGCTTTGTTGCTGTGTACTCTTCAGTTTCCATAGATAAAATTACGTGCCCCTAAAATGACAAGGAAGCCATCGTGTCTGGGCTCATAATCTTGGTTAAAATTCGGCCAACGGTGGTGTAGTAACCATGTCAAAGGGAGATAGATATGCCTTGCTACGACCTAGGAATAGTTCAAGAATTAACTCGAACTAAAACACATGGTTACACCACAATTTCCTGCAGGATACCCAGATATATGTAGGCTAATATGTAGGCCTATAATTAATGGTCAAATTGATTTTCGACCAGCAATCTGTAAAGAGAAATGAAACAAGAAATTTCCTATAAAACATTCTTTATTCCCCC
Source organism: Onchidella celtica (assembly GCA_963931925.1). NCBI lineage: Eukaryota > Metazoa > Mollusca > Gastropoda > Systellommatophora > Onchidiidae > Onchidella > Onchidella celtica. The sequence goes on from OZ007577.1 coordinate 20,820,337, forward strand.
AAATGGCAAAAAGTGCGTCTTTTAAACGCTGAAGCAGTAAAAGTAAAAAAAAAATATAAAAAAAATACCGTAAATGAACAAAAGTAGAGAGACAATTTTGTCCAAAGCGGATTTGTCCATGTCATTTGTGGCAAAACAACAACAACAACACTGAGGCTGTACACCAAGTTTTGTAATTTTGGGTGTTAAAAAAAAAAACACCACAAAAAAATGCCCCAAATTTGAAGTTTTGTAATTCATTAAGTTTAACCGCTTATTCGATCTCAGTGATGTTTCACATGTGTATGAGTAAATACAAAATGTGTATGCATACGAAAATTGAATGAAACAGCTTCATTGGAAAAAAAGTTATGAAGTAAAGCGTTAAGGTAGGTCAAAACGCGGAAAAACATGATGTACAATAAAAATCTGTACTTACAATACACAATTTAGTGATTCAAATGGTCGATGGGACCCCCATTTTCCTCCAAGCAGATATTGCTTTCCTGATTTCATCAAGAGAAATCTGCGCCCAACATTCCAAAATTCTCTCCCGCAGCAATCTCTCTGTAAACGGTTGGCGCTGACCTGCGTGGACCTTTTCTTTCAGCGCATTCCATACATGTAAAGTAATCCATCGGATTAAGGCCTGGAGACTGTGGTGGCCACTCATTTTTATTTATGAATGTGATGTTCAATGATTGAATGTAATTTTGAGTTGTATGACTCGTGTGTGCTGTTGCTCCATCCTGTTGGAGAATGAAATTCCTGTTTGGATATAAATAAGGGTTCACAGTCTAGAAGTAGAAGCAGGTTTTCTCGCAACAAACGAATGTACTCCTCTGTATTTGTGTGCGGCTCTGAGAAAATCAGTCACATGGTGAACATTTTCATTTTTGAGATAAATGCATATATACACTGTATATCCTTATGCAGTGGTATTTGGTGTGCATTTTAAAACTTATTTGGGTTCAATAGGCCTATTCTCTGATTTTATATGAATTTTTTAAATCCAGGGGGTATCAAAAGCTACTTTTGAGAAAATCACGTTTAAAGTTTTCCTTTGTTTTGACAGATGATACTTTTGGTATGAGATGAAAATATATTTTATGTTGGTTTTTATGTATAGAATAACCATTTTTGTGGATTTTAAAGTTTGTTTCATAAAAAAATATGGTGTGGTTGATTTTCTGCAAATTTTTTTGTAAGGTGGGATATTTTCAATTACTCTTTAATAAAATGAAACAAATTTGAAAGACGCTTGTGAAGTTTTACCTACAAAGGAGAACAACCAAAGTTTATAGCACAACAACTGAACTAACAGAAAAAAGATAAGGGAAGTATGAAGGAGAACAGGATGATGGACAAAGTAAAACAAGTAATAATTAATTTTAACAAAGACATGAATATTCACGTAGGTTCATATCTATAATAATTTATTCTCCCCTTGAACAAACCAAGACAATAAAGCTGCATTATGTATTAAAATGGTTTCAGGGATAATACAACACAGCAGATAAATTAATATTTATTGTTCATTCCACTTTGTCAACAATGCATTATAATGATATTAATACATGTAGTCCGTTTATTTTTTCTGGGACTTCTTTCCTTTTGTGGATGTCCCTTTGCCTTTCTGACTCTTTCTGCTTGGCTCTGATGGACCTTCTTCTGGGTCCACATCAATTGATGTGGCCTGGGTGGGTTTGGGGCAAGTTGGAAGAGGTGCAACTCTATCTTTCATTTCGTCAGACACAAATTCTCTAATCTCATCATATAAATACCATTGTCTTTTGACAATAAAGCAGTCTCAACAGGCTCTGAATCAATAAATTCTTTACAAATCACTGATGTGCTGTCACTCTGAAAACGAAAATGGTGAAATTTCATAATTCCTGTAATCTTTCTAAAGTATTTCCCTAGAAACTTAGTCCAGTCATAACAAGGCACCAAAACATCTCCACTCTCTGTTCCACATAGCTGTGCTACATTGCAAGTGGCAGACTCATTAACTACTTTGGAAATGTCTTCTAAGCAGCCAACTTTCGTTACTTGAAACTTACGTTTAATAAGTCCGAAACACCAGTTGCAACTGAACTTTGTGTGCCCTGTCAAAAGAAATGACATCTTAATACTCATGTGCCTACCTGTGAGGACTCTCCACATATGATACTGCATCATGCAGTTATTCTTATTTTGCCCACTACAGTTATTGGCATGGAGATGCATATGCTTTTCTCCAATATTCTCTAAAAACAAATGAAGAAGGGAAACCACACAATTTGCTCCCTTGCCTGCTGAAACACATTCCTCTAAGAGGAAATTAACCTGACATGGTATTGCCTCACAGGCTATGCCAAACAAGCCACACTTCCTTGGAGTTTTGAAAAAGATCGGGTCTGGTTGTAGGGGATTAGTTGGATAGTGGACTTGCAGCGCAAAATCAAAGCTATGATGGGATATTCCATCAAAAGAACAGTTCCCTTTACCTCCCTGACCAAGAGTGATACCAGCAGGCAAATTACTTTAAGTGGCTTCACAAACCTGCTGATAATAGGAGCGTTCTTTAGAAGCCTTTTCTAAGTGATCTTGTATGTCCAAAACAGCCCGACTTTTATCAGCATCAGGCAGATTGACAGCACGCATGAGATGCACTGAGAATTTCTGGCAAAACCAACACAGATCAGTTGCAGGGTGCATAGTTGTAATAAGTGGCGTTAATTGTTTCCATAACCAATTAAAGGTCTTTTTTACTCATTTTGCATATAGCACTTGCTGTGGCAGAAATGCAATAAGAATTATAAACTTTCATCTTGGAAATGTTCGTTGGAAGCAACTTAATATTAGAATTCCAAAGACCAGGCTGACGTCCTGTGAGCAGGATTGCATAAATTTCTGCAAAATTTACAATAAAATCCACTACAGCCTTCGTGTCCAAAAAGGATAAAGCATGTTTTGGTGCCTTCTTACAAGATTTATGTTGACGAGCTTCAATGCCAACAGCCTTATAATGGACAATCAAAGCAGTCAATTTATCTTGACTAATGCAATGTAACCATTAAAAAAAATCCCTACCAATCATCCGTCCATAAAGAAAATAGTCAGTCTTTGTCGCAAATCTGTCTTTGATTTTTCTACCATGTTTCACAGAGGAAGACACGCGTATGCCACAGCTCAACTGAGCAAGCACAACAAGATCCAGTTCCTCTTGACATTGAAATACGTCAGTCTCAGATCTTCAATCATAGAGGGGTCGAATTGGGTGTAACATGGCTGACCTTTGTTTAGCTTACAGGTGGTTGTAATTTCCCATGGGTGCCACCATCTCAGAGATGTCCTCTGTGAATGCTGTTCCATGGGCATCATTATCACCTGAAGAAAGAAACAGAAAGATGCATTCTACATTCTGTCCCAGTTTTACAGAGCAATAGGCATTTTTGAGGTGTACTTGAGAAGAGGCAGGACCACTGAGGTAAAGTCCATCTCCAAAAGGTTAAAGTTGGGAAGCATACATCTCCTGGAAACCATTCAATATGAATCTACCTCTGGAGGTGTTGAAACTTGGGTCCCTACCTCCACAGTTGAGTGTGCCAGCACCTTGGCCCAGCAATAAGCATTGAAGATTTTTCATTAAAACTGCTTGCCTGTATTACCCAATCACAGTAATTTGAATGAAGTCTTTTGACCTCACACACACACAACAAAAACAACAAAAAGGAGTCTCGGGTGATCACACAGGTGTGAAAAATGATAAATCTGCTTTCTTGAATCTTTACTGTCCACAACTTCATCTACCTGATTCCATAGACTACTGAGCATTCTTGAGCTGAGAATAAAGTGAGGCTGGCTCACACAATAGTCACCTTCAATGTGAAGGCTCCTAGTTCTCTTACTCTGGTAAGTAATAGGCCTTTAGCTCATGCCTCCAACTCGCACTGAAACCCAAGCCTTCACCTTCTGGTTTAGCAAAGACACTGAGCGAAGAACAAGGGAATACATTGGATAGTCAACTGGCATGACAGTATTGACAATTGATGTGCCTAATACTACTTGAAAAAACATTCACACTATACACATAAACTTACCATCATCAACATCAATCTGGGGAATATCCACAGCTTGGTCCTTTCCAGGAGTATCAGCAACAGACAGCACAGCATCACTTGAATCACCAGAAGAGGGACATAAGGGATGAATAATAATGGTACATTGTAGAAAGACCTTCATCCAAATTAGATCTATTGTAAGAAGTAGGAGTTCAGAATTATTGCCAATCTCTCGTAGAACCAGGCTGAGGTAAATCGGCCTTGTCCATAGTTCGAACCCTGGGGCCTGGTTACTTAACTCCACTACTCAGACTTCTCCTGAGATGGTCGCTCGCAGCCTTTCAACTGATCACAAAACCCCCTCAACATTAGAATTCTATATTAGGCTAATCATTATAAGGTCTATGAAATTACGTTGTGTCTATTCGGACTCGAGTCCGAATATTAGAATTTTATATTCGGACTTTCGGAGTCCCCGTATAAGAAATTTGTACTCGGACTCGGACTTTTTTTACGTGCATGCGTAAGCATTCCAGGTTCCGGGCGCATCACGCTGTCGTCACTCATCAGAGACGGTCATATCTCAAGAATGATTCCTTCATTTCTTTTCTTGGGCATTCATTTTGCCGGCCATTGTTGTCTTATAGTATACTGACAGGCATCAGGAAAAGGAACAGCATTTCAGAACCATTTAACAGTGGTGCACAAATATTTATGGGGAATTCTCTAAAAAGTCAATGTACAAGCATGCTAAGTTTCATTGGCCTAGCCGTTTTGATTTTATAAGGTGTGGAAACTTATATTTGGGATGAACCTCGTACTTGTTAGTATCGTTAGATTTATATTATGAATGACATGTTTGCCTGTCTACTTTTCCAATGTTGTTGCAATCACTATCAGTGATGCAAGTACATGTATTATATTAATTACACTGTATATTTACTGCTTTTGTCATTAGAACAATAAAACACATGTTAACATTTGGCTTCAGACTAATCATTGCCTAATGTTTCATTGTTTGTGTCAACGTAACTTCTAAGACCTAAACAGGACACAATTTTGCTGGTTATAAAAGAGACCAAGTGCCTTTATCAAACAGGTTTTGTGATATTAAATATATGTCTCTCTCAGGAAAATGAGTATTTAGGTCGACTCAATGTCAAAGACAACTTTTTAAATAACAACTCAGTGAAATCATTCAACGTTGCATTTGCACACACTCCCATGTCTTTTAGTTTTAGTTTTAGTATCAATATATAGACCTACTTTTGATTTCATTATGTTGAGACCTGTGTCTCTGTAGTCTAAGTCATTCTTCATTTCCAGAACAAAATCTTTCACTGCAACTTAACCATCAAAAAAATTTCATGATGAAAGTTTTTTTTGTGTCCACACTAATTTTAACCTTGCAGCAAGCCATTTTGAAAATGGGGTAGGGGCAGACTGTAAGTGTAACTTACTGTATCTTTTGAGTGAATGGGACAGACCTTTTGAGAATGACTCATATGTGTGCACTCTTACTTGGTCCCACAATATATGTAAATTTGTAAAAGTCCCAATTAAGAAGACTTGGGATCCGGGAATAAGTCTACAGTAAAAGCATCTAGACCTATTCTGCATATCTTTTAGACCTATTCTGCATATCTTTTCATAGACAAAAATTAATAAATATGAGATGAATGTAATATACATTGTATTATGTTACTTTTCACCTACTCAGGGTGAGCATAAAACATAACATTACTACACATGTGCATACTGTCACGAGTGGAGTGAGCGAGATTCAAGGATTACGGGGGCATGGAAGTGTAGGATTGACTCACGGGATAGTGAGGCTGCTCACCTATATTGACTTCTGTTAGTTAACGTTAAAGCGTGCATGTTGTGAGTGAAGTTGAGGCGTAGTAGAGGCAAAATCTGAATAGTCAGATCACTGCAAGTTAAGAGGTCCCAGGGGACAGACGTGAGATCAGAGGCAGTCGGGAGATTGTGATGTGTTTTCCAGTGATGACTGGTAGGTGGAACGATGATTGATAATTATGAGGATTGATGTATTATATTCGCCTATGACCATGATGTAAATAAGTATATGTGAGGAATGTGGAAGTCATTGATTACTGTGTATAGAAATGTGCGCCATGAGCGATAGATGTAAGTTAGGTTCATGGATTCGTAGCGAGAGTGAGTGCTGTGTGGTACGGTGGAGGTGTGTTACCGTAAGATGTGGGGTGAGTGAAAGGTGGACTATTGTGTGTACGCTTCATGGTTTGTAATGAGGGGTGAAGTGGTTAGAAATGGTATGGTATTATACCAATGTAATGTTCTTCTTGTAGGTGCCGGGGTCGGGCAGAGACGCCACCCGCGGTAAGCGAACTAGCACAGGGGATAGGCCAGCATAGGGCCGAAGGCTACGCATAGGCCAGTGGAGTGAAGCTGTCGAGCAGGACAGGAGGGGCGCATGAGTCGTGGCAGTCTGGCCACAGACAGGGATGTGTATATAATTGTTAATGTGCTCTTAAGATGTACTACATGTGATAGTGATATACGACTGTGCTATTGTGATATTAATGTGAATTGAACTATTAACGTGCTATTGCCATGTTGAGGAGCTCTTGGAATGCTCAGGTGTTATTGCCATAGGAATGTGTTATTAAGACATTGAGTGGAGAGGCTGAAGCCGACGTGTATTTAAAAGTAACTACCGGGTTGTGGACCCGAGGAAGAGTGCTTGAGGGAAAGAAGGCTGTTGGACGGCAGTTGATTAGAATAATATAATGTATGTAATTGCACTGTTATCTCTATCTTTATGTTTAATAAATGTGTGAGTCTGATGGGTTGTTCTGTTAAGTGTTATACGTGTTCGTTCGTGATTGTTGTCCTGTTATAATTATTACATCTCCCAGTCTGGGATTTGTGACACATACCAGTCACAGTTTCACAGAGTACATACAAGTGTCACACAGCAATATAATTTACTATTGATACAGAAGAGCAGCCAGCAATCTAGAGGCAGGCATGGTCCCTGACACAGGCCTATCCATTATAAAATAGGCAAATCAGTGTAACAAGGACGGGAACGAGCGGTCTCCCTAGATAGCTATCTAATCTGACACCAAATAATGTAACAGGGATGGGGACGCGAGCGGTCTCTCCCTATAGCTATCTCATTTATCTCATACAGTCAAACATACAAACAAAACTATCAGGTTATGAGAGGACACCAATTTAAGTTTATTAAAAAGAAAAGGAAAAAACAAATACCGGTAATAATACAACAATACAATTCACAATAAACCACAATACAATAAACAATACAATAAACCACAATAAACCAGGGAAATAAACCACAATACACGCAAGACAATACAATAACCCCAACCGATAGGCGCGGTGAATTAACCAAATGAATTCACACTTGATCTACATCATCAGAGCTGGCACTTCACAAATCTTGAAATATTTAAAACTTCTCACTTTTATCTTAGTCTGGACAGAATGACACGTCCTGCTGTCTTGAAGACTTGGGTGGGACTGACTGACCCACGCTATCATCTAAGCGTCACCCAAAAACGCGCAACCCATTTACTCCCTAAGAGTCCACTACGTGCAAATTCTAATAAAACATTAAAACAAATAAAAACATTTTTAAAGAACTACCCTCTTGCTCCTGTATGTCCTAAATACACTATCTTAATAAAATATTACTTAACAAGATAAATACTAAACAAACTTATAATGTAGTGATACATAACAAGATTCTACTTCTGGCACGAGGGATGGTCACTTAAATTGACCAATCCTGGACAATACAGACAACGCTAAGATCATGATTTAAAAATTGGCACAGTGAGTACATCAGTCGGGAATGTTACTCAACACTGCATGACTCATGTCAAGTGCGCGACAAACAATAAGGGGAGATTATCTATAGTTTCTGTGTGGTTACTTCCCCTTGACCACATCTAGTGGTCCAGCTAGTCAAAACTAACAGGTTTATCCCCCTTTCACCACAGCGAGCTACAACTCAGCCCTGTAATGGTTCACCCCATTACATCAGGACTGTAAAGAGTAAGAGTGTGGCCTAGATCTTTCTTTCTTACATCCTGTTCAGGACTTCCCATTAGACACTTTATTTCATGACTATAATTCAACTTGTACAGTAAGCTTCCTTTAAAATTGCTACAACTAGTTTATTGGTTACATAGCTAGATCTAGATCAATTACCTTGTTCAAGTTCTTGTGCAGTTTCATCAGTTGGTACTGGTAGATCTAGTTGTGGAAGGGGGCGTGTCCCTGTTCCTTCGGTGGACAGCAGGCCTTGGTCTGCGTCTTCATCCTCTCTCGTATCGTCTTCTTCTTCTTTATCAAGCCTCCGTGCACAGAAGTAATCTTGCATTACTTGCATTGATGTAAGTCGTTTTCGCTTGAAATTCCTAGCATTCCAAAAACAGTTAAGTCATTTAACATCGTCGCTATCCTCGACTCAGCTGACCAGTCCGCCATTTTGAATTTAGCGAAAATGTAAACACACCCTGATAGGGCTTGATTTTTTAAGCAAAGCAAAGGCACAACTGGCGTCAGTGTCAAACAAAGCTTAAAAAGTATGGAAAAATGGCTTAATTGTCCTAACAGTTTGATTAAAACTTGCTTGAGGGTGGAAAAACAAAATAGATCTAGTAGGAATGTTTGTCAACACTGATGCGGTGGTCACTATAGTTACTAATTAGATGGATGCGCACTACGTATGCTAATTTACAAGCACTAAATATTTATGCGCAATAGGTTTCCCAAAAAAGAGCGTGAAAAGACCTTTCTTTTGATACTTAACACTAGGGGGTTCCCCCAAAAATGTGTGCCCCTCTGCGAGGTAGAAGGACCCTTGTCAATGTCGAGCTTTTTCCAATTTTTTTGTGAGCATATGTGAGAGTGCATGAGAAAACCCACAATAAGTCGGCAACATGACATTTTGAGTTCTGTACACATAATAAAAGATAAGACATTTCTGATAAATTGAAGTCAGTGACTCCCCTAAAACAAGATTTTGAGAAAACGGCATTTAATCCTAAAAGTGGCAATAGCTAATTGACCCATTAATACTGGAGTGATTGCTGTCAGGAGACCGTAGTCTAATAACAAAGCCGTTATAGAGATCATACTGAGTAGTGTTCACTGCTCATCTAGTTTATCCTGTAACATGCCACGGTCCCCTAAACAGCAGCCAAGTCGGAAGTTTTTGGATCTTGTTAGGAGACCGTAGTCTAATTACAAAGCCTTTATAGAGATCATAGTGAGTAGTGTTCACTGCTCGTCTACAGTTTACCCTGTAACATGCCACGGTCCCCTAAACAACAGCCAAGTTGGAAGTTTGTGTCGGACCCATATGTGAGTGTGCATGAGAAAACCCACAATATGTCGAAAACATGACATTTTGAGTTCTGTACATATAATAAAAGACAAGACATTCCTGATAAATTGAAGTCAGTGACCCCCTAAAACAAGATTTTGAGAAAACGGCATTTAATCCTAAATGTGGCAATAGCTAATTGACCCATTAATATTGGAGTGATTGCTGTTAGGAGACCGTAGTCTAATAACTAAGCCGGTATAGTGATCATAGTGAGTAGTGTTCACTGCTCATCTACAGTTTACCCTGTAACATGCCACGGTCCCCCAAACAACAGCCAAGTCGGAAGTTTTTGGATCTTGTTAGGAGACCGTAGTCTAATTACAAAGCCTTTATAGAGATCATAGTGAGTAGTGTTCACTGCTCGTCTACAGTTTACCCTGTAACATGCCACGGTCCCCTAAACAACAGTCAAGTTGGAAGTTTGTGTCGGACCCATATTTTCACTTCAACGCCGTTTTTCTCAAAATCAGCTCTTTTGACATATTGTGGGTTTTCTCGTGCACACTCACATATTTTCACTTCAAAGCCGTTTTTCCCAAAATCAGCTCTGTCGACTTATTGTGGGTTTTCTCATGCACACTCACATAGGGTTCGTACACCTATGGAATTTCTGGAAAAATCTATGGAATTTTGGATTTCAGATTTCATGTATTGAAATCTATTAAATTTGAGAAATCGGTCAGAACCTATGGAAAAACTATGGAATTTTTAAAAAGATAGTTGACAGAATTAGAGTGGTCAAGACTCCCCTTAGAAAAAAGGAAAGTCGCGAGCTCAAGCCAAAAAAAAATCCATGGACCATGTGATCTTCTCTGTCTCTGTCTCTCTGGGCGCTAGCGTCAGGCTCACGAGGAGCCAGCATCGTGTGGGTAAACACCACATGGGCGAAATCATAGCAATACCATATGTGATACCAGTAAGGTGAAAACGTACATCACACGAGTTTTTCCTTCTGCTAAGCTATGCCGTAACAATCGACTTGCTCAAGTCACTGCATTTTTGCCTGAACACCACGTTCCGATTTTCCGAAGTAGCATTTCATACGTAGTGTGTTCGAAACAAGCAGTAGGCCTACTAAGAAGCATGAACGCACCTCAATTTAAAAAAAACAACAACACCAAACGACTACCGAGACCGCCATGTACGTGACTGGTCCACTCTTACTCTAGTCTAGATCTAGTCCTGAAGTCACGTCTTATCTTTTATTATGTGTGCAGAACTCAAAATGTCATGTTTGCGACTTATTGTGGGTTTTCTCATGCACACTCACATATGATATTTGATTGTACAACAAAAATTTCTCACCAACATTGGGTTGACTTTGGCAATTCCAAGGCAGAAGGTCTAGTGTTGTTTTAAGTGACACTCATAAAGCAGACAAGAGAATTCCACCTGGAGAACAGAGGTATACATGGATGGATGGATGAATAGATGGCTGGAAGGATGGATGGCAGAAGGACGGACAGTTGGACAGATGGATGGGAGGGTGGGTGGGTGGGTGGGTGGGTCAATGAATGGATGGATGGATGGGAAGGTGGATGGATGTGTGGATGGATTAATGAAGGAAAGGGTGGATGACATCTGTTAATAATTTCACTTTCAGAGACACAATTACATGTATTAGCTTTTGTATCCTTCTTTACTTAAAACTGAATCATTAGCCTAGTGCCTCTTTTGAAGTTGAATCTGCTGGCATCATGAGGACAATTGGCAAGAGAGAGGCATTAATTACTGCCGGCCCCGTCACAATCATTCCCAGGGTGTCTTGATCTTTGATCATCTGAAATGTAAACTGCACATCGACACTCATTTCAAGGGATGACAGTTTGGGAGGGGACTCATCCAGAAAGAAGGTGGCCAAAGATAAAGATATCTCACCTACAGACCAAGTTTTACTTGGATTTAAGTGGAAAGTTTTCGACAGGGGTACATTTGTGTTATCCAAATTCAAGAAGTGGAAAACCATACCTCTCTTCTTTCTGTACATCAGGATGGCTGAAAGATGATATGACTTCACAGGTTTGCTCCATCAATGGGAATTGCATGACATTCAGGGATGCACGATGCACGGACAGAAATGGACATTTGCCAGTTGATGTTTCCAGGAGGCAGCAAGACAGCTGACAACCCTGACTGTAAATGGTTGATGTTGTGTACCTGCAGGATAATGAAAATCATTAGCTGTACACACTGTTTTGACATATCAATCTTAATTTGGTACATTTCATTTACATCACAGATATGAACTGACAAGCATCTACGAAGGCAAACAAAATATATTAAAGGTGCTTGGACCATGCCACCAAATATGGGTTGTTTTTTGATATACCAAGGGAAACAATCATAAAATATAGTTATGCCTATATGAATTAAGCAGTCATAATTAGTAATGTATTTTGATAGTTATCATTTTTGGGATTACATACAAGTCCATAGTTCACTGTTTCTTAACCCAGAATTCAGATTATGTTATGAGAAGGTGTAAGTTAAGTCAACATGATGTACCAAATCTTGTGTCTGTTTCACTCCAGCAGTTTATATGGTCAAAGAACAACATTAGAGGTGAAAAAACTCAATGAAATTTATGTAAACAACAGTGAACATTTAAAAAATTCACATAAACTACAAAGCAAATCAAAACATAACCTGCCATTAATTAGTATGAATGAAGAGCCATTTTAGGTACATCTGATAAATGACTTCAAAATTCTAGCAGTTAAAAAAATTTTAAACTTCAGAGGAACGTGACTGAAATATCAAGTCAGGTGAAACCAACACTGTCATGATGACTATGTACCACTGCTGCTATTATGTACTAATCTTACTACCACTGCTATTGTAATACCAGACTTGCATTACCACACTATTACTTACATCAACCAGTGCTCACCGTGACAGGGATTCAATGCTTGATTTCCAAACGGCGTCATTAGGAACAACAACAATTGTGACTCCACCATATTTAGATGCATTCCATGTCAGTCTCGCATCATGCCAGGACTAGAGTGAAAATGACTTCAAATTGGTTAGAGGTAAAAGCAGCATAATTATTATCATCAAAAAATCTTTCAGTTTTGGGTGATCCAATCTGCAAAAACTGCAGTCATATTATATTTTAGTTAACCTATCTGTCCACTGGTTGATCAGTGGGACAGACAAGTGGTTTAATATTGTACACATATGTAGATACATAAACAACTGTTCATTTTGTCAGTTCTTCAATATGTGTGCCTCAAATTTCACATTTAAAAGACTGATCTGGTGTTCTATGGAAATATACTAAAAACATGACCATACTCAAGGAAAGGGAGCTTTAATTTGTGCCAGTGTTATGGAAAAAGATATTGCAAAATATTAACAAGAAATTATTACTAACCATTTTCATGCCCATGGAAATAATGATGTCATCAGTCTCCACCTGAGGACAAGACAGGTGCACTCTTAGAATTCTTAACATTGTCGGATTTTTGTTAACACTGTTGGATCCACTGTCAACACAAGAACAAGAAAAATAAAAGCAAGAAAAGTGAGGTGTGAATGCCAAGAGCAGTAACCCTTCTAAAATAACTCTTCCCTTTTTCAACCTATTTCTGCTATCCATCCCCAATCCACTACCCCATTCAGTGCCCCTGGCATACCGCCATTGCTATTTCACAACCCTGTGACCCCTATCGCCCAATAAAGAATGTATCTCTAGTAATTGTCCAGTTTTATGAACGGTAAAAGACAAAATGCACCACTCCAGTTACATTTAAGTGGATAAAAAATACATAAAATTATGATAGATTACAGTACTATACCTCTGGGAAAGGTGGAGAAGAATATTATTCAAACAATCATGTGGGTTCTTTCTGAATCTCTCCCTCCACATGAATTCATCCAAATGGCCAGAAAGCATAGTGTTGTGCACACCTGCCACATATGTTTGAACCATCTCTTACAGTTTTTGCAACAACATTCCACATGATTGGTGCAAACACCCGTCACAGGATCCACAAAATTCTGGATGTGAAATAGCACCAAGTGCTGAAAAGGAGGTTGCACTGGAACAGTTGCAATATTATTATATGATGGCAACCCATCAGAATGAATTATGTTGCCAGGAGCAATTCTCTGGGTAACTAATGCCAATGGCAGCAGAGTAGTTGGCAAATCTATTCTTTTTCTGTTTCCTCTTCGCCATCAAGCCCTTGTCAGTCTCAATGTCCTGGCGTGGGGCCCCCAATGTGGAAAGGATTATTGACTAAATGGTGGGAATATATATCATGAAAGTAGCAGTACCACTGGACAACGGTGGACCATGCCAGACTAGTACAATGGGTCACACTGGTGACAGGTTCCTTAAAATACCAGAGATAACAGCTGTAGTATAATGTTAATGAAAGATAGGAATTCTCCCAAAATGAGCCAGCCTTCAAGACAGTTTCACACCCTGGTAAAAGTCCAGCCCCATACTTCTCCTGTGCAGGTCAAGTGTGCACCTCCCAATTTCATAAAAAAAGGAAAAGTCATGTGCCTTTAGCCGGAATTCTAGGCAGGGAATTGTTGAGCCAGGCATTTACTGTAGAAAAAACAACAACATCCCTATAGGAGATTACTTCGCCCGTCTGTGACCACCCCCCCCCCCCCCCCCTTACCCCCTTCAAACGGCCTCTCCTAAAGTCATATCTTTGTGGAGATCCATGAGCCCCCACAGTTTGGAAAATGAACTATTACAGAGGGATTTGGTTTCGCTCTGGGAATGGCCGAACACGGTGGCACAGAAAAATGCACTTCAGCCCACACCCTTATGGGATGGACATGTCCCCATACTCTGCTCGACTCGACCACATTTCACCTGGGACATTAAGCGGCCACAGGTAGCCTACTGCTGGGAGGTGGAATCGGCACTTCGAGCAAAGTGTGGCCTCGTCGCTTCATCTGCCATCTTCCCCAGGTCTGGGTGGATTTGACACGGTATTCTGCATGTCAGTGGATTTGGTAAGTGAAGAGGCAGAGAGAACTGCATGTTCTACAAATCTGTAAATGAGACAATCATAATTGTTAGACTGGAACATCAACCCACTCAAAACAAAGCTCAAAATCATGAAGTTTGAAGGAGGCGGCCACAACCAAAACTACCCTTATTCTCATTTCCAGACCTACTTTTCTAGTTCCACACTTTGGTGTAGGCCTAATTTGTGCATACTTTTCCTCCTATTTCCATTTTTCCGACCACACGTGTTCTTATCGGACCAGTTTCCCACTATTCCTATCATGCATAAAAAATACCAACCATTTCCACTTTCCGACTTCCATGGACATCCTGTAAAATATGACTTTTACAAAGGCAGAATAAAGAACAAAATAAAATGAAACTAAAAAATACATGAAATTTCAAGTCTCTTATTGGTTGGTAATCTCACCAAGAAATAAAAGACGGAGACAATGCAAATTTCCGTTTGTGATACCGGTAAACATCTCAGTATGGACAAAATCTGACCGCAAGAGATCTACCAAAAGAAACAAGAAAGAGAAAAAGAGGATATATGTGAGTAAAATCTCTCTAAGGGCAAGGTCAAACTATTATTAGTATTAATTTGAACAGACTGAAATACATTGCATGCCCATTTATTCTACATTCTCAGGAAAAATTCAGTCAGTTGCTATTTTGGCGTAGATGTGTATTATTGTCAGAGCATTCAAGTATTGGAATTGAGAGACTAGGCTTAGAATTTCAGTTTTAAGGTCCGTCCCTGTCTAAAACGAAAATCTTTCTCAGATCAGAGCAAATTAAGGAGGTATTCCAATGGCTGTTTTTCACTCAACAGGGATATTACGAGAACAAAATTGACTAATACGATCGCCCGTGAGAAAGGGAATGCAAGGTATGAGACGTCCAAAGTTTGAATTCTGTTCTGGACTGGGTCCAGTCTATCTAATGTCTCTCGGCGTTTATATAATAAAAATATTATAATTTTATATGTGCAGAGGAGCACAAGTTTTTAACTCTTGCGGGACTTATACCCCATTTATCGGCTCCTGTGAAAAACACATTTGGAAGTATTGCCGATTTATATAACATTCAATTCTCTTTTATTTGATGTTTAACATTTTACTTTACTATCAATACTTTTTTCTCTGTAGGTGTTTTTCTGAATCATGCTGGTTTTTTTTTCCCGAAGTGGAAAAAATTAATTACGTCCAAATTTGATCGAAGCTCCTAACACTGACGTCTTGATTGCGATTTACTCTGAAGTGAACCAGTTTTTTTTAAAGATTGCAGAGCAGCCAAGGATTTAGTGATTTCAGAGACTATGTTATTGATTTATGGCGATGTTTGATTAGGTGCCACAATTATGGACTTATTTAGGACGTGAACAACAGTGTAACCTGGTGGAATATATATGTGTTCTGTCAATTCGAAAGATTAATGCTGCAGAAAGGATCACATAACGTGCTGAATTCTCTGATAACCATTGTGGACCAAGATAAGAATTTTGAATTTTTAGCAAAAGTGATTTTTAAAATTTTTAGTTTTGACTTTGATATTTTCAACCGTAAAGACAGAGGAGCTCGACTGACATCATTTTCTGTAATAATCCACGTATGACATTGTGCCACTCACAAAATATACGTCCTTTTGTCATTTTCAAAGCCTCGTAACTTTCGGGCTCTTAGGCTCAGGCCTATGTCATCTGCAAAGTTTTCAGAGATACTGATATTTAATGGAAATATGACAATGTTTGATGATAACTGAATGTTGTTGTCTGGGTTGAATTTAATTGAAAAGCTAACTTCAAGAGCTTACCAAAAAATAATACTTTGTATGTTAAAGTAGTGATAACTGTATGCATTAAATATAAATGAGGGCATTTAAATTTGAAAGAGCCTTCCAATACATTTATTATATAAATGTGATCAGGCTTTTTGCACTAAACTAAACATTGTTGCCTTAAGAAGTCCTCATAACTTTCACCAGGTCACCATGTATGGAATCACATTGATATATCCCCACCCAATCCTCTCCTCCCTTTAAAGTTTAAAAAATTATTATTATCAATTCTTAACCCTCACCCTGTGAAGGGCGGCATATATGTCGGTATCAACTTTCCATGCACTCGCTCTGCACGGGCGGACAAAGTCGCAAGGTCAAGCTGACCACGCAAGCCGGATTTTCATGCGTCGGGTCACTGACCTCTTTAATCTTTGAGACGTAACTACCGTCTTATTGCTCACTGTATCTCTTCTAAATCAAAGGCATTGTGACAAGGACATATTAACCAGTGAACCACTGGTCGGAATCACAAAGACTTAAGCTTTCAAAGACTCTCCTCATGCTATCAAAAGTTGGAACATCGACATGATGCGAAACTGCTGCTCAATAAATCTGCAATATTATCTCATTTTCTCACAAGCTGACCATCATCTAGAGTTGTCTTTATCTAAGAACCAATCAGAAACAAGCTCTGAAACGATCTTTGCCCCAAATGCACACATTGGTTTATTACGACATTCGTCAAAATTGGGCAAAAAGAAAAGGTTGTATGTGCGAAGCCCACAGTTTTTCTGTGGTTTTTATGATATTTCGTCACATTGGTTCATTAGTAATAGTATGTGTGTCAGGATGAAACCATTTATTTAGGGCCTGGGGGGCGTGGCTAGTTATCATACTTTGTTCTCACGAAAACTACAGCTGTCAGTTTAGTTTCATATAAGATCATTGGTTAGAGACTTACAGACAAAGACTTTAATGGTTAATCCATTATCAAGCGTGATCATAGCAGCGAATGTTTTTATACCGATCAATAAATTAAGCTATGCGGACAGCAGTGTTGTGGTCATCGTACCTCGGCAAGGGTCAGTGCGATCCAGGCACGATTCTCTGTGAGTAAGGTCACTGACCGGACAGCGAGCCTTGAGACACTGTCATTCCGAAATTACCAAAAGGAAAAAACAGTCCAAACGTGAATGATTCACTCACAGTCACAATCACTGTCGGAGACCATTAACTTTAACTTAAGTTAAGCTTTTTTACTAGATCTAGATCTAGATCTACCTATTATGTTGACGAATCAATATAGATCTAGATCTAATTATAATTATGTAAAGTCAAATGAAGGTCAGCAGTGGCTTTTGCTGTCCAGATCCTTTTTTTTGTTATTTTTGTTCATGGGTTTTACCATGCATCCAAGTCTAGAGTCTAGATCACTCACTCAAGTCAAACTCCAAAGATTTAACTTTCTGTAGGCCTACATAATACTGTAGTCTGTACAGCCACCAAGTACCAGTCTATCTAGGTCCCCCGTTGCACCGCGAGTGATGTTGCCTTACAAAGTCAATGGCTGCGTGATCGCATAGCGGCCTCAGTCAGTCGCCACGTACCATTCTATCTAGGTTCATGTTTTCAACACGCCATTCACTGTTTACATTTCGCGGAAGGAACAGAAAAGCCAAGCTCGCGCATGGGCAAAAGTAGGCCTATACTTCGTTGCAACAATTGGTGGCTTCGCAAATTAGGTTTTTAATTCCGAGCCGGGAAATCCGGCTTAGGGGAGTCAATGAGTTAATAAAATCTCTCTAAAGGCGAGGTCAAACTATAATTTGAACAGACTGAAAACCATTGCATGCTCAGTGTCTATTCCACATCCCCAGGTAAAATCCACTGTCAGTCGCTATTTTTGGCGTAGATATGTATTATTGCAGGTTTTTTCATCCCCGTCTCAAACGGAACTTTTTCTCCGATTAGAGCAAACTAAGGAGGTTTCAATGGGTGTCACTCAATAGGGATTATCACAAAGACAAGACTATGGGAGCACCCGTGAGCGGGGGGTGGGGGGGGGTGGGGAGGGGGGGAGGTGCAAGGTATGGATTCTGTTTAGGGCTGGATCCAGTCCATTTAATAGTGTCTCTCGGCATTTATGATTATCATCCACCTACTTATAGTGTTGGTCCAAACGTCGGAAGGAGTTCCACATGAGTCACACTACAAGGATATTACAAGGATGCAACTTTAGGAGCATCTGTGAGGGGGTGAGGATTGCAGGGGGGAGCCCCCGCCTCCTACGGTGAGTTAGTTCTCTAGGTGGATGTTGTCATAGTAAATGCCCAGCGGTTAACACTTAGAATATGAAATATGTGTCCAATGTGTAAATCAAATGATACATGACACCCTCTTTAAACTTCCTTGAAGGGGTATTGAAATATCCATGTCTTGTCTTCCAAGAGACAGGTTTAATGACGTAAGACTACCCTGGCCTTCACAAGAGATAAATCCCCCACCCCGCCAAATAAAAGGTTAAACAAAGCACAGCTGAGTTTCTGTTCTGCCTCCACCTAAGCATTAAAAATAAAAATGCTCACAGGACAGACTTATTTGTGAAGTGATTATTGCTCGGGAAATTTTAAGAAAGGAAAAAAAAAGTGGCACGGGGACTCCAGCACACATTACCCTACTAAGCTACACTAGGTGTGCCGTTTGAATATGTGGTTGCGAGAGCACTTTTCCCATGACATGGACGATCCTAAGTCTAATACCCTAAAGTACCAGTTGCCCCTTAAGATCTAAGGAAGTAGGTTCTAATCCGTATGTTTTGTCCGGCCTACCCCCGACCAAACTCCACCCCAGCACTCAGTCCCTCAGCAGCGTCTTAAGGGAGGAAACTCGCCAGACCCTAGGCTATATTACAGGTTAGTTGGGCGTGACTAACCGTGCGAGTACCTTGGTCCACCGTCGACCTCAACGCTACATGGAAGCAGGAGCCAGTAACCACCCGGGTTTCCCCAAAGTGGCTGTTCTGTACTATAAATAAATTTGGGTTTTTCTTATATGACACACAATTCACACAATGTCTGCCGTTATGGGTTTGACCTCATTATGCATAAAATCATATATTAAATTTATTCCTTTATTAACCTTACTCAAAACGTTTTCTCTTCATTCAAACGCGTGGGTTTATCATTATTCTTTGAAGACATACACCTCTTAGTAAACAGGCTTAAAAATTTTGCAGTTTCAAAATAGTAACAACTCAAGAACATGATTATCTACCTTTGCCCTTTACACTGTTTTTGTTTTTATTACAAACCGGAAGTGGGAATCGATACTACTTCATTAATCAATTGGCAATAACTTCACTGAATATGATAACGAAATCAATACTTATTTCTGAAAAATCCCTCCTCTCCGTCTTCTTTCTCTACATTTACATTTTCCTCATCACACCTTTTTTTCCCTATAGTTTTTTTTTCTTGTTTTTAAATGTCCACATGGCTTGGGAATGACATCATCATTCAGTATAAAGGGAACCAAAATCGATACCAAATAGATACCATTCCGAAAGAAAGAGCTAAGCACACTTAACAATCTTATCTCCTCGAGATTTGAAAATGGAAACAATATATAAATTAATATCTGTTCAGACAAAAAGACATAGCAGAAAATGAAAGGCATGAGCAAGTTGTACATGTTAGCTCAGACTTTTTCCGAATTGTACGTTTTCAAATATGTACCGAATAAGAATAATGGAAAACAAAAATCTTGGAGAACAAATTTTTCTAATGTGCTCACAAACTCAAAACTTGCAACGACCAAATCACAATAATCATTACGGAGAAATAAAAGCAATTTGACAGTTGGATGGAGAAAAAACTAAAGTGATAAGTATTCGAAATGAAATTGGCATTCATAAAAAAAAAAGAATAAATCTATATTATGTTATGCACAAATTCTCCAGCTTTTAATGCAAAGGGCTTTTTTATTGGGCCACCCACAGTAACCAAATTTTCTATGTAGGTTTCAAATACTGTGAAAGGTGCATTGAAGTTGGGATTGTTTTATTGGTTCTGGTTTTCAATTTTTTTGAGTTTGCTTTGGGTCGTTGACTGCTCTCCTCCGATCCCATTTTTTTTCATGAACACTTGACCCATGGTTGTGAACACTTCATGCCGGCTGATGTAAACTAATCACCATGCTAGCGGTGAAGTTAGAAGACAGGAAGGAATACATGGTATAGAGAGTAGAAAGTGATGGGGGGAGGCAGGGCAGCGGTTGGAGGTCGCGCGGAGTGCGGCTTTTATGCTTGTATAAATATAAAAGACTAAAATGGACCCTTTAGACATTTTGTAAGTGCTTACATCTACAATTATTCCATTTGCACAAAATCTGATTGTAAAATGAGTCTCGCCATGCTGTAATTTAATGATCCGTGGCCGTATGCAAGAACAGTACATAACTGGTTACATGGTGGATAGGCCCAACGCATCGGTGCAAAACACTACTCGGCATGCCAGAACTTTGCGTAAGCCTACATGCTTACGTGTAAAGTGGTTTGTAACTTGCATAATTTGCATAATTGACAACGTATTGATCCGAAATTCGATAAACATCTACCTAAGATTAATAAAAGATAGAGAAGCGCTTAATTTCTCCAGCTCTGTGTTAACTCTGCTATCCTTATTTGATTGAAGTTAATAAATTCTACTTAGCAAGTTGCAACATTCTGTTACTAATGAAAATGAAACTTTGAAATCCATCACTGGTGTTGTCTCCAACATGGGTTTAATGTTTTCAAGAAGTGTGGACGAGAGTAAGAAAGAAATTTTCCTCATCAATTTTAACTAAAACAAAACCAACAAAAAAGTTTCCACTTCACAAAATGACAGTATTGTGGGATAAAATATTAGTTACTGTCTTCGCGTTTTCCACTTCAAACGATGAGATGACAAAGAGCAAAAACATGCTACAATGAATGCCAAAGTGTACACACTATTAGTCTTACAGTCAGCAGCCTACCGCTTTGTTCACATCATTTTACATAGGCATGAGTGAATTTGTCACAGTGTCAAGTGGCTGGGATTGACAGACACAAGTTCTGTGCATGCGTAATGACAATTTTTGTTACAGCAGTAAGCAGCAATGGATGCATAGGGAGGGGTTGGTGTAACTTTTGTTCATGCATACTGACTAAATTTGACTTTACACCTAGGTGGCCATAAGCACCACTAAGCCTGTACCATAATGCAAAATGGGTGGATTTACATTAAGTTCATGCATCCGGCCACTGGTATGTGAAAAAAATTCCAACCTTTTTCAGCCGTACCATGAAAAAGCGAAATGTACTGCCATAGCCGGTGTTACCATCCAGAAACCAGGCGTAATTTGGCCAAGTGGTCTGCCTTGAAACAGAATGTTATTTAGTCAATCAACCAGAAATTAAAACTGGAAATTAGATAAAACATGTGCTATCTACATATGTGAATTTATGTGTGTAAGCTTCATAGAACTTACATGCGAAGATTCAAAGTGGAAATAGGTCCTTCCATTTTTTTTACTACACTTGAAAATGTACTGTCCAGTTGGCATCAAAATTATTCTATGAACTGAACTTTTAAAAAAATAAAGAGTTAATGTTACTTGACCTCTGGTAGAAACTAGAACATGAAATGATTCAAAATACTTTGATCACTTAGATGAAGGAAAAGCAATCCACCTCATTTATCACACATAATTTGTGAACACTAGTGAAACCTGGCATCGGTTGGTTGGGTGGGTGCATGTGTTTCTCTTTTCAAAGCCATGTAACAGAATGTTATTTTCTTAATCAACCAGAATTTAAAACTGTGCATTAAATGAGATGCATGCTATCTACATGTCAGAATTCATAAATGCAAGCTTCATAGAACTTGTGCTAGAAGATTCAAAGAGGTGATAGGCTATTCCCCTTTCTTAAGGCATATCCACAAGCGATAGCTAGACGGGATTACACTTTGTTCCAGTTTGCAAACAAAGCTAACTATTTTAGTAAACACCGCACAAAGGATATGTTGTAAAATATTTTAAATACTACAGCTGAAAATGTTCGGTAAAGATAGCATCAAATAGTACTATTTAATTGAACTTTTAAAAAAATAAAGAGTTAAGATTACTTGAGCATATTACAAACTAGAACATAAAATGATTCAAAATACTTATGATCACTTATACTTACATCATTATCTGGGCTTTTAGTATACTATGCATTCTTTTTAAACAACTACACTGCGATCACAACACCAAAATAATTGGAATGGGAAGAGTTCGGGACATTCAGACCACCCAGTCAATCCCTAAAGCTAACATTAAACCAGTTTCTAAGCCTGACTTTATCCCTGTTACCAATCGCTGACCCCACTGCTTACTCTTTTAACCAGAAATGAAAAGAAATATTGGGGCAGTTTGCAAAGAATTGTAAGAGTTCGAAGTCATCAGAAGCTGATCTTTCCTTTAGACCTAGATCCTACAGAAAATCGAGCTAAGCCTAGCCAGCATCCCTATGTTAATCAGATGCAGCGTTGTATAGGATTTCTGTAAGGTTAGTAGGATTACCATAGGGCTGGATTCCCTACATCAAACTGATGTCAGCACAATGTCATAACCAGAGGATCTACACAGGAATGATGTCATTCCAATGTGCGAACTTGACATTATTCCTAAGTGTGGGACTTCCATAGGGTTGCCGGCTGGGAGGCGACAACATCAACATTGTTAGATTGGTTCGTTTTCTGAAGGAGCTCGATCTGTGCTTGTTGTGCCCCTATATTTTATTTATCTTTTTCTGGTACACACATTTAACTAGGCTTCAAAAAGTAACAGAATAAAATAAAACAGAAGAGAACGGGTACATTTTTTTGTTTAATAAAAGGGAGTTAATGGCTTTTCCCCTTCAAATAGGGCTGCTTTCCCGGATTCCTTCCCTTTATCAGTTATACGGGTTACACAATGTATTAATCATACAAGCTATAAATATGGTGAATTTTATGGGAGGTTAAATCAAGCCATCATCATCCTGTGCCAATTGTCCATCACAAAAGGAAGTATAAATCGCTGAAGATTCTGTTCCCCACTCGTCAGCCTAAACTGGCCGATGGAAAAATCTAAACTATGAAGAAGAGCCAATTATTGTTAGAGTAGTAAGGGTATAATCAGCCAGTGACAGAATATATATATAACCATTTAATTATTTTTGTCAGTAATGCTCACCTTGTCTCAAAATCTAATACATATATATATAGATCTATTACTTCCTGGGTATGAAACAGAGAAATTAATGTATTTTACAGTCTAAGACTCCAACAAAAATTATTATGTTCATGCTTCAGATTAAAATAATAATAGTAAAGTTACATATGCAGAGTCAACAGTGCCTAATTCGTCTCAAAATCCAACACCCGCGTTCAGTATTAGTGCCATTTCAGCCATTTGGAAGGTTGGACATAATGCTTGTGTTACTTTCGTTTCAGAACATTGTCTTCATAGTATTTTGAAACTATTAGTTGCATCCAAACTAAAACTAACGAAACAATCTGAACTAGGCCTCACCTGTCACCTGCCGGCTTCATCGTCATCGATGTTAGCTGCTACAGTGGATGTCACGACAAAATCTCCTCCACCCAATCCTGTCCTTAGCTTTCCTAGTTAGTTCACTTATTTCCAGCTGGCTGACTTTCTTGATGTTATCGTGATATGTAATGGGTGGTCTTCCTTGTTTTCTCTTTGTTTCTGTCTTTCCTTGAAGGATTGATATCATAAGGGCCGTGCTTTTGTTTCGGGCCGCGTGGCCGATGTATGCAAGTCTTCTTTTATTTATTTCAGGTGTTATTCTTCTGGTGGTGCCAAGCTGTTCTAAGATGCTTGTATTTGTTCTCCTTTCTGTCCAACTTATTCTGAGTAGCCTTCTGTAAAGCCACATTTCAGCTGCCTCCAATCTTGTTATGTCTGCCTTTTTGAGTGTCCAGGCTTCACAACCATATAGTAGGACTGGCCAGATCAAGCACTTAAGTATGTTCACTTTGAGGTCCGTTGGTGTGCCTCTATCCTTCCAAATGTTGTTTAGTTGAACCATTTTGTGTTTTGCCATTCCTATCCTTGTTTTTATGTCCTTTGAGCAGCTTCCATCTTGCGATTTATGTGATCCTAGGTATTTGAAATCAGTCACTATGCTTGAAAAATGGGGGCAGTCGGAGTATGAAATCAGCGGTAGTCAACAGTTCACCATTCTGTGTGAAAATAATTAAAGTGGAAGTACAGAGAGACGGGGGAGATAGGAGGAGAGGAGAAAGAGACGATGAGAAAGAGAGAGAGAGAGACAGAGAGAGAGAGAGAGAGAGAGAGAGACAGCGCGAGCGAGCATCGAGAGAGAGAGAAAGAAAGAAATTAAAAGATCAAGTAACCAAAATTTAAACTTATTAGAGGCTTATAACTTATTAACAAGCCACCCCACGATCACTCTATTTATCTGTTTATTTATTTATTATTTATTGTAGGTAGCGTTAGCTATTATTACACGGTTTACACGTGCGCGGTATTACCATTGACAAACTGGCAATGAAACGATTGCTCAGTGGAACATTTACCTCCTCACCTTGTACAATAAATACTGTCGTAGATCCTCATGGACTTCACCTTGCAAGGAACGGTTTCAAAGTACTTGTAGCTTATTTAACACTGCAGATAAGGTAATCCGTCATTGTTTGAAACACCCCATCACTTTTGCTTAGAGTAAATCCCACGTGAGCAACACATCTGACTTAGTCTGAAGCTGTGAAACGTAAAGAGTGGACGGGCATTTATCCCTTAAAACATTCAAAGAGACGACCCTGAACTGCAGAGATTCTGTGCAACACATTAAAGAAAGTGAGCTGCTAAAACATACTTGTGAGCATGTCTTTGGATATAATGTGAGGGAGGGATGGGGTGGGCTTTGTGGTGAGCGGTTCAATTTTCTCATGACACACCTTGCACTGTGGAGCTTCGCAAATAAAGCCATTCTTCTCTCACTCTCTCCTTTTCCCTCTCCCTCACTCTGTCTCTCTCTCTCTCTCTCTCTCGGACATGGACAAATGGGGGGGGGGGGGGGAGAGGAGGGGTGCTTCGTGGTGAGCGATTCAGTTTTCTCGTGGCTCATCTTACACTGTGCTGTGGAGCTTCGCAAATAGACCCACTTCTTTCTCTCTCTCTCTCTCTCTGTCTCTCTCTCCATGTATCTCTCTTTCCTTCCCTCTCTCCTTCTCTCTCTCTGCACTGGAAAATTCTTTGGTTTCTCTGCTGATGGTCCCCGTTTTTTTTTTCATCTGATTTTCTTAATAACACACCCCCCCCCCCCCACCCCCCAATCCCCAACAGATTTATTTTTTTGTAAGGGACATGGCCCTTCTGTGACCCACATTAATTAACTGTATCCTTTTAATTCATGACCGCCAGTTATTTAGAAAAGAGCAAAATTCAAGTAATGTATATTTTTCGCTGCTTTCGTTTCGTTGCCTTTCATCTTCTGAGTGAGCTGCATGCGCCTTCAGACGAGGCGACTTACAAGCTTGGGTTTTTTGTTGTTGTTGTTGTTGTTGTTGTTTTATGGCACATTAGAGGGAGAGAGAGATAGAGGCATAGAGAGAGAGAGAGAATGAGAGAGAGAGAATGAGAGAGAGAGAATGAGAGAGAGAGAGAGACAGACAGACACAGAGAGAAAGACAGGGAGAGAGAGAGGGGACGACACACATACAACTAGGGAGAGAGAGAGAGAGAAAGAGAGAGAGAGAGAGAAAGAAAGAGAGAGAGAGTGAGAGAGAGAGAGAGAGAGAGAGAGAGAGAGACAGAGAGAGAGAAAGAAAAAGAGAGAGAGAGAGAGAGAGAGATGTCCCCTTAGTTCATTACCGCATTTAATTCATTCAGTAAACATGTACTTCAAACAATCATCAGTCAAGATTTGTGATATACATGTTTGTGTGAACTTTGTGATTACTGGAACTAATACAAATTAACAGTTTAAAAAACTTGCGTACATGAATAAATCTTTTTACATACATGTATTTCTTCTTATCTATATAAAATGTTTACAACAATTAATATGTCTGTAACAATAAAATTATAAAAATGTATGTAAACGTAAAGGATTTTTTATCCAACTTGTTGGATTTTCGCGACTTGTCAGAATTTTCCAACAAATTTTTTTGGCCAACATGTTGGATTTTTATGTCAGACTTGCGGGAATTTTTCAACAAATTCTCGGATTGTGAATAGGATTTGTCATAATTTTTCAGCTAACATCTCGGACTTGTGCGTCAGACTTCTGAATATTTTTTGGCCAACTTCTCGGACTTGTGTGTCAGACTTGTCAAACTTTTTTTTTGTTTGTTTGTAAGTTTAACATTTTTACTGATTCGCTAACACATGGCCAACTTTTCCCTATTCGGGGATTTAGGTTTTTTAGATGAGCCAAATTCCGAAGGCCACAGCTAGCCTCCAATGTACTCTTTAGTTTCCATAGTTGACAATGGCTGACTCAACAATTTAGACAACATAGTTAAAACTCACTGTAATTTTATGCTCTAGCTTCCTCTAGCAGTGGGGCTGGGGGAGAGGTCGAGGCAGTTACGGTACCACTTTTGTCCCCCTGTAAATTCGGCTTCTGCTTTACCACACTGAATGCCTCCAAATTTAAATAATAATAGGGTGCATGATTTTGTATGCCTTCGCTACCCAGTTCTGATACATCTGCCAAGTCATTCTATATATCATTGCTGATTTTGGAGGCACACCGTTTAACCTGTAATAGACAGTACATCACTATCGAATTTACACTTCTTTTCTTTTTATCATCTCTATTGTCAATATCATCTCCCGCCGCTTCATCATTAAGAACATTTAAGTTAATGGACCTTTTCAAAATATGCCCTACACTGTAGGCTACAGTATCAAATTTCTCATCATTTATTTTTTTGTTCATTGCTCTCTTGTGACTTCTTCTTAGTCTTGCTCCTCTTTTTCTTCCTTCAGAGAGAAATTCTTTGATAATTAACTCTTTTAAGATCAGAGTTATTTTTGTATTTGTAGGGACTTTTTTCATAGACCATATTTACAGACAATGCAGTGTGCGTTGGTCTGTCATTTTGGGATAGACCTAGCGATGCAGTGTGGGTTAAGATTATTTTGTTTGTGCACTTTAAGATGTACAATCTAATACCAAACAAATAAACAAATGCATTGAATGATTGATTTATGACTGAACTTTATGTGTGTTCTACTATTGATACATAAAGTAGCCAAGCAATACCAGATGTTTCACACACGTTAAAAAAAATTCGTGATTTTTGTGAAAATAGACTCCAAATTTCTCTTCTCTTATTCACACAGGCTTCTTGTGGACAAAGACACACCTGGAGAATTATATGGAAAAACATAAGAATTGTCAGTATTGTTTTCAAAGCAGAGTTTATTTTCAGAAATGTGTCAGACATGGAGCAGAAAGGCTTTTTGTTGTTCATTTGCTGCAGTTATAACTAGAGCTGTCTTAATGCATGGGCACATTGGGCATTTTAGAGGGGGCCCCGAGGGTTAGGAGACCCCATGCATTCAAATTTACACTGGTTTGTGAAACAGGGAAGAAAATTCTATTTCTTTCCCCAGAAACCCATAACAACATTAAGACAGTCCTTAGTTATAACAAATATGTAAGAGTGAATATACTAAAGTAGTACATGTTGAGATATTACAAAAACAATGACATAATAACAATATGATAAGAGGAAAACTTCTTTGTCCATATCTTTTCTTTGCTCATGGAACAAGTTTTCATTAAGGTTAAAATACTATGCTCAGTGGATAAATGCATGGGTGAATGGGTGGATGGGTGAATTGGATGGATGGATGGATGGATGGATGGATGGATGGATGGATGGATGGATGGACGGACGGATGGATGGATGGATAGATGGATGGATGGAATGCTGGATGGATGCATAGATGGAGGGAAGGATGTATGAACAAATACATATATAGAGAGATAGTATGTGTATCTCTGAATCTTTTTTTCTTCATAGTGTTGGATGAACGACGAGTGGCTAAGTGGTTAACGTGGGTTCTACTACTCCCTTAAGGACACACAGGATAAACCCAGGGTTCTGCGGGCAATTTTATTTATTCAAAAAGCCATAGAAAAAGGCATAGACAAAGCCCAACAAAAGGTATCACTACCAAAAAGCCTAACATAAAGCCCAACCAGCCATGAGCCAAAGTCTCTCCAGGTCCTGTGCTACCGCTTCATGCCTTATGGGGCGGGGTGGCGATGGCAAGCGTCGGCAAGCCTCTGAACTACGGGGCTACTGCTCTGGGTTCACTGTGCAGGTTGGCTCTTGTCTCTGCGCCTTTGATGGAGTGTGCTGACCACTCGAACTGGCATCTTATTTATGAACTCACGCGGACATAGGAGAGAGCTAGTACATAGTCCAGTTTTGGACAAGTGAAATGCTCGGGCATCGACTCCAGCCCTGCTTATATAACTGGTTAGGGTCCTAACACAATCGAATTCACAGTGTGGTTAAAATGGCACGCACAGAAATCAACCAGATATCTCAGTAAACTGCAGAAATTACTCTATCATCCCCTCCAGCTATAATTTAATAAATTTGACCCAGGTTGGATTTATCCGGGATAACACGCGTCTAACTCATAGTTTACTTTAAATCCGAGACCCTCTTATTAATTATCTCACTGGGATATGTGCATCAAAGTACAATAAAATTGGTATCAATATAAAGTAGGAACTTGCTGCTAAAATTCTAAGTGACTACTTTTACCAGAAACCCTGTAATAGCTTTAATATAATTTTTCAAAGGTGACGGGACCAGCAACAACTAGCAACATTTGACAAGTTCGTGCGTGATGCTTTAGTTCATTAATACGATGTATCTCTGTTGTTATCATGAGTACCTACATCGTACAGGTAGGGTATTGCCTACTCTTAAAAATGAAGTTGGGTTTCTGTCTTTCTAACGGTTGACAATAAAGAATGAGTGAACTGTAAGAAACTTAAAGCCATGATATAAGAGCTGGATGCCCGGTGGTCAACATTTCCAATTGACCAATCAAAACGCATGCTTCCTCACCCGCGCCAATGTATTACAAGGGAAATAATCCAATTAAATCGGCCAAGTGCCCATAAACTACTATGAGTGGCTGTCCCTTACTCACGCACTAGTGTTACAAAAGAAGCACATTATTTAAAAATAAAAATCGTTCATCCTTTCACAATAGTTTGCTAGTAACTGATCTTACCCTACATGTCAGTTATCTTCATTTTTTTGTTTCTTTACCCTTTCCTGCCTAAAGCTGGGAAAAAAATACAAGTCCAATGCTTCCCCAGTTTTCATGCCCAAATGCCTAAGAAAAGGGAACTAATTCTAATTTACTGATGTCTGATATTTTTAAAGAAATATTTTTGCACGTAATTATTATCCAGTGGTGATGAAAATGGTATAAAGATGTAGATAAATGAAGGCCCCTTCAGGAAATGTTATATACATGTCGTATTAGACAGAAGCAAATGTGTTGCATTGGGGCGCATTAGGCAGGAATGGATTCATTTTCTATTTGTCTAAAATCAGCAAGGCTATTCCAATTCATAATACAGGCTGCTGTAATTTACAGTGATATACAGAACACTTAATTAATAGAATACATGTACAGTCCAATCCACTTATCTCGACATGGCTTTTGTCAACATTCTGGGCAGCTCGACACAATTTTTAAGTCCCAACCTATTCCTTCTTTAATGCTACTAAATATTTCCCCGTAACTCGATGTGTTGTTCCATTCTTTCCTCTTATATCGACACATTTCTCCCCAACCAGAGCACAATAACTGCACTAGATCTACTACTGTGCTACCAAAAATGCCCACGCAACTCCCCGCATAAAAGACCTTGATCTCTATTTCTTTTTGTGGTGCTGGCGGGGAGGGGTAAGAGAGGAGGTGTGTGGACACAAAGGATGATCCTTGGCTTCAGTAACGCGAGTGTGGAGTGCATGTACAGAGCACTACAGACTGAGTTTTTTTTTTTCACAAAATATTCATTTGTCGATGATACTAGATCTCTTGGTTATCTGCCGTACTGTGTGTGTACCAGTATTATCACTTCTTCTGAAGAAACAGTCAGGTGGAGGGTAAAAAGAAATAGTAGAACACTGTGCATTCAAATCTTTGCCACGAAACTCCATCACACAACAATGATATTGGAGGAACGGGTGATGATAGTAATAGTATGCCAATAATTGAAAGAAAAAGAGACATAACTGCGTTATTTATTGGACACTTTTCCAATAATAGTAATGTTTGATCTCTGAGCCTCCCCCCTCCCCCCTCCTTTTTTTTTCTCTTCCAGCGTACAGCAGACTGTCCTACTGATGTCAAGATATTAGGATTGCACTGCATTATTAATGTCTGCAGCATTCAATACAGTGCATTGCCATGACAGACATGTTTTTACAATTTTAAGTACCTACCAAAAACACGAAAGACGCAAACAAGATATTCAAATTTCAATGTTTGATTCTACATAGAAAAGTTACTTTTCATAATGAAGAAATGGCCACAGAATGAATATAATTATACTTGAAACATACAACAGTAACAGACGCATAAAAGTATTATGAATGAGGAAATTACCAAGAGCCCAACTATTGACTATGATTTATGAAAACGCAGACATTTGTTGTGCATTAACAGACTGTAACTCAGAAGTCCAGTGCTGCAAAAGATTAACACAAATATAAATAGAAACAGAAACAGACGGTCCAAGACTTTAGCCACTGTTTGTCACTCTTGACCTTGTTTCCTGCATGAGATTTCCATTGGATGAAGAGGTGCTGATCATGATGTCATTACCTTGAGTTCCTGGATGTTCTCCTTAATGTGCTTGCCATCGCTGTCTTTGAGGGAGGCTTGGTCAGGGTCAGACCATGTATCTGTCTCTAGTGCTGAATGGGGAGTGGATGGGTGTGTCAGAAGTTGCTGTAATATCTCCTGCACAGTCCCAACAATACATCCCACGGGAGCCAAAACACAGCTGAAAAGTACATGGAAAATATTTTCTTGAAACCTGATGATGGGAAGTTCACTACTTCTGACTGTCCCTTTTGAGGCCAGCCAAAAACAGCCCTTTCAAGAGCTGAACAAAAAGCTCTACTTGGAGCTGCAGAAGAATATGGCAAAGTCAAAATGTGGCAAGAAGAAACAGTTATACGAGGCAAAACCTCACATAAAAACTAATACAGATATGATACAGTAAAACACAAAGGAAAAGGACACACAAATCAAGCTTTCATCTACTGACTTTCTTCAGGAAAATAAATGTTACAGGATAGAAATTTAAACAAATGAATAAATCACAGAATGTGTCACAAATGCGGGTAATTATCCTCTGCAAGTTCCAGACATGGAGTCATAGGGTAATCACAGAAAGGCTACCTGTTAAGTCGGCGCCTGTAGGTCGGAGCTTCGGGTTACCACCTAAAGCGCCTATGCTTCACATGAAGGCCGCCTACTCAAAGCTTTGCAACTGATTAGGGCGGTCACAGACCTTCTGTTGTTCCTGCTCCCCACCCATAAAGTCAGTTTGATCTACATACGCAACTGATCAAAGCAGCGCCGCCGCCATGTGTCAATTGTAAAGAGCGCGTGTCTGTCTGACAAGACTAGTCAAGAGATTATGGCGGTCCCATACCCTCTGTTGACTCCAAACCCACCCTCACATGTCAGCTTGATCTACCTATACGTAACTGATTAAAGTGGCGGTGCCTTCACAGGTTCATTGTAAATAGTGCCTGCCTGTCTGGTGATCAAGTATAGGTAATACACTTTGTTTGTAAAAACTTTTCATCTCTCTGATCTATACAAAAAAAATGTAAGAAAACCCCTTTGTTCCCTATGGACTCAAAAACTACTGCACGTATTGAACTGAAATTTGGCACACACAATTGTACGATACTGACCAGTGTTCCTATGTACATAGGCATAAAAAAGCTTATGGGATTCGTGAGTTATTCCAATAATGCGATAAGAATGGAACAGTAAATTTGCGAGAGCGTTTGATCCGAATTATACGTTCGTTAACCTATGACCTCTTTCTTTGTTAATCGCTTTTTCACTTCCGGCCCCGGAATTCGATTCATAATCACAGTAGTGTCTGTGAGAGCTAGATCTAGCATGCACTGATGCAGCATGCCCCCTAAAAAACGTACTATCGGTAGGCATACAAGTCTCAAATCGCTGTAGTTTTTTTTTATTGGAAATTTATTGTTTCGCCATCATTCAGATCTATTTCGAGTCATGGTTCGCCATTTTAAGGTTTCGTTATCATTACCTGCGATGTGTTCACTATCAAACACACTAACCCGTGCGCAAATCATGCAGTTGTACGGGATGCGCAGGGTGTCAACCCACAAAGGCAGAGCAGTAAGACTTATTTAAAAACAAACAAACAAAAATAAAATAAACAAATAGGAACAGGCCAGATGAAGCAGGTCCATAATAACCACCCAGAACTGAAACCAATATTCAAACCGATTTATCCCCGGCAGGGCCGGGACCTCAACTAGTATGCAAAAAGCGTGCTCTTAGGCGAATGGTACTTAAATAAGCATGCTGTTAGAGGGGAGCTTTTATATAGAAAAAATTATGTTTTTTTTAAAGAGCGTGCTGTTAGAAGGATTGTGATGGTAGCCGGCGTGCTGTTAGGCAGTGACCATTGTACTCTTAATTCATCAACAAATGATATGTGATAATATAAATTACCAGTTTATCATAAGATTTCAGAAATGAGTGCTAGGCTGACTCCAATGCTTTTTCACAACCCTCTCCAGAACATATACAGGGACAATTTCACAAAACGTTTTAGGTAGTCTAGGTGTAGGACAGTGATTTTCAGATGGGAGGCACACAACCCTCTCGGCAAGAGTGTGACTGGGGAGGGATATCAGTCAGAGGAGGAACTCGAGAAAGAATGCGCTTTGTACACTGTGTATATATCTAAATATCAAATGAGGTGATAATTAACAGAATTAATTAGTGATCTGATTTGCCCGGGCAAAATTGAAAATTGAAATTAATAGATTAAAATTTATCCATATCACCCCCCCCCCCCCCCCCATATATTCAAATATTATTTGAGTTGTGTGTTGTGTGAACTGCTGTGAGTTGTGAACTGTTGTGAGTTGTTAACTGCGCCTAACAGGCTGCTTTACAATTTGCTCTGAGATAGAGAGAGAGAGAGAGTGAGCGAGACAGGGAGAGAGAAAGAAGCAGTGCAGTGTGTTGAGCGCTTCGCAGGCAGCTCCATTCTGCTCTGTGGTTGACATGTTTCTGTAAAGCGCATAGAGCATTTTAAATGGATATGCGCTATATAAATGCTATACATTATTATTATTATTCATTATTAATTATAATGCTGATCACGAACTAACAGTTCACAAAAATGTGTTTCACTAATTACCACTGTAAAAGTACTATATCGTTTGGGTATTATTTCTTACATGAGGCTTTGCTATGTACAACTTT
Organism: Onchidella celtica; assembly: GCA_963931925.1. NCBI lineage: Eukaryota > Metazoa > Mollusca > Gastropoda > Systellommatophora > Onchidiidae > Onchidella > Onchidella celtica. The sequence goes on from OZ007577.1 coordinate 20,854,115, forward strand.
TCGAAGGAACGGCTTAGCATGCCAAAAATAACACTTCATCCTGTTCACAGGCTCTACCATGCTTTTAACACTCTATTATGACAAGTCCAGTACCAGTGTATTTCAAAAGCTCATGCTGTTGTTGTTCATCCTTGGCAAAAAAAGATGACCACAACTTCAATATCTCTTCTGCCTGGCTGTTTGTGTGTGCGGACATGAATGATCAGAAGGATCCATTCCATGAACTGTCAGCTGCAGTGAGAGCATGGAAACACTGGAGACTGACTGCACTAGGAGGAGGTATTTTGTCTGCTTTTTTACTGCTGCCTCTTCTGCGCAGTCCTTCATTCATTATTGATCCCAAAACCATATCTTCACTGAGGAATACAAAAGACAAAAAAATGATATAATTAAAAATCTGTACGAAAATATTTATCTTCAAGGAACAGAAATGTATAAACTATGCCCAGCATCCCCAAATTCAACCAGTGTATATCTGTATTGGATTTCCATTGTCTTGGTAGGATTAAGAGAGGGGCGCATTCCCTACATCAAACCGACGTTGGTGTGATATCATAACTAGCAGATCTACATGAGAACAATGTTTTGTCCATGTGCAAACTTGATGTAAATCCTACACATTGTAGGGTTAGTAACTGGGAGACATAGAAGACGTTTAAACAAAGTAGGAGTTGCATGGGCTGACAGGACATTCAAGTTGCGGAAAAAGTTGTTTACCTCAGTTTATTGTGAGCAACCAGTGGGTTGCAGTTCTAATTAATTATCAATATTTAAAACAAGCTCTGATAAAGAAAACTATTTCTTTACTGAAAAAATATGTGAAAATGTTATTCCCATCTATATAGGAATAAAAAAATACAATCATGTAGGTGGAATCGTATAAAAGAGATACTGAAGGAAAACTGATGGGGATTATTTTGAAAAGAGCTATAGGTAAATGAATTTACAGTGGAAAAGGAGGGCATCTTGTGCTCTTTGCTAAAAGTTTTTGTTGCAGTCTCCAAGGCGAGGGGAAAAAGATGCGTTTGAATTACTTGCAACAGTAGATTAGGTATAACTCCATTCATAAACTTGTACAACGTTAACAAGATGCAATCTAAGGGTGAATTCATGGTGTATTATAGTCCCAAGGATACTTTAAGCACTTTAGGACCAGACAACTGTCACAAAAGTGATGTCAAAACAAATAAACAAAAAACAAAAAATAGAATCAGGAGTTCCATATATATATAAAAGCTGCCTTATTGAAAAGGTACAAATGATCCTGAGTCTTACATTCGCCATCCTTTGTGCAATTCAATTCATTGAGAAAAAGGAAAAGACAATGGAAAAAGAAGATGCAACATCAACTTCATTTCTCGACAATCTCGTCTACATTTTATAATTTGGGTCGCTTTTATGCTGTCATTTTCCTCAAACGTTACACCTCCTTATTATATTATTATACTATCAATGCTCACCCTGCGCGCAATGGTTTAAATCCCACTGACCGGTCAGTGATCTTATCTGGGGTCACTGACCCTCACTGATATACGATGACCACACTACCGCTTCCCACGTGGTTCGGTTTGTATTTGATCCATATGAAGACATTCGCTGGTATGCTTTATCACTCTTGGTAATGAATTAACCAGCAAAACTTTAGTCTGTCAGTCTCTAACCAATGATCTGACTTATGATTCCAAACTGATAGTGTAGTTTTTGTGAGAACGAAGCATGATAAGTAGCCACGCCCCCCCAAGCCCTACACAAATGGTTTCATCCTGATTGACACATACTAATAAACCAATGTGGGCATTTAGGCAAAGATCATTTCAGAGCTTGTTTCTTATTGATTCTTAGGTACAGACAACTCCAGATGGTGGTCAGCTTGTGAGAAAATGAGATAATATTGCAAATTTATTGAGCAACAGTTCGCATGGCGATGTTGCATCTTTTGATAGTGTGGGGAGAGCCTTTGAAAGCTTAGTCTTTGTGATTCCCCCCAGTGATTCACTGATTAACATGTCCATGTCACAAAGTTTTTGATTTAGAAGAGATGTATGGCCTTTAGCGTCTTTACAGACGGTCTTAGCAGCTAGAATATTCACTTTCACTTTGACTGACAGCTTCTCTCGTGGCTTATTCTACCAATGTTTGACCCGAGAGTGCGATGGCAGTGATTGCAGGTCAGTCTTTTGGGTTCACTTTGGCGAGTGTTTTCATTCCGCCTCTGTCGTTTTGTCAGGTATGTTTCTTTTGCCTTGAAGTCTATTGCGAGCGTGCCACTGCGCAATTTTTGTCTCCATCTGCTTCGATCACTTGCAAGGTTCTCCCATTCATTGGGGTCGATGTTGAATGCTTTCATCGTGACCTTGCAAGTGTCTTTGAATCGCAGATGTGGCCTACCTCTGGGTCGGTTGCCAGTAGCAAGTTCCCCGTAGAGAATTTGTCTGGGGATGCGATCATTTTCCATACGGCGGAGATGTCCAAGCCACCGCAGTCTTTTTTTGCCTAGGAGAGCCTGAGTTGATGGAATGTTGGCTCGGCTCAGAACTTCGATATTTGAGATCCTGTCTTGCCACTTGATCTTGAGAATTTTGCGTAGGCAGCGCAGGTGGAAGGAGTTGAGGGATCTTTCATGTTTGGAGTAGGTGGTCCATGTCTCTGAGCCATACAGCAGGGTGCTTAGGACGCAAGTTTGGTACACGAGTACCTTTGTTTTGATGGTCAGCTTGCTATTGTTCCACACCCTTTTTGAGAGTTTGCCAAAAGCTGTGGCCGCCTTTCCTATTCTGGCATTTATTTCAGTTGTTATGTCTGTGCTACCACTGATGGTTGAGCCTAGGTAGCAGAATTTTGCCACTTGCTCCAGAGGAGAGCCATTCAGCATGATTGGGTTGGGGTTTCTCAAGCCTTGTGTCAAAACTACAGTTTTTGAGACACTGATCTTTAGCATGAATTTGTCACAGGCTTTGGCAAGGCTATTGATGAGAGCCTGGAGCGTGGTTTCATCGTGGGCCACGATTGCAGCATCATCTGCGAAGAGGAGCTCTTGTAACATAATATGCTCTGTACGAGATTTTGCTTTTAGTCTGGCAACATTAAAAATGGAGCCGTCCACTCTGGTGTTAATAAGTACTCCACCTGAACATTGACCAAAGGCATTCTTGAGTAGGGCTGCAAAATATATACCAAATAAGGTAGGAGCAAGAACACATCCCTGCTTCACACCGCTGTTTACAGCAAATGAATTGGATGTGCAGCCCTCAAAGTTGACACATGCCCTCATGTCAGTGTGGAAGGATGCAATAAGTTTTAGCAATGTTGGTGGACAGCCTATGGATTTAAGGACTGCATACAGGCCAGATCGGCTTACGGTGTCGAAAGCCTTTGTTAGGTCCACAAAGCATGTTATAAGCGGCCTGTTTTGTTCTTTACATTTTTCTTGGATTTGCCGAAGTGCAAATATCATGTCAATAGTTGATCGTTTGCTTCGAAAGCCACATTGTGTTTCTGGTAAGACTTTTTCCGCCAGTTGTTGAAGGCGGCAGAGGATGACGCGAGCAAAAGCCTTTCCAGTAATGCTGAGGAGGGATATGCCTCGATAGTTGTTGCAGTCGCCTTTGTCTCCTTTGTTCTTGTAAAGTGTGACAATTTTGGCGTCTCTCATATCATGTGGTATCACGCCTTCTTTCCAACACTGCAGTAACAGATTATACAGGTGTGGTAATAGTGGGCCTTTTAGGTCTTTTAATACCTCTGCAGGAATGTTGTCACTTCCTGTGGCTTTTCCAGCAGACAGGTGGTCGATTGCATTGGAAAGCTCGACTAAGGAAGGTTCAGCGTCAAGTTCGGCCATTATTGGCAGTTTTTGGAGGTGTTCCTCAAAATCTGGTGGAATATTTTTCTCAGTTGAATACAACAGAGAGTAATGCTCTACCCACCTATTCAGTTGTTCATTTTTATCTGTGATGGGTTCACCATTTACAGACTTAAGTGGGGCGCTTTTGGTGATGATTGGCCCAAGAGCTACTTTCATCTGACTAAAGGCGGTTTTCATATCTCCCTTTTCATTTGCCTCTTGTATGCTGTTACACAAGTCTGTCCAGTATTTGTTGGCGCAACGTCTTACCTCCAGCTGAAGTTTAGCTTTTGCATTTTTCAAACAAGTTTTTGTACTCTGATTGCAATTTTTGTTATACTCATTGAAAGCAGATTTCTTTTGCTTAATGAGAGGTAGGAGAATTTCGCTGTTCTGGGCTACCCAGTCGTTGTTTGAAACTTTATGCTGTCCAAAAGACTTGATGGCACAGTCATGAATTTTTGAACTGAGAGTGTTCCATGTTTCATCTACCGAGTCACATTGGGTGACATTATCCATGCTTTCAGCAAATAACTTTTCAAATGACTTTCTATTTGATTCATCTCTGATTGCTGTTACATTGATCTTAGGGATTGAAGGGGCTTTTGATCTGTATATTTTCTTGGCCGAAATTTTGATTTTGCTGACTACCAGTGCATGGTCGGTGTCACAGTCAGCACTGTGGAGGGAACGAGTTATTTTTATACAGCCCAAACTCTTCCTCCTTGAGAGAATAAGATCTAATTGATGCCAATGGCCAGACCTGGGATGGCGCCACGATGTTCTTTGGCATCTCTTAAGGTCAAAGTACGTGTTTGTAACACATAATGAGTTTACGGAGCATAGCTCCAGAAGGCGCTGCCCGTTTTCGTTGATGTTGCCAATGCCGAAGTGCCCAATGCACTTTGGCCATGCGGAGTGATCTGCTCCCACTCGAGCGTTAAAGTCACCCAGAATTAGCAGGCCTTCGGTGAGAGGGATGTTGTGGAGAGTCCTCTGCAATGCCTCGTAGAAAATGTCTTTGGTTTCGTCAGAGGAGGTAAGTGTGTGGGCATAGACACAGATAATGTTGGTAAAACCAGACCGGGTGTTCAGTCTGAGTGTCATGATGCGTTCTGACACTCCAATTGGAGTTGCGATCGAATTGATAAGGGAGTTTTTTACGGCGAAGCCCACGCCGTGGATTCTCGGCTGTTCGCTGCTAAGGCCCTGCCAGAAGAAGGTGTAGTTTTCTTCTTTGACTGACCCGGAGTCGGGAAGTCGAGTTTCTTGAAGGGCAGCGATGTCGATGTTTAGTAGCTGAAGTTCTCGATCAATAATTTTGGATTTCCTGATGGAGTCAATATTAGTGAGATCTTGCTGTTGCAAGCCTGGGCGCATTGTTCTGACGTTCCAGGTACCAAGTTTTAGTATTTTTCTGTTTTTGCCAGGTGCACACTTTACGTCAGCTTTTCGACTTTTGGTCTAGCTCCAACCACCTTATGAAGCAGGCTGACGTGGCGGAACAACACCCAACTGCCTGGGGGCTGCCCAGGTTACGGCGGGCGGTAGTTGATCAATGCAGCTGAAAAGCCGCTCCCACCGACAGAGGGGACCCCTGGCGCTCATCCGTACGCCAAATGGATTGAGCTTATCACCGGTAACTGCCACCTCCCGTGTTGTGCCCATCCGTAACGGATGGCTGGAGTGTCCTCTCCAAATCGGAAATGGGTGGGCTTATAGAGGAGAGACAGACGCTTGCCAAGCCCGAGCAAACGCCTCCTCGTTTTGCTGCCTTGCCTGGGCTATTTTTAAGAGATGGTGCTTTGCCCAGAGGCACCACCCCTCTCTCTGCCATTCTAGTTAAACCCAAGGGAGAGACCAGGTCAATACATTTGGAACTAGTCCGGCTGCAGGAGATGCTGGAAGCCAGTTTGATGCAGTTCTCCCTGACAACCACCTTCGGGTCTCCATTCCTGATTTTCTGTCTGGGTTTACTCCCATAGCCTTTGCTATCATAGCAACACACAAGGCAGTGTGGTATTTGTATTCAGGGTTACCTTCCCCTAGTCTTCCTCTCTCCCGAGATGACCCACAAGACAGTGGGGGTGACAGTAGCAGTAGAGATACAGTGAACAATAAGACGGTGGTTACATCGCAAAAAGGTCAGTGACCCGACGCGTGAAAACACAGTTTGCGCGTGGTGCGGTCAGCTTGACCTTGCCGACTAAACCCGCCCGCGCGGAGTGAACGCTTAGGAAGTCAATACCGACATTCGTGAGGGTTAATTGATCAACAAATGATATGTGATAACATAAATTACCAGTTTATCCATAAGATTTCAGAAAAGAACGTTCAGCTGACTCCAATAATTTTTCAAAACCTCTCCAGTACATATACAGGGACAATTTCACAAAACATTTTAGGCAGTCTAGGACGGTGATTCTCAGATGGGAGGCACACAACCCTCTCAGCAAGGGTTTGACTGGGGAGGGAGATTGTCACGAGTGGAGTGAGTGCAATTAAAGGGATTGCTACAGAGTGGGTGTAGAGTAAGAAGGGCTCACGGCAGACAGGTAGGGAAAGACGTGAAAGGAGGAGAGTAAAATTAACGCCCGTAGACAAGGAAGAAAAGCGTGCATGTTATGAGTGGTGGGGGGTCTGAATGAGGCGAAAGCGCTGTATTACTATCACTGCAAGTTAGAAGGTCCTACTGAACGGACGCTAGTAAGAGCCCAGCGGGCGGACATAAGGGGAGCAGTCGAGAGACCAGTGAGAGAGTTTTTCCAGTGATGACTGGTAGGTAGAACGTTGATTGATAATTATGATTGATGTATTATATTATATTCGTCTATTACCATGATGTAAATAACTATATGTGAGGAATGTGGAAGTCCTTGATATTGGATATAGCAATGTGCGCCATGAGCGATAGATGAAAGTGAGTTCATGGATTTGTAGCGCGAGTGAGTAGTGTGTACTCCGATGGAGGTGTGTTACCGTAAGATGTGTGGTGAGTGAAAGGTGAACTAGTGTGTGTACGCTTCATGGGTTGTAAGGAGAGGTGGAGTGAATAGAAATGGTAGGGTATTATACCAATGTAATGTTATTCTTGTAGGTGCCGAGGTCGGGCCAAAGAGCGCCGCCTACGGTGATAGGCCAGCATAGGGCCGGAGGCCCCACATAGGCCAGAAGTGAGGCTGTCAGTGCAGGACAGTAGAGGCACATAAAGTCGTGGCAGTCAGGCCACGGACAGGGACGTAGATATGAGCGTGAATGTGATAATGTACTATTGCCATGTTGATGGGCTAGGAACTAATAATGTACTATTGCCATGTTGAGGGGCTATTGAAATAATAATGTGTTATTGCCCTGCTGAGGTGCTAGGGGAGTGCTAAGGTGTATGACAATAGGAAGGTGATATTGAGAGACTGCGGTGCCAGTGAATTATTAATGTGCTATTAAGACCCTGAGGGGAGAGGCTGAGGCCGAAGTGCCTTTAGGAGTAACTACCGGGTTGTGGATCCGAGGGAGAGTGTGTGTGAGAATAAGGCCGTTGTACGGCAGTTAATTTCAATAATATAATGTATGTAATTGCGCTATTATCTGTATAATTATGTTTAATAAATGTGTGAGTCTGATGGGTTGTTCTGTTAAGTGTTAAACTTGTTCGTTCGTGATTGTTGTCCTGTCATAACTTATTACATCTCCCAGTCTGGGATTTGTGACACTGGGGGCTCGTCCTGTTTACCTGTGGTCATTTTGACATTGTGTATTCGTTATATCTAGTTGTTTTTCTGTTGTGCTAGGAATTCGTGCTGTTGTCCTTGTTCGTGGGATGAATGGGAATTTCATGATGATATGATTTATGTATATTTATGAATATGTATTGATGCATGTATTTTGATGAATATGTATTAATGTGTACTTAAATTTCTGCAGAGAGTGTGTGTGCCAGCCTGTAGAGGTCAAGCAGCCAGAGCTCCGGCATACGTCAAGTTAAATAAAACGCTGATTGAAAGTTAAGTAAAAGTCAAAATTTTTGTGCCCTGGATTGTGGGCTGTTCCTTTAATCTGTCTTTTTCTCTGTTTTTGCTGTTTTCGTTGTAATTGATTGTACGGGCGGTGGCGCGGGTTTGCTGTGGTGAGCGTAGTTTATCCTCTTCGGGAGGTGGGCTGAATTTGGAACTCCGTTCATCACAGTGAACAGTTCTGTAGGGACCTGTATTTTTGTTTAGATTGTGCCGTTCTATCTTCCTCGTTGTTTTAGGAAGACGTTTCTCTTGTCCCTCTTTCTTCCCTATCTGTAGATACGTTCTTTTTTTTCAGACTCTGTTCTTGTTTGTACCGTGTAGTGTAATCGGCGTAGTTAGGTTGCATTCTTTTTTCCATTATATTTTCTTTTTTAGGTCTTTGTCCTAGTCTGGTTCGTTGTCCTTGACGTACGTGTGGTCCTTCTACTAAATTTCCTTATTCTTTTATTTTCTACTCTTTTTTATTATTAATAGTGCTATGCATTGTATGAATATAGAATTAGTTAGGAAGTAGGTAAATTTCTGAATTGTATTTGAGACAATTGGGTATTGTTATATCTGGTGTGATCTCAGGTCTCTGGTCGTGTCGTTAGTGATCATACCGACAGGTTAGCCGTTTTTATAATACATACCATAACCATAAATCTGTGAAATGGCGGAACTCCAACAACTAACGAAGTTGGGTAAGGAACTTGGCCTGGAGGGAGAGGAGCTACGCGGCTGGATTAAAGAACAGCAGGCGGATTTGCGCGATGAGCGTGCTAAGGATAGAGAGCGAGAAAAAGAGGCTCAAGAGCGACAGAGAGAAGAGGAAAGAGAGGCTAAGGCTCAGGAGCAGGAGAGAGAGGCTAAGGATAAGGAACAGGAAAGGGAGTTTAAGTTAAAGGAGTTAGAGGCTCAGCAACAGGAAAGGGAGTTTAAGTTAAAGGAGTTGCATCAGCAACAGGAGAGACAGGCTCAGGAGAGGGAGTTAAAGTTAAAGGAGATAGAAGCTCAAGAGCGGGAGACAGACGCGCGAGTAAGAATCGCGGAATTAGAACTCAGGAAGAATACGCCAACGGAAACAGTTGAGCGGCAGGTACACAATAAAGGTGGCGTTAGGATTAAGCTCCCTACGTTCGACGACCGGAAGGACGACATAGACGCCTTCCTTTACAGGTTCGAACTGAACGCACAATTGCAATGGGGGGAAAATAAGGAATTATGGTCCACGTACCTGGCGTCTCTATTGCAGGGGCGAGCGTTAACCTACTTTAAAGAGCTACAGCGCGAAGACGTGCAAGATTACGATAAGCTGAAGGCTTTGCTGCTTCGCCGATTTGCGCGTACCGAGGAATATTTCCGGGAGCAGTTTAGGCGAGCACGTGCGGATACCAGGGAGGACTTTGCTGCCTTCGTCGCGAGACTAACGGAATATTTCGCGAACTGGGTAGACTTGGCGCATGTGGGCGCGGATTTTGCTAAACTGAAAGACCTAATGATCCGTGACCAGCTGTACGCGCCGTGCCATAAAGATCTGGTGGCTTTCCTGAAAGAAAACGAACCCGGGACGGTGCAGGAGGCGTCTAAGTTGGCGGAAGCATACCGTACGGCACATCCGTCCAAACCAGTCGCCAGGGCGTACGTCCAAGATGCTGGGTACGTCGCCGTGGTTGAGGGGTCGCCGGCAGGACTTAAGGACAGGTCGCGTCAGCGTAGTGCCTATAGTGGGCAAGCCCAGGGGCAGCGCAGGGGCTATCACCAATCACCTGCATATGGATCCGGTAAGTTTGACCGAGCAGGAGGGCTAGGTCGCGGTAATGGCCGGGGGCGATTTGTGACCTTTGCCGATGACCGACGGCATAGGGACTTTAGTTCCGGTCGCGATGGGTCACGGGGACCCAGGCCTAGTGCAGCACAGGGAGCGGAGTGTTGGACTTGCGGACGCGTGGGTCACCTTTCACGCGAGTGTAGGGCCGCGAAGTGTTGGAACTGCGGAAGAGCAGATCACATCAGCGTGAATTGCCCTGCAGGTAGGATAGCGGTGAACGTGGACAGTAGCTCCAGTCCATGTTCCCCTAATAAATTTCATCATGCGGCTGCGTGTGTTACATCGGACAACGGAGGCGGACAGTATTCTAAGTGTCCCAGTTGTGAGAAGTTATTATCTTCCGGTGTTTTACCTTGTGGGAGAAAGATCCCCGTTATAAATTCATGTCATACAGGAGGTGGTCTTAGGGTTTATCCGGGGTTTGTTGGGGACGAACCGGTCTCGGTTTTACGAGATACAGGATCTACCGTTGTGGGAGTGCATAGAGACTGCATTCGGGATTCACAGCTTACAGGTGAGACTGTCCCGTGCATCCAATTTTCGGGGGCCATTGAGAAATTACCCATGGCAAGAATAGTGATAGATACACCTTTCCTTAGCGGGGAAGTCGAAGCAGTCGTTGGTTGTTTTCCAGGCGCCCAGCTCATCATTGGGAATGTATCACGGGTAGTTTCCCCTTCCGATGAGAACGTGCAAGCATGGTCGCAATCAAAAGGTATTGACTTTTGTGCCGCGGTCGAAACACGTCGACAGGTAGCTCATAAGGATAAGATTAGACCTTTGGCGACGCCAGCGGTCAACCTAGATATCACGCCAGAGCGCTTGGCGAGAGTACAAAGGGAGGATCCATCATTAAACCCATGTTTTGGGGAAGCGCGAACCGAGAAAACGAGGAAATATAAGAACGGGTCATCTTCTTTTTTTGTCCAGGGGGGCATTCTGTTCCGTATGTACGTCACAGTGGCTTCCGTTCAAAAGCAGGTCGTCGTGCCACGGTCGTTAATTGCTACAGTATTGCGTCTGGCCCATGATGTTCCATTAGCGGGTCATATGGGAAGTGCTAGAACCAAGGAGAGAGTTCTGAAAGATTTTTATTGGCCATCGATACATAGAGATGTACGGCTGTATTGTAAGACGAGCAGTGCGTGCCAAAAGACGACGCATAAGGGTCGTACACCCCAGGCTCCTCGTCAAAAGATCCCCACGGTTTCGGAACCGTTTAAAAAGGTTTCGATAGACCTTGTTGATTTAAGAGAAAGATTATCTTCAGCGCGCACTATAGCAGAAGAAGCTTCTAGTATCGCTTCGAAAAGAGCAAAAGACTATAAAGATAGAGGTTCCAAATTGAGAATTTTTAAGCCAGGAGACAAGGTCCTATTGTTGTTACCTACGGACCATAATAAGTTATTGATGACATGGAAAGGTCCTTATGTTATTGAGCGAATTGTTTCGAAGGTAGATTACGCTATCCACATTGAGGGATCAGTAAAGGTTTTCCACGTTGATATGCTGCAGAGGTTTCATGAGAGACCAGAGTATCTGTAACAGCTGAGGTTGTTCTAGCACGTTATAGTAGGGGGGAGTTAGTTGATCTAACTACAACCCTTTAGAAAACGAAACTATTACAGCTGTAAAATAAATAAACACGAGATCCGACGATAGATTAAATAATACCAAAGTTTAATAACTGTATAGTGAACAATAAATTACTAGGAAGACGCCAGCGAAACTAAATATCTACGCCACACAAAAGGAAACTCACTTACTCACCCCCAACCACTCACACAGGTCTATATATATAAACATTCCTACAGAAAATTCCCGAAACACACGTTACCTTTGCCCTCGCACAAACCAACCAATCACGCATCAATACGTCATCAGGTTACATCACTCAAGGCCAAATCTGGCGTAAACATTCGTTTCCACAGTGTTATCGAATGTTCGGGAACATACTAATATTTACTGAACGAGTCAAAACACCTGACAACAAGCGAGCGAGGAAAAAAACTACTCACTAGAAAAGAAGGTCAGGTCACGGAGTACAGTACACTCTGGCGGTTAACAATAAAATGAAAAAAGTAGTGGACACATGCTCAGCCACCAGCACAACAACAAAACCGGGGGAGGGCAAGGGGTAGCCCGCAGATGCTACACAACTCCCCAATTTAAGTTGAATATCTTTCAACTCCAAAAACATTATACAGCTTCTGCACTATCGTGAAATAATCTTATAGCACTCCCAATCTCACAAAGGTAGTTGCTAATTCTATTACAATTAATAACAATTTCAGTGTCTTCCCGAATGTCATCACAAATACAATACAATGCAGTGTACTTTGTATCACTAATACCATAACTAATACGATACCGTCATTGCTTCCCAATAGTAAACATTAGGCCTACTGGTCAAAATAACACAACGCCACCACTGTGGTGAAACAATGGTCAATGACACTACTACAAATCACATAAGGTGAAACGATGGCCCATCGTTTACACAATGCTTCGTGCACGAATCATAGCATATAACTTGTTGTACATAACATGGTTATCCCCAAATGTATAACTCATACGTACAATGGCAAAAATACCAATACATACCGACCACTGGTTAGGGTCTTTCTTCATCATATTAGGTCAAAACAAGTTACAACATTGCAATATAACACAAACACTGCTTGCTCGCAGTCCCCATTTGGGTTACATTTTTCAAAAATTACACCAAGTTCAATTGGTAACTAATATGACATAGCATAAAATCAAAATGTGACTAACACACCATGACTCTCTATCAGCCATCAATTCAATATTCAATCACAGATGAACTATGTCCCCAATTACAGTACAATACTGCCGTCCTAGAAATTCATCTAGTAGGCAAAAGTATGGGCTACAATGCATTTCACTGATAGTGTACTACTTTAAAATACCCTGCTCAGGAAATCGGCACAGACATTTTCTCTGCCTTTTACGTAGTGAATCCTGAATCGATAAGACTGTAAAAATAAACTCCATCGTAATAACTTTGGACTGTCAAACTTGGCAGAGTTCAAAAACTCTAATGACCGATGGTCAGTTTGGAGCACAAACTCCTTTCCATACAAATACAAAGTAAACTTTTTTACAGCCCAAACAATAGCTAAACATTCGCGCTCTGAGACCGAATATTTTGTCTCACGAGGCAATAGCTTACGACTAGCATATGCCACAGGGTACAACTTTCCCTCGTGTTCCTGCATAAGACTAGCGCCTAATCCGCGATCTGATGCATCAGTTGCTAAGACAAACTCTTTGGAAAAATCTGGCAAACATAACACGGGTTTGGAGATAATGACATTCTTCAAAGAGGTGTACGCTTTCTCCTGCGTTTCATCCCACTGAACTATATTGGGCTGACCCTTTCTAAGTAAATCAGACAATGGTGATGCAATCGCTGAAAAGTTAGGAATAAATTCATGGTAATATCCCACTAATCCTAAGAATGCTTTCACTTCCTTCTTAGTGGTGGGTCTGGGTGCGTCTCGTACCTTACATACATTTTCTTCTAACAGGCCAATCATACCTTCTCCCACTAAGTGTCCAACAAAGTCTACTTCAGACGTTCCAATCAGACACTTCGATGGTCTTGCAGTTAATCCAGCTTGGTCCATCCTCTGCAGTAAGTCTTTGAGAGTCTTCACATGCTCGTCGAATGTCTCTGTATGAATCAGCAGGTCGTCCACATATGCTGTCACATTGTTCATTCCACGGATCAATGGCTTTACGATCCTGTTCAGCGTGGCTCCTGAGTTCATCATCCCAAAAGGCATCCGAATGAATTCATAGTGTTCGCCCATGGTGACGAACGCCGTCTTGGGAATGTCTTGCTCTCGAACTTTCACTTGCCAGTATCCCTTGCTCAGGTCAATCCGAGAGAATAATTTTCCTCTCGAGAGACTCTGAAACACTTCTAATGGCGCTGCTGTCGGATGAGGGTCGAATACTGTGATCTTGTTTAACCTCCTGTAGACGATGCAGACTCGGTTGGATCCGTCCTTCTTCTTGACGACAACAATAGGTGAAGCATAAGCTGATGAGCTCCTTCGAATGATGCCCAGCCGTTCCATGGTGCTAAGCTCCTCCTTCAATGAGTCGCGCGTAGCGTAGGGCACCGGGTATGGTCGTTGACGAACTGGTACTTCTGTCGTAAGGTCGATGCGATGTTCACCCAACTGGCAGCATCCAGGGAGATTGGTGAAGACGTGTTGGTAATCCTTCACCACATCGCAGAGTTCTTGACGTTGTTCCGACGTCAGTTGCGTTCCATACTGGACATCTCTGTAGCCTTCATTCTGGTCCCAGCTTCCTAGGTCAGCAAGGTCCTCCGTCGTTCCACCGTTGTCGCCTTCCAGGTCGCAGTCCTCGATGACTGTCATGCTAGCTGACTCCACGGGTTGACTCTTGTCTATCAGGTCGTCCTCTGCCAGTACAGTCTCAGCACTATCACCGCCGCCGTCCTTTATGGCGTTGACATGTTCAGGCGTGGTATCTCTCCTACTGTTGTCCATCCCACACATCTCGGTCACAATAGGTCTCGGTTCCATTGCCACTGCTGCTGCTTTTGACGTCCTTGGAATGTATCTCTTGAGGAGGTTGGCGTGCAAGGTCTTTTCTTTTGCACCCATCTTGACTCTATAGTCGTTAACACCGACAACTGAGACTACCTTATACGGTCCCTTCCATTGGACTAGGAGCTTGTTAGTGTTCGTCGGCAGTAGCACCAACACTTCATCTCCGGGGCGGAACTTCCTCTCTCTCGCCTTCCGGTCGTAGTAGGTCTTCTGTCTACCTTGAGCCTTGGAGAGTTCTTCCGTCGCTAACTTCCATGTGTCCTCCAGCCTCTCACGTAGTTCCATGACGTACTGGTAACTGGTCTTCGTTTCCGGCTCCTCTACGTCCTTGGTCCATAGTTGTCGTAAGATGTGCATTGGTCCTCTCACAGTTCTCCCATACAGCAACTCGAATGGGGCAAACTTGGTCGACTCTTGGGGAACTTCACGATATGCGAAGAGCAGCGGGTTGATGTATCTGTGCCACTGCTTGGGTTGCTCTGCGCACAGTCGACTCAATGTTTTCTTCAGCGTGCCGTTGAATCGCTCCACCAACCCGTTGCACATAGGGTGGTAGACTGTAGTGGTCGACTGTCGAATTCCCAGTAGTCTATTCGTTTCCTTCATGACATCTGACATAAATTGGGTCCCTTGGTCCGACAAGATCTCTTCGGGCACACCCAAACGGCTGTAGATGTTCACTAAGGCTTCTGCTACCGTTTCTGCGTCGATCTTCTTCAAGGGTGTGGCTTCGGGGTAACGAGTAGCGTAGTCTATGTACACCAGGATATACCGATGTCCACCTTCACTTGGGGGGTCGATAGGTCCTACTAAGTCCACGGCCACTCGCCTAAATGGTACGTCCACTACTGGCATACTCTGCAGGTGCACCTTTGGGGTCGCTCCTTTGTTCACCGTCCTCTGGCATATGTCGCATGAGCGGCAGTATCTCGCGACGTCACCTTCAATTCCAGGCCAATAAAAATTGCTCATAACTCTGTCTTTGGTTTTCTTCACGCCGAGGTGTCCTCCGACGATCGAGTCGTGGGCTACACTCAGTACATACTCTCTCAGTTTCTCGGGTAGTACCACTTGCCTTATAACCGTCGCCTGTCTCAGGTCCTTGTAGATCCGGTACAGTACTCCTCCATGTTTCTCAAAATGAACAGATTTATTGCCTCTATTAGTTGGGATCTTCTTCTGCTCTAACTTCCTAATGACTTCGTCTTCTTCTTGGAGTCGGATAAGTTCCTCTCTATCCACTCCCGCGTGCCGTTCTGCCCTCGGCACCTTCAGCGACGTAGACCGGTCCTTCCTCTTCTCCTGGGCCCTCGTGGTCACCGCTCCTACCATCACCTCAGTATCAGGGTCGTACGGATCCTTCGCTCCGTCCACGTTCCCGACTACTAGGTCGCAGATGGTCTCCGGGAGACACAGCGCCGTCACTTTGCCCGTCAGGTAAGGCGTCTTCACGTCGATAACGGCTTCCTCCGCCGCTAGCAAGGAGTTATCGATCCTCGCGATAAGTTTCTTCCCACCGGTGAGCTGTCCGTCGTCCACCAGTGCTCGCCGCACCACTACACCTTCACAGCCGGTATCTCTTAGGACATCTACCGCTCGATTTCCAATCAAGCCCTTCATCACTGGTAACTTCAGTTTCTCCACGGTCCTTCCGTCACTGCATCCTCCGCACGTAACAGGCACCGCTAACTGTAGCTTCCCGTCCTTCATTACCGCTTGAACGTTGATGCTGGTGTCAGCCGTCGTCACATCTTGTCTTGACGACTCGTCCGCCGCTATAACTACGGCCGCCGCCGCCTTGTTCGGCTTGCCTCGTCCCATATCCTTCTGGGCTGGACACATCCTCCGAACGTGGCCTGGCTTTCCACAAAGGTAACATTTCAACTCACCTTTGTCGTTTAACTTTGCACGACACTCCGTCGCCTTGTGTCCCGGCCTCTGGCACCTATGGCAGACCTGTGGGCTTCTGTCTCCGTTGGGCCTCTGTCGCACTGGCCGGCTCTGCAGTCTGGCGCTCCCACTGAGCGTCCGGTTCCTCGCTACCAGGTACGCCTCCGCTGAATCTGCGATGTCCTGTAGCGTCTTTGGTTTCCTCTCCCTCACATGGGTTGCAAGGTCTGGTGGGCAGGCATCCATGAATTGCTCTCTGACGAACAGATCTCTCACTCCTTCGTAGGTCTCCTCCGTCTTCGACAACTTTATCCACCTCTCTAAATAGGTCTTGATCCTGGTCAAAAACATTCCAACATCTTCTCCATCTTCAGGCTTACCTTGTCTGAACATGAGTCTGTATCCGTCCTCTGACAGGTTGTACCTCTTCTGCAACGCTTCCTTGACCTTGTCGTAGTCCTTCGCTTCGTCGATCGGTAGTCTGCAGAAGCACTCCAAAGCTCTCCCGGTCAGCAGGGCATACAGTGATGTCGTCCAGGTGGATCTGGGCCATTCAGCTGTCTCAGCAAACCTCTCAAACCGCAGCAACCAGCTATCCAGATCGTCCTTCTTGTCCTGAAATGCAGGTAGCTTGGGTCTCTTGGAACTGGCGTGGTCGCTGGTCCCCTGCGTCGACTCGCCTCCACGCTGATGGCGGATCCTCTCCATCTCCAGCTCGTGTTGTCGTTGAGCCTCCTTCTCTTGAGCCTTTATCTTCAGTTGCTCCATGCGATCTTGCCTCTCTCTCTCCATCTTCAGTTGCTCCATGCGCTCTTGCCTCTCTCTCTCTCTTTCCTCCCTTAGGCCTTCACGGATGTAATCCTGTCTCTCCTTCCCAGTGAGCTCCAAGGCGTCTGCTTCCTGGCTAAGCCTTCCAATAGCCTCTGACATGTTGTAGATAGCTTGTCGATGATATTCCTACAATAAACTATGTAAATAAATCTAGTAATTTTGATCTGGTCCGCTCGAATATGGTCGGATCCCGGACGAGCCCCCAATATGTAACAGCTGAGGTTGTTCTAGCACGTTATAGTAGGGGGGAGTTAGTTGATCTAACTACAACCCTTTAGAAAACGAAACTATTACAGCTGTAAAATAAATAAACACGAGATCCGACGATAGATTAAATAATACCAAAGTTTAATAACTGTATAGTGAACAATAAATTACTAGGAAGACGCCAGCGAAACTAAATATCTACGCCACACAAAAGGAAACTCACTTACTCACCCCCAACCACTCACACAGGTCTATATATATAAACATTCCTACAGAAAATTCCCGAAACACACGTTACCTTTGCCCTCGCACAAACCAACCAATCACGCATCAATACGTCATCAGGTTACATCACTCAAGGCCAAATCTGGCGTAAACATTCGTTTCCACAGTGTTATCGAATGTTCGGGAACATACTAATATTTACTGAACGAGTCAAAACACCTGACAACAAGCGAGCGAGGAAAAAAACTACTCACTAGAAAAGAAGGTCAGGTCACGGAGTACAGTACACTCTGGCGGTTAACAATAAAATGAAAAAAGTAGTGGACACATGCTCAGCCACCAGCACAACAACAAAACCGGGGGAGGGCAAGGGGTAGCCCGCAGATGCTACAGTATCTGTATTCTCATACTGGTATTAAAGGACATACCTAATGTCGTGTCATTCTTTGACGATATAGCATGTCATACGTCGACATGGTCTGATCATATTCAGACACTAACAGTAATTTTTAAACGATTACGTCATTTTGGGTTAACTGCTAAACCCGCAAAGATGGATTTGGCATGTCCAGAGATAGTATTCTTAGGACATATCGTGGGTAGAGGTGTTCAGAGACCTGAAGTAACAAAAATTGACAAATTAGTAGGGTTGCAAATCCCAAAAACAAAGAAACAAGTCAGAAGCTTAGTGGGAATTTTAAATTATTACAGAAAGTTCATTCCAAATTTTTCCTCCTTGTCACCTTCTCTTACTGACCTTACTAAGAAGGGACAACCCGATAAGGTCCAGTGGACGTCTGAGTGTCAGACAGCATTTGATAATTTGGTGACAGCATTATCATCGTCACCCATTCTGATATTACCCGATTTTCGATCTAATTTTATCCTCAGAACGGATGCGTCGGACTCTGGTGTCGGCGCTTGTCTTCTACAGGAGAAGAACGAATGTCTCCATCCTGTATGTTATGTCAGTAGGAAGTTATTGCAGAGAGAAAGAAAGTATTCTGTGATAGAGCGTGAGTGTCTTGCCATTGTGTGGTCCGTCCAGAAATTAGGACGTTATCTCATGGGACGAGAATTTTGTATCCAGACAGACCACAAGCCACTGCCATTTTTGTCGAAGAATCGTTCGTCCAGCCCACGCTTGTCTAGATGGGCATTGGCTTTGCAGCCGTATACCTTCGTTATTCAACCAATTCCAGGAACCAGCAATCATATCGCCGACTACCTTAGTCGAGCCTAGGGGAAGAGTTCAGGAGCTTATACATCGGAGGACAGGAACATTGACAGGATCTGTGTGAATGAGTCGACTTTAAGATATTGACAGTATAAATATGATATGAAGAATGGTTGATAGGTTGATTGGTTTTTGATTCTGTATTAGGTATTGTGTTTAGTTAGCTATTGATGATGTGATACATATATGCATATTGCAGGGCATATTGATTCCCATATTTTCCCCTGATTTCGGTATTTTATATACTAGGGGAACTGCTAGGTCATTTTTTTAGTGTAGGTATTGCTCACGCTCACTCGTTGACAGTCATCTTGATGCGATTTGAAATTAATTGCATTAATTTTTTTGGGGTGGGGGATGATGTCACGAGTGGAGTGAGTGCAATTAAGGGGATTGCTACAGAGTGGGTGTAGAGTAAGAAGGGCTCACGGCAGACAGGTAGGGAAAGACGTGAAAGGAGGAGAGTAAAATTAACGCACGTAGACAAGGAAGAAAAGCGTGCATGTTATGAGTGGTGGGGGGTCTGAATGAGGCGAAAGCGCTGTATTACTATCACTGCAAGTTAGAAGGTCCTACTGAACGGACGCTAGTAAGAGCCCAGCGGGCGGACATAAGGGGAGCAGTCGAGAGACCAGTGAGAGAGTTTTTCCAGTGATGACTGGTAGGTAGAACGTTGATTGATAATTATGATTGATGTATTATATTATATTCGTCTATTACCATGATGTAAATAACTATATGTGAGGAATGTGGAAGTCCTTGATATTGGATATAGCAATGTGCGCCATGAGCGATAGATGAAAGTGAGTTCATGGATTTGTAGCGCGAGTGAGTAGTGTGTACTCCGATGGAGGTGTGTTACCGTAAGATGTGTGGTGAGTGAAAGGTGAACTAGTATGTGTACGCTTCATGGGTTGTAAGGAGAGGTGGAGTGAATAGAAATGGTAGGGTATTATACCAATGTAATGTTATTCTTGTAGGTGCCGAGGTCGGGCCAAAGAGCGCCGCCTACGGTGATAGGCCAGCATAGGGCCGGAGGCCCCACATAGGCCAGAAGTGAGGCTGTCAGTGCAGGACAGTAGAGGCACATAAAGTCGTGGCAGTCAGGCCACGGACAGGGACGTAGATATGAGCGTGAATGTGATAATGTACTATTGCCATGTTGATGGGCTAGGAACTAATAATGTACTATTGCCATGTTGAGGGGCTATTGAAATAATAATGTGTTATTGCCCTGCTGAGGTGCTAGGGGAGTGCTAAGGTGTATGACAATAGGAAGGTGATATTGAGAGACTGCGGTGCCAGTGAATTATTAATGTGCTATTAAGACCCTGAGGGGAGAGGCTGAGGCCGAAGTGCCTTTAGGAGTAACTACCGGGTTGTGGATCCGAGGGAGAGTGTGTGTGAGAATAAGGCCGTTGTACGGCAGTTAATTTCAATAATATAATGTATGTAATTGCGCTATTATCTGTATAATTATGTTTAATAAATGTGTGAGTCTGATGGGTTGTTCTGTTAAGTGTTAAACTTGTTCGTTCGTGATTGTTGTCCTGTCATAACTTATTACATCTCCCAGTCTGGGATTTGTGACAGAGATCAGTCAGAGGAGGAACTCGGAACTGTATATATATATAAATATCAAATGAGGTAATAATTAACAGAATTATAATGCTAATCACGAACTAACAGTTCACAAAAATGTGTTTCAACAATTACCACATTTTATAGTATTGGGTCGCTTTTATACTGTCATTTTTCTCAAACGTGACACCTTATTATATTATTGGACTATTAATTGATCAACAAAATGAAAAGTAATAATATAAATTACCAGTTTATCCACAGAATTTCAGAAAAGAACGCTAGGCTGACTCCAATGCTTTTTCCCATGTTAATTAAATGATCTTGAGCTGAAATATAACAAAGAAAAGACCACAGGTAAATGAAATATTTATATTATTTAAGGCAACTTTGTCATGTCTCCAGAAAAATAATAAAAGCAAAACAACTGAAACATTCTTTTTTTCTTTCAAGGACATTTTTTTTCAACATGTCAATAAACGCCCTGAATTTTATGTGGGACAAATTCACAACTCTTTTATTGTTCCAAGTTAAAGCATGTCTGACTCTTTGTCCAACTTAGTTTGAGCTCAAGGTTTCTGAACTTATTAAAAGGATTTTTTTTTAAAGGAGCGAGGAACACCGGCACACATTTACCCTACCTTGCATACTAGGTCTGACTCGATCTATGTGGTTGGGAGAGCACTTTTCCCATGACACGGACAACCCAAGAATAATACCATGGTACCAGACTCCTGTGGCTTTTCCCTTGTCAGATTATCTTCAGCTGAGGAATTAAAAAAAAAACACCACAGGTAAATTAAGCCAATAGAAACAAAAAAAATATTAAAACCAACAAAACAATTTCTCCTTTCAAAAGCGGCAGTTTTTTTTTTCTTCAGTGAACACTCTGGTTTTCATGTGAGACAAATTCATGGTTATTTTCTTTTCAACTGAGCTCAAGGTGAACTTTATTCTAATTTTAGAAAAAAGAAAAAAAAAAAGTGGCACGGGGACTCCAGCACACATTACCCTACTTAGCTACACCAAGTGTGCCGTTTGACTATGTGGTTGCGAGAGCACTTTTCCCATGACATGGACGATCCTAAGTCTAATACCCTAAAGTACCAGTTGCCCCTTAAGATCTAAGGAAGTAGGTTCTAATCCGTATGTTTTGTCCGGCCTACCCCCGACCAAACTCCACCCCAGCACTCAGTCCCTCAGCAGCGTCTTAAGGGAGGAAACTCGCCAGATCCTAGGCTATATTACAGGTTAGTTGGGCGTGACTAACCGTGCGAGTACCTTGGTCCACCGTCGACCTCAACGCTACATGGAAGCAGGAGCCAGTAACCACCCGGGTTTCCCCAAAGTGGCTGTTCTGTACTATAAATAGGGTTGGGGTTTCTTATATAACGCAAAATCTTTACAATATTTGCCCTTATGCTGAACAAGATTTGAACTGGAAATGCTTTAACAGTTGTTAATTTTTGCATAACTCTCACTCAAAACATTTAATTATCATTCAAACACCCTTGTTAATAATTAATTCACATCGAGATAGATGCCTATTGATATGGATAGCGCCATAATTATCCATTAAAAAAATAATGAATTGCAAGCGTGATTATCTACCTTTCTCCCCATGTCACCAGCTTGATTTCCTTGCTACAAACCGGAAGTGGGAATCGATACCACTATTTATCCAAGTAAATCTTTTAATACTACAGGGTACTTCCTATTTGTGTCAAATTCTTCATTCACTTATACTTTTCAAATACCTGCTGGAGACTTTTTTTTTGTCTGTGACATTTAAAAATGTAAAATCCATTGGGGAATGAAAATGTCACATCATCTTGGTTTTCTACATTATAAGACAGCCACTTTTAAGGGACAAATTCGATACCAAAACAAGCTGTCCATCACCCAAGAGAGGGGCTCACACAACACTTTATCTGCTCCAACTTAAAATTGCCAACAGCACACACAGATGTCTATATTATCAGGTGGACTTAATTAAATAAATGAAATATGACAAGAAATAATTGACATTTATCCGTATCTGTCTGATGACAGGAACTAGATCAAAATCATAAATTTTCAGACCTTACATGATATTGAATACAGGGAAGAAAATTTAAGGAGAATAATCTAGAATGTATAATATAAATACGAAATATGAAAATTACAAAATCATTCAAGGGAAAGAAAAGCCTTTTGCAAATTGGACAAAAATATAATCAACACGACGAACTTCGTTAATGTAGTTTGGCTTTCATAAAAAGAAAAAAAAACATGGATATTAAAGTGTGTTAGTGATTTCTTCATTCTCATTTTTTGTTTTCCTTTTTAAATAAATTACAAAGTAATTCAGGAGAAAGAGGAGCCTCTTGCATAATGGACATTAAGAAAACAGAAACAAAGGACTTCCGTTGAGTGTTCGGCATTCATCCAACAAAAGCACAGGAATGATAAAGTGAATCAGTAATTTCCCTTTACTCTTTTTCCTGTTTTCTAAATCTCTCTTAGTTTGTGGTGAACATTGATAACTTAGATAGGCGTCACACAGAGAAAGTTGTTTGCCACATGTCACTCGCTGCAGACCAAAGGTTGCATGTTGATTTCCATTTGTCACTTGTCCAAAGTTTATCATCACATGTCACTTGCCATACGTGATTAGCTTTATGACAAATGTCACATACCGTACGACTTCAAACATGTCACACAAAAAAGGTCGCATGCTCTATCCCACTTGCTAAAAGGGTGAAGAACATGACAGACAGTGCCACGGTACTTTTCATCTCGTAGTTATCTCAACGGTATAACCAACAAAGAAATCGATGACATCGTTCAATGTATGTGCGACCAAAATATGCAACCCATGAAACTGGAGTAGTATTCCATACTTACTTAAAGTACAGTGCAATCCTAATATCTTGACATCAGTGGGACCGTCTGTCTTGTGTCGAGTAAAGAGAAAGTCGAAATAGCAGATTAGTGGTGGAAGAGAAAAAAAAGTGAGGGGGGTTCAAACATCATCATAATGAGAAATGTCCAATAAATAAAGCAATTATGTCCTTTTCTTTTAATTATCAACATATTCTTACGCGTTCCTTCAATATCGCTGTTGTGCAGAGCATTTGCTTGTCAAAGATTTGCCAATATTGGTAAAAATGCTGTAGCTATCAAATGCACAGTGCTTCACTTTTTTTTTTAACCTCGACCTGACTGTTTCTTCAAAAGAAGTGATGATACCAATACACACACAATACAGCAATTAACCAAGAGATCTAGGTCAAGGCCTGGTATCAACGGCCAACGAACGTTTTGTGGGAAAAAAAATTTGTCTATTTTACTCTGTACTTTTACTGCCATAAGCTTATGCATGGCACTCCACACTCACTGTACTGAAGCCAAGGGTCATCCTCTTTGTCCACAGATAAACGAAATAGTCTACTTTGATAAGACAACATTGGTCAACATTGCGCTGACATGTCTCTTGTTCTTCGAGAGTTCCTTCACCCACGTCACACATTCTAGTGGCAGTTCATCCGTCACCATGTTTGTTGACAAAAAAGACCAACACACCTCGTACACGATGAATGGAAGACAAAAAAAAAACAACAAACTTAAATCATTCCGCGACACGTTGACTTACCCATGAGATCTACATGCAGACAGTGGCATGTGACTTTGTAGTTTGTTGATGTGGTGAGCGACAAATGACCAGTAACTTTTTGTGTGTGACTGGCTTTCTGCAAGGCTTGTGCATGGTACCAAGCAGATGTTCATTTCTCTGTATGACTGCATTTGTGTGCTGAAATGCGTTCACTAACTTTAAGTCAACTAAAATAACAAATGGCATGAAGCGACTGATGAGCAACTTTCTCTGTCTGGCACCTACACTTATAAGACCTCTATTTCACTGATCACATCTCTTGGCTTGTTGGAATGGTATGTCAAACATCAATCAGAATACGGCTTTGTTCTGGCTTAAATCCAATATAGGAATAACGTCATTATTTTCTACATTAATCTGTTGTATAAATTCTACATAGGATTGACATCAAGTTTGTACGTAGGAATGGCATTGTTCTGATGTTGGCAATCCAATCAGAATTCTACTATATTCAAACTTATATCCTATATAAGGATGATGCCATTTTTTTTCTAGAACAATCTGATTTAGGAATTCCATGTAGGAGTGACATCAAGTTTTGCATGTCGGAATGGCAACGTTCCGAAACTGGCAATTCGATCAGAATACGACTTTCCTCCAACTTAAATATGACATAGGAAAGATGCCATTTTTTATTACATCAATCTGATGTAGGAATTCTACATAGGTTGATACATGTATCAAGTTTGCAGGAATGGCATCATTCCGATGTTGGCAATCTGATCAAAATACTATTTTGTTCCAACTTAAATCCGACATAATAATGATGTCATTTTTTCTACATCAATCCGATGTGGGAATTCTTTATAGGCCTGTCATCAAGGCTGCAACTAGGTATGACATTGTTCCAATGTTGGTAATGTGATCAAAATACTAATTTGTTCAGGTTTCAGGAATGACATCATTTTTTCTACAACAATAATTATGAGGTAGGAATTCTATGTAGGACTGACATCAAGTTTGCACTTAGGTATGATATCGTTATGATGTTGGCAATGCGATTAAAATACGATTTTTTTAAATGCTGCAATACCATTTTTTCTACATCAATAAGATTCTGTGTAGAATTGACATCAACTTTGCACATAGGAATGACATTGTTCTGATATTAGTAATCCTATTTAAAAATGACTTTGTTCTGACTTAAATCCTACATAGTAATGATGTCATTTCTTTCTACATCAATTCGATGTAAGAATTTTACCTAGGATTGACATCAAGTTTGTACCTGGGAATGACATTGCATATTGCTCTGATGTTGGCAAATCTGATCAGAGTACTACTTTATCTGACTTACATCCAATGTAGGAATGATGTCATTTTCTCTACATGAATCCTATGTGCTATGTAGGACTGACATCAAGTTTGCACATAAGAATGATATTGTTATGATTTTGGCATACCAATCAAAATATGACTTTATTCTGACTTAAATCTGAGACGGGAATGACATAATTTTTTCAGCATCAACATGATGTAGGGATTCTACATAGGATTGACATTAAGTTGGCACCTAGGAATGACATCATTCCAATGTTGACAAAATGATCAAAATATGACTTTGTTTGGACTAAAATCCGACAAAGAAATGATGTCATTTTTATCTACATCAATCCGATGTAGGAATTCTATGTAAGATTGACATCTTAAATTCGACAAGTGCACAGGAATGATGTCATTTTTTTGTACCTCAATATGAGGTAGGAATTCTACATAGGGTTGACATCAAATTTAAATATAGGAATGACATTGTTACATTGATGGCCATCCAATCAGAATATTACTTTATTCTGACTTAAAACCAACATAGGAATGATGTCATATTTTCTACATCAGTCCCATATAGGAATTCTATGCAGAATTGAAATCAAGTTTGCATGTAGGAATGGCATCGTTTTGATGTTGGCAATCTGATCAGAATGCTTCTTTGTTCCGTATTAAATCTGAGGTGGGAATGGTGTCATTTTTTTCTACCTAAATATGATATAGGAATTCTAAGACGGATTGACATCAAGTCTGCACGTAAAAATGATGTCGTTCCTGTGTTGGCAATCCTATAAGAAAACCACTTTGTTCCGACTAAAATCTGACATAGTAATGATGTCATTTTTATTCTACATCAGTCAAATTATGTAAGAATACTACGTATGATTGACAACAGTTTTGCACACGGGAATGACATCGTGCTGATGTTGGCAATCCAGTAAGAATACTATTTAAGTGGTAAGCGAGAGAGAGGCTGGCATAGGCCCCAGTTTGCTGGCACACCACCTAATTATTATGCATCACACTAAAACACTCTAAGAAGCTACACCGCAATCCAGCTGGGTGCTAGCTGGAGGACCACCAATTGCTGGCGACAGACATTATAGACCAGTGCGGTATAATCACCAGCCACCAGACTTGTTTCAGCTCACCCAATTCAAAGATTCAAAACAATACATTAAAAAAATACTGAGGACGTATGTGCACAATTTTATCATACAAACATTCTTCTCACCCATTCCCATCTTTCGATAACAAACGTGTGCACTTTCATAATTATAATGAAAATTATTAACAAACAATGCTTTCGGATCAAAATTGGGTCACAATGACCTACTCACTTTGTAAATACAACGGCGAGCAATGCAACATTCTCATGCCTCCGCCACCGATACTCACTGTGTTCACACATCAGTTTGACGGAGAAAAGGACCTCTACTTGTTATGAAACTTGAGATCCAACCAGATGAACTTTAGCCCCGTGGTTTCATTTTTTTTTTATTGCAGCTATAAAGTTTGAGTGACACATGAGTCAAGTTACGACAGGGTATTTGATGTTTTGTTTTGTGTTCACTTCGAGGATACATTGAGATTGACAGATTGAAAGTTCGTGTTTATTTTTATATATACCATGTCTAAATAAATCACCTGTCTTCTTTCTACGCTATTTTAAATGCATGTAAAACATTGTGTTCCTGAAATCTGCCCCCATGTTGGCGAACCATCAGCCCCTTGCTCGGTGCTGTGTCGCTCGGTTGCGCTAAGAATGACTTACCAGGGATTCCCCAGTAATGTGTATTCTATTTATAGTGTCAAAACTGCCTAATTTAAGAACCAATGAAATGTCGCGAGTTGTCCTATCGATTGTTAGAAATACCGAGGCTGCGTGATTGGGATGACTGCCATTTTTCGGCAAACACAACAATCACTGTGGCAACGCCACCAGGCCAGATCCAGAGCTGGTACTACATCAGTCCTGAGTATGGAGCTTTACCACCCCAGCCTCAGCTTTGGTCTGGCTTACCCCTAAATCCGCATAGGAATGATGTCATTTTTTTTACATCAATCGAATGTAAGAATTCTACATGGGATTGACATCAAGTTTGCACGTAGGAATGACATCATTCCAATGTTGGCAATCCGATCAGTATACTATTTTGTTCTGACTTAAATCCGACATGGAAATGATGACATTTTTTCCCACATCAATCCAATATAGGAATCCTATTGACATGAAATGTGCACATCGGAATGATGTCATTCCAATGTTGGCAATCTGATCAGATTACTACCGGTACTTTGTTCCACCTTAAATCCTGCATAGGAATGATATCATTTTTACTATGTCAACCCATTGTAGGAATCCTAAGTAGAATTGACATCAAGTCTGCATGTAGGAATGACAACGTTCTGATGTTGGCAATCCGATTAGAATATTTTGTTCCAACTTAACCATGCATATGAATCATGTCAGCTTTCCTACATCAATCCAACATGTTAATCCTAGGTAGGATTCCCTACTTTCCTGTGCTGGAACATCATTTCTATGCATTACGCTGAACGAATGGTGATACTTCCAGAAAGTACATTCCTGGACCTTTTCATTTTATAATCAAGTTACCTCATTGCCTTTGTTGACTTCAAGTGAATTAGTACCTACATTCTAGGTAGGCAAATTTTCCACAGTCAAGGTGTGAAAACAATTGAAAAAAGCATGGCAAAAGAGTCAAGCATGACCTGGGCTTTAATTGCTTGATGCCCATCAACAGAGAGTTAGCCACTGAGTATCACTGCTTTGATTTTGATTTCTGCCTGTCAGTATCACTGCGTCTAACCAATTTGTTTTGGATTTCTGTAGGATTGGTAGGATTATCATAAGGCTATCAAACCTATGTTGGTGTAATCATGTAATCAATGGATCTACATAGAAACGATGTCATTCCTGTAAAAAAACTTGATGTCCATTCCATGCCTGAGTTTTCTATAGGGCTCCTGACTACTGTATCTTAATATTCTTAGAAATGTAAAAGAAAGATTGAATGTGGATTTTACTACCATCACAGTACCATAGCTGTTGATTAATTATGTATGGGAGATTCAAAACGTAAGGAATAACACTCTTAGAATCAGTAGTTATCATTTACAGAATCAATGAACAGATCTGTGAATTTCTGGATGCCTATATTGTCTTCATCACAAAGTCACATTGGCCTTCATTGCAAGAAAAAAAATGCCCAAACAAGCCCTTTAAGTTTAAACACTAACTGATTCACAACTCTCAGTAAATTCCAACAGTGGACAAAATGATCAACAGAAATTATAGTTTCTGATTAAAAACTTGTTTTTTTTCGACGTGCTTATTCGCAGACGTCTGTGAATAAGATCCCAACCTTATTCATAGATCCCGATCTTATTTGCAGATGGAGGTTTCTTGGTTTTGGGATGTCTACTATGAAAAAGTAACTATATAGTCTTAAGTGGTCTGTGGTGGCGAAATGTCTAACATCATGTTATCAGTCAGAGACTATGGGTTCAATCTGTCTTGGGTTCAGTCCCACACTGGAGCTTTTTATTTTTTTTTTTTAAACCTGCTCATTATCAGGAATAATTTTTTTTTCCTAAAAATTTTGCAAAATTGATGTCGTGGGGAAACTGATCATTACCAGTGTGCTCCAGATTATTTCTTTTATTTATTACTGTTCATTTTATTTATTTCTTTTCATTGAACGGGGCAGTTCCTAATTAGAAATAAAAATGTAAATCAAATTTTAAACATGTAAATTATTTTCTTTAGAAAGGGGTGAACTGAAAATTTCATCTCTCTCTCTATGGTAACTTAGACTATCCTGTATTTAATGAAAACATATTTTGGGGGTCTTCGGCTTCAGCTTTTTGTCATGTTTGTTTTAATTCCTTTTTTCTCTGTATGGAAGTTAATTCATTTTATTTGGGTGGTTTGACTTTCTCTGTGATTTTACACCTGGCAAAATTGGCTAATAATTTTTCTAACCAAACAAAAATCCTGGTCACAATTTTATACTCTGGAGAACAGCAACCATGATCAGTGGGGGAAAAAGTAGAAAAAAAAAGTAACAAAACAAAAAACAAACAGGTCAGCTCCTACGGAGATTCGAAGCAGATGAGTTTACTTAGCATGCCACCGGGGAACCTAGTAAAAGCATTACTAAGCAGGGGCTCTCTAATGCTACCGAGAATAAGATAACCGATAGGCCTAGGTACCACAAAAAAAAAAAACCAACAAAAAACCTGGTATGTGCATCATTACTCTAAGAAACACCATGCGTAAGATTCCGAATCGAGCCATCTTACCAAGTGAAGAGCCTTAATAATAATTATTCAACAAAACAAGACTGAATTCTGATCTAAGGGAGCTCTTCCTAAAGAAAAATCACAAAACCAAAAATTCATCTGCGAATAAGATTCTGATCTTATGAGAATAAGATACAAGATCTTATCCGCAGACATCTGCGAATAAACATCCCCCCCCCCCCCGTTTTTTTTTTGGTCTCTCACTTCTTTCTGTACAAGTAATGACACACGAGTATGATTACAGAATCCCAACAACAACTTGTTGCATAAACTTAACATCAAGAATCTTTACTTACATTATGAAAATTTATTTTTAATGCATTGTACGTTGTTGTGTTACTGTACCGCTGTCCGCTTTGATAGAAATGCCAGATCGACAGCTGCCAGATCTAGACTAGATCTAGAGGAGACAACACCAATATCCTAATAGAAAATGCTTGAACTCCAGGCCAGTATGCTGTCAATGGTCTTCGAACAGAACATTTTTGCATTATGTAATGTGTATGAGCCAATGAATAGCCTCCGAAAACGTCCAAAGCAGCTTTCTTTTCAGAATGTAATGTGTGTAGCATTTTTTACTAAAATAGTAAAATGCAAATCAACACCAATGCCGACGATGCTGGCACAAAGTAACCGAAACAATATACTGCTGCACCGATTGGTGAAGTGAAAATAATGGAATAAATGGAGCTGAAAATTTAGTGGAATTATCTTAAAGCTATTTTAACATATTATGCAGTTACATTTCAATTGATCTTTCAGTGGACATCCTCAAATCACAAAAAATCTTAATCCTTATGAAGATGTCCAATTATCCTACATGACTATTAGACCTATTCAAAGAGCTTAGCAGAACAATTCAGATGATTATATTAGATCTAACGCTGTCAGGATTTAGTTATAATTTTCTTTTCTTTTTTAAGCTTGGACCTTCCTCTCTCCAACCCCAGGTTTTGTTTGGATTGTCACAAATTATGCTTATCCCTGCAAAAAAAAATATATAGGCCTATAGGCCTATATAAAAATATCAAACAATCGGTCTACATAAGCTCACCGTTTCGTGCTGGACAAGTGCCACTCTTGGATGTAATTAAAGCTGCAAAGATCTTTAATTCTTCATGTACTCCACACTCAAGGAGAAGGTTTCTAATAGTTGTCTCTACTTTACACACCTCTAGTAGCTACAATTAAGTCTGTGATTTCTTCAAGAGCTTTTTTTCCTTTTTTGGTTTAGTCTGTAAAAAAATCACAATCCTCACGCAGAAAACTCGTTTTCCTTGGTTTAGAAGTTAAAACAAAAGAGGGGGAGGGGTGATGGTATGGGGTGAGCAGATCATTTCTCCAAAGTCGCGAGGACAACCTTGACCCAGACAAATTGAGCAATTAAATAATATTAAGGCTACAGTGCAAGGTGAGTATCTCCGTGATTATGAGTGGAGATGGGTGAGCCAGCGAGTGAGTGAGTGAATGCACAAGTAGGTGAGAAAGTGATCGAGTGATTACACAGCAAATGACACTGGCGATTTAGTACAACGATTCTCAAGCTTGTTCAGCCAATAACCCCCTTAGGCTCCAAATTTTCTTTCATCACCTCCTTTTTCTTGCATTGCGTTTGCCCCTCAAATCGTCCTCCATTCATGTTTCCGCCGCTGCCCAGCCCCCATTGCCTTATTTTATCGTTTTTGCCCCTCTTGTCGCCCTTTTCTGCGTTTTCGCCTGCCTGGATATCACCCCCCCCCCCCAGTACCCACGTTGAGATTGTTGAGGACCACTGATTAGTATGTGAAAGAATCTGTGAGTGACGGAAAAAAATGAATGAATGAATGAATGTACGAATGAATGAACGACAAAATGAACGAACGAATGAATGAATGAATGCGTTGATCGATGTGAGCTGGGGTCATGAAAAAATACAGTAAATAAAAGTTATTGCACATTTATGTTTATAACCAATTAAGAAAGCTTATAATTATCTTGTCTTTCAAAAAGATCCTGTGTTCAACTTATTTCCTTGAAGGCTGAAATAAATTAACCTCTAGATGCTCACAGTCACACACATAACACAGGAAACTGACGTTTTGCTTGGTTTTAAGTTAAAAAGGGGACTTGGGTGAAGCAAAAAGATAATTAAAAAAGAAAAACTTCACAAGGGATAACTTGGCCCGTGCAAGGATTCAATACAGTAAATACGAAAAAATGCGTAGTTTAGTTTTTGTGTCCATGCTTGTGATTACGGTCACAGTGCGTGAGTGAAAGTAGTGAAAGCAGGGAGACCAAATTAGTGAAGCGATTAGTGAAGCTGAATTGGAACATATTGATCTTGGGCGTCTACCTCTTAAATTGTTGTTTCTGAAGACAATTAACAGACAACTCACATTTTAATTTAATGTATATAGATCTAGATATTTATTTATTACTTGGTTTAAAATTCTGTGCAGCTGTCTGTTATTGCGTCTGAGCTTTAATGCTTCTTAACAGTTAAAATTAAATCAAGGAATGATGAAGCTAAAGTTTGTATTTAGTTTCCCTGGAATCAGTAAACCTCTAAGAAAATATAAGCCGTTAATTCAGTGATATCAAGTTGGCCTACATTTGTATAAATTTTTCAGACTTAAATTAATGAAAACATGGAGAAGAAAGAAATGATCTAACAACTTTCACAACCTGTTTTTGAAATACTGTACTAGATTTCTTGTCCCCTTTCACTACAATGTATCTTCTTTGCTTGTTTCTTTTGTTGGGGTTTGAAATTTGAGACCAGCCTCCGTAACCCTGCCCCAACCCAGAAGAAATGATGGTCAAAAACAGGGAGATGTTGGTTTTTCCTTCAGACTAGTTCACTGCCCCAAAATACATAATTAAATTTTGTAAATAGAGCAAAAATAGACCTGCTACAAATCTAATATCTTTGATCATAGTATTGTCTACATGTTTTCTGAAATGAGTACGGGAGGTGCAACACAGAAATGTACAATCATACAATTATACTGTGTTTACCAAAGACAAATAGGACATGAAAACTAGGTTTGAAATTAAAAGAGGGGGGGGGGAAGGAGAGAAGGAGGCCGAAGTGAAGGGTACCAATATGCGCATTAAACGTGTGTTCGGTTAACTGTCCAGGGACAAAATCGTGGTCACAAAATTTTCCACAATCTAAGCAATAATTCTGTTTTTCGTGTGATTTTCTGGGTTTTATAATACATGTTTGGGTGTAATTATCACATCGCCTTAAATTTGATACACCTAGTTATGTAAACTAGCAGTTGTATGAGCAGAGGTAGGTCTTGCTAAAAATTGCACGAGTTGTCTTTATTTTGACACATATACAATCATGTACATACATTTCAAGCAGTCTTAATTTGATGAATAGATACAATGTACATAATATACATTTTCCATGTGATCCTTAATTTACTGAATGTGTGTGAAATTCACATTTTTTATTTGTTGACGTGGATCTTTGCATTGTAATATCAATACTGGATTGTTGAAAATATTTCTACAAAACTAAATTGTGCAAAACACTAAAATACACGTGTTTCATCTTGAATGGGGAAATGATCAACAATATTGCAAGTACTAATGTGCTAATAAAGTTATAAAACATGAGGCAAAAGTAGACAGTAACAGGAGTGAAAAGCCGAGAGAGAGAGAGAGAGAGAGAGAGAGAGAGAGAGAGAAATCAAGAGGTGGAAAAGGAAGGGAAACAATGTTGTGGAAAGGAAAAAAACCATTTAAGTGCATTTTTTTTTAAAGCCTGTATTCATACTGCATACACATTGTTATGGCCTGTATTCATACTGCATACACATTGTTATGGCCTGTATTCATACTGCAGACACATTGTTATGGCCTGTATTCATACTGCATACACATTGTTATGGCCTGTATTCATACTGCATACACATTGTTATGGCCTGTATTCATACTGCATACACATTGTTATGGCCTGTATTCATACTGCATACACATTGTTATGGCCTGTATTCATACTGCATACACATTGTTATGGCCTGTATTCATACTGCATACACATTGTTATGGCCTGTATTCATACTGCATACAAATTGTTATGGCCTGTATTCATACTGCATACACATTGTTATGGCCTGTATTCAAAATGCATACATATTGTTATGGCCTGTATTCATACTGCATACACATTGTTATGGCCTGTATTCACACTGTATACACATTGTTATGGCCTGTATTCATACTGCATACACATTGTTATGGATTGTATTCACACTGTATACACATTGTTATGGCCTGTATTCATACTGTATACACATTGTTATGGCCTGTATTCACACTGTATACACATTGTTATGGCCTGTATTCATACTGCATACACATTGTTATGGCCTGTATTCATACTGTATACACATTGTTATGGCCTGTATTCATACTGCATACACATTGTTATGGCCTGTATTCATACTGCATACACATTGTTATGGCCTGTATTCACACTGCATACACATTGTTATGGCCTGTATTCATACTGCATACACATTGTTATGGCCTGTATTCATACTGCATACACATTGTTATGGCCTGTATTCATACTGCATACACATTGTTATGGCCTGTATTCACACTGCATACACATTGTTATGGCCTGTATTCATACTGCATACACATTGTTATGGCTTGTATTCACACTGCATACACATTGTTATGGCCTGTATTCATACTGCATACACATTGTTATGGCCTGTATTCACACTGTATACACACTGTTATGGCCTGTATTCATACTGCATACACATTGTTATGGCCTGTATTCACACTGCATACACATTGTTATGGCCTGTATTCATACTGTATACACATTGTTATGGCCTGTATTCATACTGCATACACATTGTTATGGCCTGTATTCATACTGTATACACATTGTTATGGCCTGTATTCATACTGCATACACATTGTTATGGCCTGTATTCACACTGTATACACATTGTTATGGCCTGTATTCATACTGCATACACATTGTTATGGCCTGTATTCATACTGCATACACATTGTTATGGCCTGTATTCATACTGCATACACATTGTTATGGCCTGTATTCATACTGCATACACATTGTTATGGCCTGTATTCATACTGCATACACATTGTTATGGCCTGTATTCATACTGCATACACATTGTTATGGCCTGTATTCATACTGCATACACATTGTTATGGATTGTATTCATACTGCATACACATTGTTATGGCCTGTATTCATACTGTATTCATACTGTATACATATTGTTATGGCCTGTATTCACACTGTATACACATTGTTATGGCCTGTATTCATACTGCATACACATTGTTATGGCCTGTATTCACACTGTATACACATTGTTATGGCCTGTATTCATACTGTATACACATTGTTATGGCCTGTATTCATACTGCATACACATTGTTATGGCCTGTATTCATACTGCATACACATTGTTATGGCCTGTATTCGTACTGCATACACATTGTTATGGCCTGTATTCATACTGCATACACATTGTTATGGCCTGTATTCATACTGCATACACATTGTTATGGCCTGTATTCACACTGCATACACATTGTTATGGCCTGTATTCATACTGCATACACATTGTTATGGCCTGTATTCACACTGCATACACATTGTTATGGCCTGTATTCATACTGCATACACATTGTTATGGCCTGTATTCACACTGCATACACATTGTTATTGCCTGTATTCATACTGTATACACATTGTTATGGCCTGTATTCATACTGCATACACATTGTTATGGCCTGTATTCATACTGTATACACATTGTTATGGCCTGTATTCATACTGCATACACATTGTTATGGCCTGTATTCAAACTGTATACACATTGTTATGGCCTGTATTCATACTGCATACACATTGTTATGGCCTGTATTCACACTGTATACACATTGTTATGGCCTGTATTCATAGTGCATACACATTGTTATGGCCTGTATTCGTACTGCATACACATTGTTATGGCCTGTATTCACACTCCATACACATTGTTATGGCCTGTATTCATACTGTATACACATTGTTATGGCCTGTATTCACACTGCATACACATTGTTATGGCCTGTATTCATATTGTATACACATTGTTATGGCCTGTATTCATACTGCATACACATTGTTATGGCCTGTATTCACACTGTATACACATTGTTATGGCCTGTATTCATACTGCATACACATTGTTATGGCCTGTATTCACACTGTATACACATTGTTATGGCCTGTATTCATACTGCATACACATTGTTATGGCCTGTATTCATACTGCATACACATTGTTATGGCCTGTATTCACACTGCATACACATTGTTATGGCCTGTATTCATACTGCATACACATTGTTATGGCCTGTATTCATACTGCATACACATTGTTATGGCCTGTATTCATACTGTATACACATTGTTATGGCCTGTATTCATACTGCATACACATTGTTATGGCCTGTATTCATACTGCATACACATTGTTATGGCCTGTATTCACACTGCATACACATTGTTATGGCCTGTATTCACACTGCATACACATTGTTATGGCCTGTATTCACACTGCATACACATTGTTATGGCCTGTATTAACACTGCATACACATTGTTATGGCCTGTATTCATACTGCATACACATTGTTATGGCCTGTATTCATACTGCATACACATTGTTATGGCCTGTATTCATACTGCATACACATTGTTATGGCCTGTATTCACACTGCATACACATTGTTATGGATTGTATTCACACTGCATACACATTGTTATGGCCTGTATTCACACTGCATACACATTGTTATGGCCTGTATTCATACTGCATACACATTGTTATGGCCTGTATTCACACTGCATACACATTGTTATGGCCTGTATTCACACTGTATACACATTGTTATGGCCTGTATTCACACTGCATACACATTGTTATGGCCTGTATTCACACTGCATACACATTGTTATGGCCTGTATTCACACTGTATACACATTGTTATGGCCTGTATTCACACTGCATACACATTGTTATGGCCTGTATTCACACTGTATACACATTGTTTTGGCCTGTATTCACACTGTATACACATTGTTATGGCCTGTATTCATACTGCATACACATTGTTATGGCCTGTATTCATATTGCATACACATTGTTATGGCCTGTATTCATACTGCATACACATTGTTAATGCCTGTATTCATACTGCATACACATTGTTATGGCCTGTATTCACACTGCATACACATTGTTATGGCCTGTATTCACAGTGCATACACATTGTTATGGCCTGTATTCACACTGCATACACATTGTTATGGCCTGTATTCATACTGCATACACATTGTTATGGCCTGTATTCACACTGCATGCACATTGTTATGGCCTGTATTCACACTGCATACACATTGTTATGGCCTGTATTCACACTGCATACACATTGTTATGGCCTGTATTCATACTGCATACACATTGTTATGGCCTGTATTCACACTGTATACACATTGTTATGGCCTGTATTCACACTGCATACACATTGTTATGGCCTGTATTCACACTGTATACACATTGTTATGGCCTGTATTCACACTGTATACACATTGTTATGGCCTGTATTCATACTGCATACACGTTGTTATGGCCTGTATTCATACTGCATACACATTGTTATGGCCTGTATTCATACTGCATACACATTGTTATGGCCTGTATTCATACTGCATACACATTGTTATGGCCTGTATTCATACTGCATACACATTGTTATGGCCTGTATTCACACTGTATACACATTGTTATGGCCTGTATTCATACTGTATACACATTGTTATGGCCTGTATTCATACTGCATACACATTGTTATGGCCTGTATTCATACTGCATACACATTGTTATGGCCTGTATTCGTACTGCATACACATTGTTATGGCCTGTATTCATACTGCATACACATTGTTATGGCGTGTATTCATACTGCATACACATTGTTATGGCCTGTATTCACACTGCATACACATTGTTATGGCCTGTATTCATACTGCATACACATTGTTATGGCCTGTATTCATACTGCATACACATTGTTATGGCCTGTATTCATACTGCATACACATTGTTATGGCCTGTATTCACACTGCATACACATTGTTATTGCCTGTATTCATACTGTATACACATTGTTATGGCCTGTATTCATACTGCATACACATTGTTATGGCCTGTATTCATACTGTATACACATTGTTATGGCCTGTATTCATACTGCATACACATTGTTATGGCCTGTATTCAAACTGTATACACATTGTTATGGCCTGTATTCATACTGCATACACATTGTTATGGCCTGTATTCACACTGTATACACATTGTTATGGCCTGTATTCATAGTGCATACACATTGTTATGGCCTGTATTCGTACTGCATACACATTGTTATGGCCTGTATTCACACTCCATACACATTGTTATGGCCTGTATTCATACTGTATACACATTGTTATGGCCTGTATTCACACTGCATACACATTGTTATGGCCTGTATTCATATTGTATACACATTGTTATGGCCTGTATTCATACTGCATACACATTGTTATGGCCTGTATTCACACCGTATACACATTGTTATGGCCTGTATTCATACTGCATACACATTGTTATGGCCTGTATTCACACTGTATACACATTGTTATGGCCTGTATTCATACTGCATACACATTGTTATGGCCTGTATTCATACTGCATACACATTGTTATGGCCTGTATTCATACTGCATACACATTGTTATGGCCTGTATTCATACTGCATACACATTGTTATGGCCTGTATTCATACTGCATACACATTGTTATGGCCTGTATTCACACTGCATACACATTGTTATGGCCTGTATTCATACTGCATACACATTGTTATGGCCTGTATTCATACTGCATACACATTGTTATGGCCTGTATTCATACTGTATACACATTGTTATGGCCTGTATTCATACTGCATACACATTGTTATGGCCTGTATTCATACTGCATACACATTGTTATGGCCTGTATTCACACTGTATACACATTGTTATGGCCTGTATTCATACTGCATACACATTGTTATGGCCTGTATTCATACTGCATACACATTGTTATGGCCTGTATTCATACTGCATACACATTGTTATGGCCTGTATTCATACTGCATACACATTGTTATGGCCTGTATTCATACTGCATACACATTGTTATGGCCTGTATTCATACTGCATACACATTGTTATGGCCTGTATTCACACTGCATACACATTGTTATGGCCTGTATTCACACTGCATACACATTGTTATGGCCTGTATTCATACTGCATACACATTGTTATGGCCTGTATTCATACTGCATACACATTGTTATGGCCTGTATTCATACTGCATACACATTGTTATGGCCTGTATTCATACTGCATACACATTGTTATGGCCTGTATTCACACTGCATACACATTGTTATGGCCTGTATTCACACTGCATACACATTGTTATGGCCTGTATTCACACTGCATACACATTGTTATGGCCTGTATTAACACTGCATACACATTGTTATGGCCTGTATTCATACTGCATACACATTGTTATGGCCTGTATTCATACTGCATACACATTGTTATGGCCTGTATTCATACTGCATACACATTGTTATGGCCTGTATTCACACTGCATACACATTGTTATGGCCTGTATTCACACTGCATACACATTGTTATGGCCTGTATTCACACTGCATACACATTGTTATGGCCTGTATTCATACTGCATACACATTGTTATGGCCTGTATTCACACTGCATACACATTGTTATGGCCTGTATTCACACTGTATACACATTGTTATGGCCTGTATTCACACTGCATACACATTGTTATGGCCTGTATTCACACTGCATACACATTGTTATGGCCTGTATTCACACTGTATACACATTGTTATGGCCTGTATTCACACTGCATACACATTGTTATGGCCTGTATTCACACTGTATACACATTGTTTTGGCCTGTATTCACACTGTATACACATTGTTATGGCCTGTATTCATACTGCATACACATTGTTATGGCCTGTATTCATATTGCATACACATTGTTATGGCCTGTATTCATACTGCATACACATTGTTAATGCCTGTATTCATACTGCATACACATTGTTATGGCCTGTATTCACACTGCATACACATTGTTATGGCCTGTATTCACAGTGCATACACATTGTTATGGCCTGTATTCACACTGCATACACATTGTTATGGCCTGTATTCATACTGCATACACATTGTTATGGCCTGTATTCACACTGCATACACATTGTTATGGCCTGTATTCACACTGCATACACATTGTTATGGCCTGTATTCACACTGCATACACATTGTTATGGCCTGTATTCATACTGCATACACATTGTTATGGCCTGTATTCACACTGTATACACATTGTTATGGCCTGTATTCACACTGCATACACATTGTTATGGCCTGTATTCACACTGTATACACATTGTTATGGCCTGTATTCACACTGTATACACATTGTTATGGCCTGTATTCATACTGCATACACGTTGTTATGGCCTGTATTCATACTGCATACACATTGTTATGGCCTGTATTCATACTGCATACACATTGTTATGGCCTGTATTCATACTGCATACACATTGTTATGGCCTGTATTCATACTGCATACACATTGTTATGGCCTGTATTCATACTGCATACACATTGTTATGGCCTGTATTCATACTGCATACACATTGTTATGGCCTGTATTCATACTGCATACACATTGTTATGCTTAGCTGCAGTTTGGCTGTTTCTTTTTCTTTTTTTTTTTTTCACATTTTTTTTGAATTTTATGGTGGTGATTGTATTTCATTGCCTCTGATAGTGTATGAGTTTAGTTTAATACTGAAAGCAAAATGACCATAAGTCCACAGCTTTTCTACAGAACCATACCAGACAAGACAAAACATTAATAATTCATCCTAAAGTGTACAAAATATTTATTTCAACAAATAAGAAATAATACATGAACACTGAATATGAATGTAATGCATCAATCACATGCATACATGTACATAATAATTCTAAGTTAAATTCGATGGCAGTAGTCTTGATACAACCCATGTTCAGTTTATGTTTATTGAAAAATCAACAGGTATTAGAATTTATTTCAAATTTGAATATTCCTTGGAAAGATTTTTGGAAATGTTAACATTTTTTACAGAAACCCATCATAAAGGTAGCAAAAAACACAAAAAAAAAACACATGAAAACCGTCCCCCTTTTAGGCAAATTACAATAAACAGTTCCTGCACCTCTTTAAGAATTTTTTTTCCAGGAGTTTTCCAGGGGTAAAATGTTAAATTCCAGGGCTACTTAAAGGTCGGAAAATAAGAGATAAAAAAACACGGTAACTCTGATTCTCCCGGATTTTTTGGTGTTTTTTTTTTTCATACGGGGCAAATTTCAGGGCTGTTCCAGGGTTAATTCACTTTTTCCAGGGGTTTTCCAGGGTTTTTTATAAAAAATTAAAATTCCAGGGGTTTTCCAGGGGCCCCTGGAATTCCAGGGGTGCGCAGGAATCCTGAATGAATTTATAAAGACGAATCTCTTGCAAGACTTGACACATTTTTATGTGGGGTAAATGTATCAAACATCCAATGTAAGTCATTCAATAACCATCTTCAAGTAAATGATCAATAAAGTGCCTTGTTTCAAACTGAACTGTGCCATTACAAATGTAACACATTAACTGAAATAACAATTATAAACCTCTCACATATTCACTTGCTACAGTCTTTCTGGACCAAAAATACAAACCACAGAAATCTTTCACCTTCCTAATACTTGTTGTATCTCTTTATAAGCTTTTCAAGACATCATCCAAATCTTTCACAAAATGAAACACCAAAAATGACATCCAATCCTGAACACTGTCCATGTCACTGTTACAAAATTGCAGTATTAGTGCCTTTACTGTTCATTGCAACATTTAATATGAGAAAAAAACAATGAATTTTAGTAGGTAGTCCAAACTGATTTTTACTTTTCATCACTACTCACCAGTTATTGTCTAATCTGATGGAGCTTGCTTTTCTAAGAATTTTGATACCAAATTTGTCATTCTGGCTTAAAGGGTTTGAAAGTTATGGCATTTTCAAAAGTGAAAAAACACCTCGAATTTGCTACCTTTTGCAAATTTCACAATAGTCCAACTTTGATAAGCCCGTAAAATGACTGTTTATTGAGTCACAGCATTAAAAATTATCAGTTTCCGAGTCAACGGGTATACATTACGCTCAATTTTTTTCGAGGGGTACAAATATAGTATAGGCATCTCATTTTACTTTTTTTTAGTCATCCAACTTCATCCGACGTCAGTTGTGTGTGAACTCTTACAAGGGAGACAAAAATAATTTTTATTTTGTTTTTAATTGAAAAGGAGGTCAACAGCGTCGTCATTGACTTGGCACTAGGTGTCAGAAAAAGGTGACGAAATTAAGCATTGGGTTGGTCTATAAAAACAGTCGGCGCTTGGCACCGAAACATGCCCCAAGTCTAATTTTGGCACACCTTAAAAATACAAAGACTGAGGTTCATTTGCGTATAATTTTGATCCTGATCTATTAAAGTTTCCGCCAGTTTCTCGATCAACTAACTTTTCAACAAACGATTTTTAAAGGAATTTCAATTTAAAACAGGATGAAAAATACATTGAATTAAACCTCATTTATCTGGCTTTCTGTGTGAGTTATTTTCAAACACGTGCGTTACATCGGCGCGACGCTCCGCAATCCTTTGTCATGAGGGGGTCAAATCGGTGTGTGCAGCTCACGGCTGAAACGGCAAGACTGTCTTGTTCAAGAATAAAAACACATGGCTGCACACATTAAACAATACAAAAGATTATATACTTTGACAGAGGAAGAATTGAACTTTATTTTGATGTAGGATACACGCCGTTTTACATAAACTGACAGTAGTAGTGTCCTTGTAATGCTGGCCTAAAATTGTGCCAAAACGGGATTCCACCCCTTCAGCGGGGCAGTTTGGACTACCTACTCATAGCATCATACCTCTTGATAAATATTCTGTTCTGGAGTTAAGTTATGTGAACAAATGGTCCGGATCACTTCCTGAATTGCTCATGGAATACTTTTGTATTCTTGCCGATTCTTTCATGGGTTTGCGAAGTTCATGATGGATGTAGTAGCATCCAAGGGTAAAAAAAAAATTCCATAAAATCTGCAGCACGGAAAGTGTCAATGAATAAAACCTTGCTCGCCCCTCTTACTTTCTTCCAAGCCATATACGCAAACGTCTAGTCATCAGCAAACTTAAGATAACGCACTCTCAACATTTACTCGCTTATCTGAAGCAAACAATGCACAAAATCACTCTTATTCTCCATCTTTCCAAAACACACATCAACCGTCTTATCCATACATAAATCATCACCCGCCCTCATCATCCATGCACAAACATCCTGTCTCTGTTTATTCTGGGCTGTTTCTTTCCTTGCTGCGTCTTGTATTTAACTTTGTGTCACATTCTTCTGCCATTATCTGACCACAGACCCTCTGATGAAACACGTCTTTAATGACAGCTGAAAAAATGATAAAGACCATTTAATATATGAAGGCAAAGGGACTTGGTTCAGTAATCATTATGAACCTTTTGTGTCCTGGTACTACCATAATAAAGAAATCACATTTGCTGCGTTGACAGTCATTTCATTCAGTGCCAAGGAAAGCATAATAGGGGGGCCTACAAAGGCAAAAATAGTGATGTCGAAGTTACTGCTATCATCATCAAAAAAGGTTCAGCAGCTCGAAACTCACAAAAATAAGTATCTTTCACCCATGTGGACACTCATAATTGTCTCAAATCAAAACGATTGGCTCATTACCATGATATGAATATCAAAGTCTAAAAGCTAATAAACAGCTGAAATTTTCAACAAAAAAAAAAAAAGTGAGACTGTGGAAATGCTGGTTTCTCTCGAGTGAAAATTCAACGGAAACGAAAAAAAAAATGCAAAAAGTCAATGAGAACACAAGTTTTATGTAAAAAAATCCATCCTACTTCATTTAATTTATTGCATGCTTCATTTTGACTTGACCAGTTTGTGTCACTCTAGACACAGTATGAAATCAGTATGAAAATGGACCCAAAAAAAGTTTTGTGATTAGAAAAAAAAAAAAGCAGTTATGTCGAAGTAGTTCTATCCTTTCAGTTAATAATAAATACATTCTGTTTCTAACTAGGTTAAAAATAAACAAACCTAAAATAGATACAGTACATCGGTAGAGAAAAAGTGGAGAGAGAACTAGAGGAATGTTCCTCAAGTAATAATGTTCAGAAATTATATAATTTTCTCATCAGTCTACTCAAAACTATAAAATCTGCTCATCAATAACACACACATTTATCTTATAATACAATGCATTGTTATAATAATGCACACAAGATTAAGGAAAATTAATCAAAATTACGCAAAGGATCATTAGAATTTCAAAAGACAGGCACGTTATGCTCTGAATAACCACAGAGTTTGGTAAAATATTTGATCAGATGAAACAGTAAAACAGATGAAACAGTAAAACAGATGAAACAGTAAAACAGATGAAACAGTAAAACAGATGAAACAGTAAAACAGATGAAACAGTAAAACAGATGAAACAGTAAAACGGATGAAACAGTAAAATGGATGAAACAGTAAAACAGATGAAACAGTAAAACGGATGAAACAGTAAAACGGATGAAACAGTAAAACAGATGAAACAGTAAAACAGATGAAACAGTAAAACAGATGAAACAGTAAAACAGATGAAACAGTAAAACAGATGAAACAGTAAAACAGATGAAACAGTAAAACAGATGAAACAGTAAAACAGATGAAACAGTAAAACAGATGAAACAGTAAAACAGATGAAACAGTAAAA
Organism: Onchidella celtica; assembly: GCA_963931925.1. Taxonomy (NCBI): domain Eukaryota; kingdom Metazoa; phylum Mollusca; class Gastropoda; order Systellommatophora; family Onchidiidae; genus Onchidella; species Onchidella celtica. Next base: position 20,898,640 of record OZ007577.1, read on the forward strand.
CAGATGAAACAGTAAAACAGATGAAACAGTAAAACGGATGAAACAGTAAAATGGAAAATTGGTAAAGTGAACAATAAATGCAAGACGGGTGTCGTGTAAAGGCCCAAAACACTGAGACCCGTTTTCTACATGTTATGATGTAGTCTCTTTAATGAGGGGAGAACTACCAACTGAGTGACTCTTGCTGATGTCTCGTTAACGTGATGTGAGCTTGAGAGAGGAATGACATCAGTCGCCACTATGTCCACCGAGATGGAAGAAATGAAACATTTTACCTTTCCTACCTAAAAAGAAGACGTTTCTGCCAAAGACCAAATATTTCAATGAAGAAATGTAATACTTTTTCAGAATTTCATCACCTCATCGATGAAATAAAAAAAAAGACTAATGTCATGTACGATCCAAATTCAGTTTTTCTCCAATCTCACTCCATTCCTTGTTCAAATACACTGTACTATTGCAATAATTGTTGTCTTGTCAAAATAAAGCTGGCTGCTTTTGTACCTCTTTAATTAATCTTTCACACGAGTCCATGATTTTCTTTGGATTTGCCGAGAGAAAGTAGAGAGGTTTTTACTGCAACCATAAAAATTTTACTTTGGTGTCTATGAAATGAATATCAGTTTTACCATTCCATGACACTCCGGCAAGGACCATAATCTTCTTTGAAAAACGGCTTTCTTCATGATAAAGGCGCTTTGGAGAAAAAATACTCAACTGTTGTGCGCTGGATAGCTGAATTTGCGTTAAAATCTTCTGGCTTGTTTATTAACCTTTGACAGACTCACTGAATCTAAAATAAAATATCTTTAAAACTGTAATGATTAAATCTTGATGAAATTTTAACATAGCATTACGTATATAATGGACATAACTCTACCAAAATTCCTCACGGATTCATCAATCAAAAGGATTGCGAGATATTTGGTGTAAATGTTGGGGCAGTTTTTTTTTTTTTTTTTGATCACCCGATATTTTGGTGACCTAATGACAATGTTTACTTTTAGCTCAATGAAACTTTTTAGTTTGAGACTGACGCTACTGTCACCACTAAAACTAACAAAATGGTACCAACTGAATTTCAATTGACAGTTTTAACTTTCTCTGGTTCTATGATATCGATGTGTCTTCTGAACGCGACCTTATTATAGTAATCATAAATCACATCATTCCAAGGACAATAAAGTGCCGGTGTCTCAGTCTCGTTGCGAATGATTCCAGCCCAGCACCGTATATTTGGTTCCGACTATCTCAATATTTCTTTAATATACAGAAACGTGTTGTCCATGACTGCAAAATAAGATAATCACTATCATCCAATGAGGGAAATTCACTTTCACAGAATGTGAGCATATACACAGTAAAAATCTCGAGATCTCGGATTGTAGCAAGTCGTTTTTAAACCCGCATTATGTGAACAAGTGGTTATCTAAATCACAAATGTTTACTGCAACTTTTCGAGATGTGAAAGCTCTGTCAACATTTTTTGGGAAAGTGCTTTTAGATGCATGTATGAATCTAAACAGCCCATTGTTTGAACATTTGTCTTGCCAAACAGACAAAATTAATGCAAATATACCGGTATACCAAATTTTGAAACCTCTACTGGCTGATACTTCGTGTTGAAGTTTTCATTATACTTGCACTTGCAGTCTTTTGTGCAGTCTTTTGTGTATGAAGGTGTCGTGGCGAAAATATTCCGAATTCTGCGATGCAGAGTTTGATTCATTTTCTGAAATGAGGTTTCCAAAATTCATGGATTGTGAGTTTCCAAAATTCATGGATGGTGTGTGTATGTGTAAAATCTGAAACTACTAGTTTAACACTACAAATTAATTTAACACTGTACAAATTATTAAAGGTGTCTGCAGTATACAATGTACCGAGCTGCCATGGCAATACTAAAGTCATACTACTTTACAGACGCACAATAATGGCACATCGTCCCTTCAGAAGGGCAAGGTTCCAACTCCCAACTTTTGAGAAATTGATTTAACTTCGGAGTTTCATATGTGCTAGTTGCTTTCAGATACTTGTACATTTTTTGTTGTTGAGCAATTCAGTACTTACAAAACAATCAAATCTTCTTGCACTGACACACAATGGAGAAAGCCTGTAGAATTAGTGTGTAGTGCCAAAAAAGTGGAGATGCAGCCATGTCATTGTAAAGGGCGATGTGTCATTACATGCCATGTGCAGAAAATGTATATAGTTTTGATAATAAGATCTTAGGAAATTGATTCATGGCTGGAGGCAAGGGTCTGCGTGTTTCTGGCCGGTGTGCGCAAAAATCTTATGCTGTGCATTTTTTCCCGTGATAAATGTGTACTGAATGCTTGTACGCAAATACAAAACTTGAAACTAATCTCAATACACTATTGGCATGTTTTGTATAATTACTCCACTTTAAATTGCACTTTTGAACACAATTTCCGATGTGCACTGGCTGCGGGAAAACAAGCGACTAAAAGATCGACATGACAATCTGGACATCAATTTTTTCCCTCCGAAACTCCACGCCAACTATCGTAGTTTTTGTATTGCACAAGGAAAGGAGCTGAGTGTCAAATTTCTGTATAATTATGCTGAAGGAACTTGCATCCGCATCCGCATCCGCACCTCTATTGTCCACCCAGTACACTCAAATCACAAAAGTACAATACATTTAAATAATATACACAAAAGCAATGATATTGAGTAACATTAGGCGTTTTTATTCTTTCATACAATTTTTACCTACACAATTACATATTTACAGTCACTAAATTTCACAGCAAAAAAAAAAAAAAAAAGCACGAATTTCGAAATACAAAATTTATACGATATTTAAACAAAAATGGATTAGAATTCACAAGTCTTGTGGAAATAATTCAAAATCTAATTTAGGAAAGTAATGAAAAAAGAAAAGCGGAGAAACAAATTTCTATAAAATGAAATAGAAGCATAGTAGAAGAAAACGGGTTGAAGCTCGGATATGAAGGCATCAAAAACACTATGCATGCTGCCTTTAGGCTACAAATTTTATACATCTGTGCAAAATAACGATACAGAGAAATAATATGTAGGCCTATTTGCTGTCTAATGTTCTAGGCTCGAAGTTTTGAATGGCAAATGTAAAGTGAAATCAATGCTATTTAGACTCGCAGACATACTGAAAACGGAAGTGGTAGAATTGGAGGCCCACTGAAACTGGCACACCATACTAAGTTCTTGGGCTGACATAACGTACATAAAAGAAAAAAATTCTGCTCACTGCAGCCTTTCCCGTGTTTTAATGCTCCACCGTCGTGGGCGCTTTGATCGTGTAGTTGATGACAAATCCAGAGACCGAATTGCAAAAAGTCAAAACTAAATCTATGCAGATTTGTAAAGATCGGGTAAAGGGGTGAACTAGCGGAAATGTTCATCCGAGATTATAACTGCAAGTAGAGATGCCAACGGTGGCGAACGACTGGGATAGTCCATAGTGTTGACCTTGTTACCTCAATGAACTCAATTTTTTATCCCTTGGTGAACAGATGAAAAGGGGGCTGAGAACAAACTGCAAACATACGCCAAGTCCTGGTTACTAGTTTTACTAGGAAAAATATGAATTCTGTATAAATGGCCGTGGAAATCTCCCAACATGTGAAAAATGAATGCCAGATCAAGGAAAGACGAGGCGGGGATTGGCATGGTACAGCCAAAAACATGCATTGTTTTTGCTGCTGGGATACTGTAATAAGCCGTAAAATGGACGTTCGGAATTATAATTATATCGGTCTTGGGGAAAGCTTTGCTTGAAATACGGTGAAATGCGATACGAAGTGAGATACGAAGACAGGACTAAACAGCATTAAATCAAGAGCAGGCCTAACAAAGCTGCTGCCCGCCCGGGCAAATTAAAAAAAAAACGCGAGGTGTAAATGCCTAGAGCAACGAACCTAAAATTTAAAAAACCTACAGAACAGCATTGCCGACACTGGGGGAAAGATGAAGTCTAAATGTTGGCAATATTGCCCAACTGAGGTACCACCACTTGAACATTTACAAATGTGGATGACTGACAGTTCTGGAATTATCAAGCATGTCTTGAATGTTTCATACTGTTGTATGTTCGTGAAAAATAACACAGATAGTTTAACACTGCCAACACTAGGGGGAAGACGGAGTCGAATTTGACCTTGCTGTCAAAACCTATGAACGCTCCGTATGTTCTACGTCCTGTATTCTGTATGAAGTTTGCAGGGTATCTTCAACACAGCCAACACTGGGGGAAAGACTGGGAGTCTAATGTTGACTGTTGTCAAACCTACAAACAGATGGCATTTTTTTTCCCGATTTGAAGCATTTTTTTCCCGATTTGAAGTTTGCTAGGTACTTTAAACAGCACTGCCAACACTGGGGGAAAGATCGAGTCTAATGTTGACCTTACTGTCAAAACAACGTATGCGAGTGCACTTTCCGTATGAAGTTTGCTGGGTATCTTACACAGCACTGCCAACATTGGGGGAAAGACCGAAAGTCTAAATGTTGACCTTGCTGTCAAAACTCAAACATGTAATTATTTCCGGTATCAAGTTTTCCGAGTGCTCTGAACAGCCCTGTCAACACCGAGGAAAAGACTGGGAGCATGTCCATATTGTCAAAACCTATAAATGTATGGATATTTACTTCAGGTTTTCAAGTTCCTAAATGTGCTACTCGGCACTGCCAACATTGGGAGAAAATGAAGTTAGTACTTTAAACAGCACTGCCAACACTGGGGGAAAGACCGGGAGTCTAAATGTTGACCTTGCTGACAAAAAAAAACAAACAAAACGTAAGCCTGTGTATTTCCTATTTCTGATATTGAAGTTTACAGGGCATCTTTCACAGCACTGCCAACATTGGGGGAAAGACCGGGAGTCTAAATGTTGACCTTGCTGTCAAAACCTACAACCCTACGCTAAGACCCCCGGTTTCAAGTTTGCTAGATATCTTACACAGAACTGCCAACGTTGGGAAAAGACGGAAGTTTTTAACATACGTCTCGACTTAAAAACATAAGCATCTCTACTTCCGGTATCAAATCCTTTAGATACTTCACACAACACTCAACACTGGGGGAAAGACTAGAGTCTTATGTGGACTTTTACTGTCTAAAGTTAAACGAAGCTGTCGAGAATGTCAGCTCCAGGGTGCCAAAAGGTGTCTCGCAATGGGTCAGTATACTGAACTACATGCAATGAAATCGAGTCACTAGTCCGCCTTGATCTGCCGAGCGAGTACATAACTACCTTATCAAAATGAACAACCGAAAATAAAGTATAATTTAAGTATAAATTATGCTACTCATGTTCCGGTGAACATGATATAACGAACTACTGTAACCATAGACAGCACTGCCAACAGTGGGGGAAAGACGTGGGAATCTTAATGTTGACCTTGCTGTTTCTGGAAAGCCTGATCGCCACGAGGAGGAACAAAATTAATCTGAATACTGCGAGTGCTTACTTTGCCGTCTCTGAGAACTGGCCGATTTTCCAAGAAATACCAGACGGTTTTAATCCTCGCCCTTAAAAAAAAAAAAAATAGAGCCAGATTTTCAAATCCAGAAAACGTCCGACTAAAATTCACATCAAGTATTTAACCTTTGATGTACGGTCACACTGGGTGGATAAATAGGTTGAGAAAAACGCAGCGACAGCACTGCCAATATCGGGGTGAAGACCTAAAGTCAAATGTTAACCTTGCTGTCAAACGAGAATGAAGGAAAATACACCAGTCGGCATTTCTAAACGGTTCTGAAGTCTAGAAATATAATTTGGATCCTGGAAGACTAAACTTCTTCGGGAATTTAGAATTCGAATTAAACAATGTCAATAATCTCCAATTTTAGAAGCCAATAAGGGAGTTTCCAGTTTTACGATATCTGAGGCTCCGAGTTGGATGTAGTCGGTCACGAGTACCGTGCAAGGGACTAAAAGTTTTGGAAGTACCAACACTTGCTTTTTTAGCCGGGAAAATGGGAACGAGCTGGCAGATTTTCACAGGTTTTCATATGATTCGGAAGAACATCTTAGTGTCCTTACTGAGTGAAGGACAAACGACTAGTAGTGATGTTTACCATTTCTAGGGATGGCTGAAATAGTGAAATAAAATCTGTAAATCAATTTTACAGAAAGAAATTTAAAACGGGGGATTTCAACGCCAAAACTTTTCACTGCAGTGATTAAATATGTAACCATTCACAACATTGCCAACACTGGGGGAAAGACTGGATGTCTAATGTTGACCTTGCTGTGTCTCTGGAGACCTGAGATTGTCCCATGGAGGATGAAACATTACTGCTAGAGAATTTGGAATGAATATCAAAATCTGTATAGCGTATGATTTAAGTAGTAAAATGATTTTTATACCGGGGTTGGGCAGCTGACTGAAGCAGCTTCAGACCACTACACAGCACTGCCAACACTGGGGGAAAGACTGGATGTCTAATGTTGACTTTGCTGTCAGTGGCGAAACTGAGAATCCGATACTCGCATTCTAGAATAGTTGCCTGCTTTAAGCACTGCCAACACTGGGGGAAAGACGGTGTCTAATGTTGACTTTGCTGTCAGTGGCGAAGCTGAGAATCCGATACTCGGTATTCTAGAATAGTTGCCGCTTTAGACAGCACTGCCAACACTGGGGGAAGGACTTTGGAGTAAATGTTGACCTTGCTGTCTTGGTGAAGATGAAAATTTCATACTCTATGCAACAATGGTTGTCTGCTTACTTTTAATACAGCACTGTCAACACTGGGGGAAAGACTAGAAGTCTAAATGTTGACCTGGCCGTTTCTGGAGAAAGATTTTCCTCATGAAAAATATAACGCTGATCGAGAATTTGAGAAAAAAAATTGTAAAATTAAAATGATTTCCTTGCCTAGGACGGATAACTGAATGAAGCAAATTTTCGCCTCTGCACAGCACTGTCAACATTGTGGGGGAAAGACTTGAAGTCAAATGTCTTTGCTGTCGGTGACAAAACTGAATCGAGTCCTAAATTATATTCCGAAATCCATTTCACTTTATACAGTGCTGTCAACATTGGGGAAAAGACAGAAACTTATGTTGGCCTTGCCGTTTCTGGAGAAATTTCTGAAATATGGAAGAGATATTGCTGCTAGAGATAATTTGGATTTAATATCAAAATCTGAACATGGTGGGTTTTTAGAAAAAACGATTTTCTTCCCCGAGGTGGGCAAACGACTGGAGTAACTTAAATCCTCCGCACGGCACTGTCAACGCTGGGGAAAAAACTAGGGAGTCTAATGTTGACCTTGCTGTCACTGGAGAAGCTAAGAATTGGATCTTTTATAATTATTCTAGAACAGTTGTCTGCTTAATTTAATGCAGCACTGCCAACACTGGGGGAAAAACTAGAAGTCTAATGTTGGCCTTGCTGCCGGTGAAGCTGAGAGTTGGATAAATTATATTCTAGAATTCTAGAATAGTGTGCTTTTAGACAGCATTGCCAACACTGGGGGAAAGACTAGGAGTCTACTGTTGACCTTGCTGTCAGTGGTGGACCTTGCTGAGAACTAGATCCTGAATTGTATACTAAAAATAGTTTGCTTACTTTATACAGCACGGCCAACACTGGGGGAAAGACTAGGAGTCTAATGTTGACTTTACTGTCAATGAAGCTGAGAATTGGATTCTCATTTTAGAATAGTTTGCTTACTTTACACAGCGCCGTCAACACTGGGGAAAGACTGGGACAATTGACCTTGCTGTCAGTGGTGAAGCTGAGAATTGGATAGTTACATTCTAGAGTAGCCTGCTTGTGTCAGCAATGCCAACACCGAGGAAAGACCAGGATTCTAAAGTTGACCTTGCCGTCAGTGATGAAGCTGAGAATTGGATTCCCATTCATGTTTTATAATATTCTGCTCACTGTATTCAGCATTGCCAACACTGGGGGAAAGACTAGGAGTCTACTGTTGGCCTTGCTGTCAGTGGTGGACCTTGCTGAGAACTAGATCCTAAATTGTATACTAAAAATAGTTATCTGCTTACTTTATACAGCACGGCCAACACTGGGGGAAAGACCAGGAGTCTAATGTCGACCTTGCTGTCAATTGTGGAGCTGAGAATTTGATAGCTGTATTCTAGAATAGTTGCTTTAGACAGCACTGCCAACACTGGGGGAAAGACTAGGAGTCTAATGTTGACTTTACTGTCAATAATGAAGCTGAGAATTGGATTCCCATTCATGTTTTGTAATATTCTGCTCACTGTATTCAGCACTGCCAACACTGGGGGAAAGACTGGGAGTCTTAATGTTGACCTTGATGTCAGTGGTGAAGCTGAGAATTGGAACTTTATATTCTAGAATAATTTGCTTACTTTATACAACACTGCCAACACTGGGGAAAAGACTTTAGAGCAATGTTAACCTTGCTGTCAGTAGATTAGTTGTCTGCCTACTTTTAAAACAGTACTGCCAACACTGGGGGAAAGACCTTGGAGTCTAATGTTGGCCTTGCTGTCAGTGATGAAGCTGACAATTAGATCGTTTTCTAGAATAGTCTGTCTACTTTTAAGACAGTACTGCCAACACTGGAGAAAAAGACTTGGGAGTCTAATGTTGGCACTGCTGTCAGTGGTGTAGCCAAAATCTGATATGAAATTTCCAATCCAAATCATTCCTTGCAAAAATACAGAAGAAAATCGATCAGACTTGCGCAAAAATACAAGGTGAGCAGTACATTGACACGAGTGTCTAGCCTACACATTGTCAACGCTGGGGGAAAGACAGTTTAATATTGACTGTTGTGAAGTACAGGTAGAGAAAATTTAGGCCAATAAAAAGACGGCGTACGCAGCTGCAAACATTTTGGAAAATACTATCCACCCAACACAACCTTGAATGTCACTACAGAGATGGTATGTCGTACCGGCAATTTTAAATTTAGAATACTTAGTTTTGAACACGTGGCGCAAAGACCAAATTTAGTATCGGTGGTTTAAAAATGGCGATGATAGATATCTTATAAGGGTTTTAACACTGGAAGTATTGAGAATAGGGAACTCTTCAGTAGAGATTGTAGTCCGAGATTTAAGGTATCAAAGTTGGCAGTTGAGACAGCATTGCCAACACTGGGGGAAAGACTGGAAGTCTAATGTTGACCTTGCTGATCTCCGATGCACGATAAGTACATGACAAAATGTCACACACCGACAATTTAAAAATCTGGTTCCCATGTGAGCCATGTGAAATCAGATTGTACATTAAACGGAGGGGCGGATACAATTGATGTAATCCTGTATTATCCAAATTGGCGGGTTTGGGCACCGAATGTAACAGCACTGCCGACAGTGGGGGAAGACGTTACATCTACTGTTGACATTACTGTGTTTGGTGCAGTATATTAAAATGTGCTGTTTGTCCTAAAAATATGAACATTTGACGAAAAGTTTACTTGGTTAAACTGGCGGTCAGACAAGGTTGAAACATGCGGTATATAATAGCGAAAAGTGACATTTTCTTCATCTACTTTACCCACCCACCAGACTGGTAAGGGGCATGGTAGAATTCCGATGCGAGACCTTTTTTTGGCCGTCCACTGAGAAGTAAAACCTTTGCAATAAAACAAGCGTGCTATCTGAGAAGCAGAACTGCGCGATGTTTCAGCTTGTAGAGAGTTAATTACATCAGGGCAGAAATACGGAAAATATTCACCACGTGGATCGAGGAAATGTAACCATCGCCGTCTTCAGAGTGAAGGACGCGGTCTCATGTACATGTAGTTAGTTTTACATGGACATTTGTGACAAGAAGAAATGGAACATGCAGACAAAACACCGCTAATGCCCAGAACTTGGCGGAAGCAAAGCAATATTCCCAAGCAAAATCAACCCTACGAGTTCCCTTGTGAGATAATGGCCAGATTTGAAATATTTTTACTCGAATACAGGTTAAGGAACGAGCTGGGACTTGCGAACTGCATCGTAAATGGTCACTGAATCGATCACAACTACAGCGCTGCCAACAGTGGTAAAGGAGAGGGCAGAGAGGGCAGAGAAAACTAGCGAATACGTGAAATTTGGACTTTTACTGATATGCATCACCCTGCCTGGACACATTACCGTGAATTCAAACTAATGCAACAAAAATACCTTGATATGAAACGCGTTTTCCATCTGCTTGCTGTGAATTTTTTTTTAAATTTAATTTTCCATTTTCTAAGAAAATATTTCGGCTATGGCCGCATGAATGAACTTGTGAGCAAGATAATTGGATAATAATGAATTTGTCATAGCGCCACCGGAAGACGAGTGTTTTCAAACAATTATATTTTGTTTTCCGTTGATCTATGTTTGACGACAACTTTTGGGGAAGAGAAATAACCAAAAATGAATCTGCTACCAGTTTGATACGAATTTCATGCAATAAAGAGGTTTACAGTTGCGGGATAGGAGGCGGTAACGAGGTAGCCAGAGTTTTTATTTTTACACGTTTATGATCTTTATATACAAACACCGAGATATCTGAATCGTAGCTTTACGCACAATCTGAACGACACTGTAGCACTGATGAAATAGAACTGAATTAAAAGAAAAAGGTAAAAAAAATGTTATTTCCTAATTTGTTTTCCTATTACAAAGACAGAAATCACGACAGTCTGAACATGTTTCACTAGCCACTTAAAGATAAAAGATTCACATACATTCCATTTCCCCTCACGTACAACACAGCAGAACTCTCGCAGAAAACACCGTACATTCTTAAGTCGTTAAAAACATTTTAAAAATCGTCACAAGTTCTCACTTTCACACATGGACTCGCTCTCCTCTGATAAATTATGCACGGCTAAATACAATATTCTCACAAGCACTCCATTTACATTCATCGCATGTTTTTAAAAAAAAGTACATTATAATTTACAAAACTTGCAATGGCAAGCTTAGCGGAACGAATCCAAGACGTTGCCAGAAATTTTTCTTCAACTCGGGAAAAAAAGTTTAGGTGGTTCCAAGTTGGACCACATTACAATAGAATCGGGGAATCTAATTTTGTACACACGCCAGGGTTTGTTATTTTATTTAGTTTTTGTTTGTTTAAAAGGATTGAAAAGGATCAAGAAGTTCTGACGAAACGTTAACCGAATCCCACCAACAGACAACCAGTCCCATGACATTTTGTGGTTCGGTTCGGCTCATAGAATGGCTAAGTTTTCTGGTGGTGAGAATGTAACGTTCTATGAAAACGTCTTTTACTGCTGCCTGGCAAAAAAAAAAAACCGACTTGGCGACCAAAGAAAAACTACACTGATCAAAATCTGGATAAAATGAAGTTTTTCCGGTACTTAAAATGTGAAATACTGCTCGTGTTTACCTCATGGTGAAAACTTCCGAAACAATGTTCACACCGAATTTACCCAATTTAGTAAAATTTGAGTACTTAATGCTGTCACAATCTTGAATTCATTTCGCTCTCCATGTTAGCTCGGTATAGCCAGAGCTTAATCTCAACCTGAATACACTGATCCGATTTTTCTATTTTTCCCACCACTGGATACAATTTGTCTTGACAATCTAGTTAATATTTCATGTCGGGCAAAGGAACAATAGGGTTACTGAAACTATTTGACCACAATTACGAGCAGGACATTTGAATTAGGTCAGAATTACAATAACAGGCGTCAACTGCATATCAAATCCGATAGAAACTGGACGAAGAACTGTTTAAAAAAGGGATAAAATATAAGCTAAGACTAGATTCTCTCCAGACTTACCAGATCTGACATTTCATCATCAAGGATTTGACGTTCTTTGCTGACCTATATCAAATTCCTACAGCTTGACACTCTGGCCTCTGAAAGGTTAACAGTTCCCAGGGCGATGTCACGTGCTCAGGTTGTTTAGCGGAAGTGACATCACAGCCCAGATTGCTCCAATGTCCCTGAGGTAGGTCCGGCTTGAGGGGGTTCTGACATCGGCGTACAGAGCTTGAAGACAGTAAGGAGACTTGTCGGTAGGAGGCGGGATTGGTGTCCACAGGGACGTAACCGGGCAGTCTGGGAGCGGATGTGCCCTCACTTGTCTGCCCTTGTTCGTGGTGATTTCAACATTGTGCAGAACTGAAATAAAACAAGTCACGTTTAAAGAAGTGTGGAAGGCAACAGAGTGGTAAATGTAACAATAATGAGCTGTCTTGTCTTAAACAGACCAAATGTCAGAAAATTACACCAAGACATCTGTTCAGCAGTCATCCATCGACCCTACGAGTATACACATTTATCACGCCCTAAAACCCAAACTGAACCATCATTTGTTACGTCATTTTTACTGTTTAAAGAACTTACCGGCGTCGCCTAACAACGACACACCCGTCACGTGCTCTCCCGATTCCAGCTTCATTGCCGTCATCTTCGTCCGTGGCTCTGGTGCTGGGGATGATGTACTATTGTCCAGGATGCTGACATCACTTGCTGCAGGTACTGTAATTGATGATGGACTCGAGTTTTCCTTCTCCGGTGACAGCTGTCCCGGGCTTTCACCAGGTGGACAATTTAGTTCTGTCTTCCTGTTGGAGAAGTGCACAGGTTTCTCCGAATTTACAGGGCTGAACGCAGCAGATGTTTTACTATCTCCTAAAGTATAAAGTTTCTTGCGTCCATGACAAGCATACTGCAGTCCTATCTGTGTAATATACGGCACTTGATTGTGTCTTCGGTAAGAGAAATACAATTTCCTGAGTGTGTGTGCACTGTTACACAGGTTCATTACGTCATCCGGTGACGCCACAACCTCTTCACTGGGCAGGTAACGCGAGCTGCCAGATGATAGAAATGGTTGAAATAGATATTCCTGGCGTGTGTCAGGCGTGGTGACTAACGTCTCCGAGCGGCAGTATTCAATTTCATGATATGGCCGGTTACATACGGATGGTATTTCGTTTTTAGTACTTGGTTTCAAACGTTCTGGATATCTTTGATGTGTTTCAAGTTTAGTCTTTGTGAATGGGTCGGCGACTGACATTAACAGCGATTTCAAGTGACGGTCATGCTGAAGCGTACTGGATCTGTTTGCTCGGAGATAGATGGACACTGCCCGATGGACCTCGCGTTCAGATTCGGCGTGAGCCAGTGGGAATCCACGAGGTCCCAGGACAACACGATGGTCGTTGCTGAGAAGGAAGACGAGAAATTCTGGCGCCACTTTAAGAAACTCTGGACATTTCACGAGATAATGGAGGTTTTCAAATGCATAATCAGCACAAGCTGCAACCACGAGAGGTCTATGGACCAGCACTGCCACCAACAGCTCACCAATGCAAGTGTCTACAGCAAGTCGGTCTACACGAAATATATCACAAAATTCCGTTTTAAGATTTTTAAAATCTGAAATACTTTGAACATTCTTGTTGCACAATTTTGACATTTCTTTGAGGTAAAAGTTATTCAGAAATTCCACCAGCCGTGCCACATTGAGGTAAGGTTTAATGTCTTTCTTCCTGGGAAGTCTGTTGATGATAAAATCTGCTGATCGTTTCAGAAGAAGATAATCCCTGCTGGAGGGACTGATCACTTCAATCTCGTCATCGCTACGATTAGTCGCCAGCGAATTATTATTGAAGTCTCTAAAAGGCAACCTGGCACTCTGACGGGATTGTTCTCGGAGCCGTTTTCGGCGTTTCTTCCTGCTGGAGCTGTTGCCGAAACGTGCAGGGATTTGTCGAGGGGTTGCGTAGGCTTGTCGCACTGGTGAGACCAAATCTGTGGCGAGTTCAGACATCTGACCACCGACACCAGACGACTTGCGAGGATTTTGTAACGGTGAACTGGTGGAAATTGGTGTGGGAATTTTATTGGCTGGCGTTAGTGTTGGCCGATTAGTTGTCCCAGGATCAGGCAATGGAGATTGACAGGCTGTGCTCAAGTAGTTGCCGTTATCGTCAGCTGGAGAAACAGATGCAGTGGTGTGGGACACGTGAGTCTCGTGTAGTATATCACGCAATGATCTGGGTTTTGTATCAGCGACCAGCTGGTGTGGAATTTCAGGCTTGCTAGTCTTAAGTTTGTCTTCAACAGCGATTTTATTTCGCTCAAGAAACGGGACATTTTTGCCTTCTTGCTCGGTCTGGGTGGCTTTGGGAGTTTGTACTGCAACTGATGCTTTGAAACTTTGGTTCAGAGAGGTTTCAATCGTTTCAGGTACAATGTTCAGCTCTGTTGACGATATGGCCTTGGAGAACTTGAACCTGGGGCTCAGGCATCGTCTGACTGACCGTGGTGGGGACAGAAGACCGTCCAGTTTGTTCAGAACTTGTGGGGAGGTGACACTGCCCAGGGATGACAGCGATATACTTTGTTTTCTCTCTCCTGGTGTCTGCGACGGGAGCTCAGGCGTTCTGTGGTCAGTCATAGTCCCTGGAGTATCGTGTTCTGGTGATGTGCCAGCTGTTGACGGCGTCTTTCCTGTGCTGTCGTATCCCGACTCCAAACTCCGTCTTTGGCTCGAGTTTCTTTTTGTTGCCGATGGGTATTCCAGGATATTTTTGTCGACGGTAGTCACCTCTTGATCATCGTCTGAGGTCGGGAAAGAGCTAATGTCCATTTTGGAGTGTTCACTGGTCGATTGCCCGGTTCTGTTTATTGGAACCATTTCCACATCGGATGAGTCGCTTTCCTCTGATCGGGACATCTCGTTGCTATCCGTTGTCAGACAGTCTATAAAAACCAGTTTGGAGATGACACTGTCCTTGACACGTTTATTACGATCTGGCGTAGATGTCAGGTTTAGCGGGCTGGGTCGTTTGTTTCTGTACCTTGCCTTGTCTTGAGATTTAGGCATGGACGTCTCTGACACATTGGACGAGCTCTCATTTTCTGTCAAGGAGTCTAATAAAGCCTGGTCAGATTTGTCGGCCTGTATCAGCTGCCCCGCCCTCGCAAGCGTCTCGTCTTTAGCAAGGAAAGACAAATTGTCAACCACTTGTTTCCCATCTACAGCATTGTTAGCTTCGTCAAGCGGTACCATACCGAGGCCAGTGTTGAGACAGAATAAATGGTGAAGAGACACTTCGTCAGCGCTTTCCTTACGATCCTCACTCGACTCCGAACAGCTGGTGGATGGCTCGTGTTTGCCAGGGGACGCTGCCATGAATCCCACTCCAGAGGAAACGTCGGGTAATGAAACATGCAGTTTACGACAGGCTTTCCTAAGTGGTGCATCTCTTCTGAAGACACCGTAGGAAGGCACTTGCTTTCTGTCCCTAACAAACTTCAGAGAGGATGTTCCCATTTTGATTCCACGGAGATGAGGACTCTTGACTGAGACCAGTTCTTCATCAGTGCGGTCGTGGTAATCTGTACAATAGTCGTCTTCGAAGTAGCTGTCATTGAAAAATACGTTGTCATCCGCCTCGATGTATTCTTGTTCCGGGTCAGACAATTCGTCAAAAGGATCGTGGACAAAATAAGACCAGGACTTTGACAAGCCGGCCTTGATCTTCCGCTGTGCTGACAAACTTTGCTCCGTCTCGCCTGACCGTAAGGGTGGCATAGGTTTTATGTCGTCATTGTCGGTAGTTGGGGCCGAGCTGGGCCCTTCGTTAGCGTTTTTCTTCCTGTCTGTGATGTGCAGAAAACCGAGCAACGACTTGAAGGCACTTGCAGCTTTTCCTGTGGTCCGTGATCTCTTAATGACCCCTTGCGTCATTCCACCCGTATCCGACAGACGCTTGGAACCTGTCATTCCTCGTCGTAGATCTGAAAAAAAAAAGTCATCTTTACTCCCATAGGTCTGTTTTGTGTAACACATTTCTAGATTTAAGCGGCAGGTGAAATGGAAAATCAGTTTTTACACTGCAACATTTCTATTAATGAAGCATGAGAAAAATTGGACCAAAATTTCATTTCCAGTTTATTTTATTTTCTACCATCAGGTGTCAACTTAAGATTGACAGGTTACAGAATCCAGTTTCTCTAGAAAACGAGTTGCATTCTAAAGTGTTATTTCGTATTCTGTGTTAATAGCCGAGCCGCGCGTCAACTATAAACACGTTCATTTAGAGATAAACTCGCCTACCTCCCATTTCCCAATTTGGATGCCACGTCGAGTTGCCATTGGCAAGAACTCGTATCGGCAATATTTCCCAGTACTGTCAATTTTTTTTTCGCTACTTCGAGCCACTATAAGTGCAGTTTTGGATAGAGCTGAGACAAACTTAAGTGTTCTTGTAATTTTTCTACTAATCCCCATCCCGTCCAGCGGCCTGTACAAAATCGAGGGAATGATGCTTTTCTTTCCCACTTTCCTGTTCCTTCGAAGGGGCTCCCGATAATACGAGTATTTACAGTAAATCTAACCACTGCCTGGCCCCCAGCAAAGACGGTGTCAAATCGAGAAGGTGAAGTGAAGGACGTGTACATGTTTAGTTGGACACCTGTATCATGCTCTGAATGTAAATCCCTGAGCAGTGCGTTGATTTAAAAACACCCATCTAGAGGAATAACCCCCTAGGGGAGGTTCCATTCCTGCGGCAGCCCTATCTCCATCCATTTCGAGACTATAAAGTCGCATACTTGAAATGTCACGGCTGTGTGCCTCAAAAACCTCTCCCATCAACAGCAGGCCCCCAGCGTCTAGTCAGTTTTGCATTGCTTTTGTGGACTATGGGCTTGAAACGGGACTTCGCGCACTAGACTGAATTCAAAAAGTTCCCAAGTGTGAGGCAAAACCGGCGCAGATTCGATTCTGTGCACTGTTAGCTCGATGGTGTCTCGGAAAGAGGATCATACACAAAAAAAAAAAACGTAAAAAACTAAGGGTACCATACTAGATATCTAGTTATACAACTTCAGCCGGTCACATATTTCATATGCCGAGCCGCGAATTTACTGTAAAAACATCGATCTCGAGGACTAGCTTGCCAGTGGGGCGCTGCATCCTCCTTTCACCCCTCTCACGGACGTTCCTGAAGTCTATGTATCTCTTCTGCGACTGAAATGGAAGCCCTCCCCAAACCTATAGCACCCGTTTAGGCCCCGAGTGTTAATCGCCGAGCGCTAGCTGTAAAAATCCTAGAGGACTCGTTCGGGCATTAGAACCTCTCCGGTTTTGCCTATTCCAAGCGCAGTGAGACCTGTGTCGACGGTGTGCTTTCTCTAAACCCAAACTCGGAAGGTCTTCCGCCCGTCTGCGCCAGTCAAGAAAACACTACCCCAGCCCCTTTTCGCCTGATTAGTCAATCTGACTACCGCCCATTGATACAAACTGACTAGACCCTCACGCCCCCAGGTCCATCTGACCATTCCAATGCAGGTTGTTTAAGCTTATATCTTAATCATATTATGTTTGTTAACTTTTTGGTAAGTGGCGCGGACAAGGGGAAGACCCACTCCCCCCGCTCACGGACACTCCTAAAGCCGCGTCCTTGTATCTCTATCGTGGAACTCAAATGGACAACCACTACCTCCCTGTTGTGTTTCAAACAATGTTCTCACAGGACAAGAACACTTACCTAGAATACTTGCTGCCATCATGACGGAGAAATCTCAAAGTGCAGCACCTACATGATTGCCCTTGTGTGTGTGGGAAACCTCAGCGCCAGGCACGTCTTTCCAGATGAACTTGGATCAAAGCAAATCTCTCGTGTACTTCAATGATTCTAGTTTCAGAGTCAACGCAGGAGATCTTCTCGTGTAAAGTTCTGGCTTGAACTGACCTGCACGTGTGAGCCACTTGCTTTTTGAAGTATTCTCGCTGTTGCCAGGTACAAGTTGGCGGTGATGGTCAATGTCCCTGTCAAATTTTACTGTTTCAGCCGAACGGGTCAAGCGACTAGAAATATCCAAGTTAAAGCCATATTTACAAAACACAAGACAGTAAATCAGCGAAAACTTTTCGTCTGGCGTCTGTAGCAGCAAGTGAAAGTTATTCGCGACTATTGTAATTATATTATAATATAATGAAAACAGACACTTCGCCAGTAATTATTACTGTTATCATCATCACCATCATTAATATTATTGTATCATTATAATCATTATTATTCTAATTATTATTTCAAATCTCATTAATATTATCTTTATTATCATATTTTCCTCATCACCATTATTATTGTTTTCATCATTATTATTATTATGCCATCATTACTCACTTATCATTACTAATCCTGACCCTAATCCTGCTCACTATATAGAAAAAAATAGACACTATCGATCATGAGCTTGTCAGAGAAAACACTGTCAAATTTAGCCACATATTTGACAACCTGGCAAGAAGGGTTGTTCTTGTAGAATACAAACTGTTTTA
Source organism: Onchidella celtica (assembly GCA_963931925.1). NCBI lineage: Eukaryota > Metazoa > Mollusca > Gastropoda > Systellommatophora > Onchidiidae > Onchidella > Onchidella celtica. The sequence goes on from OZ007577.1 coordinate 20,916,912, forward strand.
CCCTCGTGAGTTTGCAATTTCTCCTTCTCGTGCTCACGAAGTATTGGATGGTATGTTGTGAGCAAAACTTCGTGCTGGCCATGATTTCGTTGGATTTTGACGTGTGTAACCCCCCCCCCCTTCTCCCACACACAAATACACAGCCCCCTGTTACATTATGCTTGCAAACTTCTGCAAAGTGAGAGTCCTCACCATAAAGGGTACATGCAGAAAATTGAATTGATATTTCTCTCACATATTACTTGCAACTCCTGTAACAAACAAAAAATACCATAGATAAAAAACTTCGAATCTGCCCCGCCTGTTACAGATCCAATCCAGTGAGCAACCAGAGTTGAGGACTTTGTGAGTGTGTGCGTGCGTGTGCATGCATGTGTGTGTGTTTGCGTGCGTGTGTGTGTGTGTGTGCGTGTGTGTGTGCGTATGTGTGTATGTGTGTGGACAGATAAGAAATTTACAAGTTTGTATGAAGGTGTCTGTGCATCTTAGTTCGTCTGAGCCATTCGTGATTTTTTTGGGGGGGGGGGGGGAGAGAAAAAGGAGAGAGAGGGGGACAGGAGAGAGAAGAGAAGGACTGAGAGACATACACACACATAAGAAGGCCAGAAAAGACGCAGAGAGAGAGAGAGAGAGAGAGAGAGAGAGAGAGAGAGAAATGAATAGGAAGACAAGCAACAAATACTCCCACACACCTAAACGTGCCTGCCCCCCCCCACACACACACACACAAACACTGAAAGAGAGAGAAGGAGAGACAGACAGACAGACAGGCAGACAGACAGAGAACGGCTAGAAAAGAAAGATCAATAGGGCATTGAATCAAGCCTGATTTGCATAGGTTTTAACTCACACTTGAACCTCTTTGAATCAACTGGTAAAACCCATGTCAGCCTCAATAGTGCGCCAGGTCCCTATTCATTCAATAGTCCACAAAAGGAGGCAAAACAGATTTGACTCAGGCACGTTGCGTGCCAAAGACAGACAGAAAGAAGACGGAAGCGTCACGGTCATTTCTAAGTCATATTTGGGTGCCTTTTGAAAATCAAAGAAAAGAGTTGACTCCAAATATAGTGGTAGCTGTTGTTTGGGGTGCAATGGAAAGGCCTCTCCCTGGGAGGACCTCCATGCTGATCAAGGTACCTCCCGTGCCAGGTAAAGACAAGCCCTCACATGGAACCCTCAAGGGAAAAGGTAAAGAGGCCGGCCGAAAAACACCTGGCGCCGGGGACTTGGAGGCAGGCACCAAGAAGGTGGGTCGCACCCGGGGACAGCTGGAACCACTGGCCCAGGAGCGGGATGCCTGGAGAGCTCTTGTTGGCGGCCTATGTACCAGGAGGGATCACAGGCAGAAGTGAAGTGAACTGAAGTTGTTTGGGGAGGGTAGTATTTTACATAAAAAGCTATAGGCGAACAGTGAACGCAATTCATTATTTTCTCTATTCGGTTTTGAAATCAGATGGCGCGTCCTTAACAAGATTCTGAAATGGTGATTTAGGTGGATGTGGGGTTCGTTTAAAAACTCGTAAGTCAACGAAATAAAACTATGTAACAGCTGAACGGTGCAACACGATTGTCTGATTAATTAAGGTGAGCATTTCATCTCAAAACACCAAAATAGAATAATACATATAAAATGACTCAGGCAATTATGAAATGACAGTGACGACATAGCGAATTCTTGAGCATTTGTAAACACACGGAATTTGGGGACAAATCCTCTACACTGATGACGTAATAGCTATCATTTTCTGAGTTTTGTCCACAAGGTTATAGAAAAGTTCCACCTTTCATCATTGACGCAGCGGCAAGTTGATTGTTTCCAAACTCTCTTGCAGTACTGTTAGCCATTTTCCCGCAACATTGTGTTGTTGTTTTTATTTTGACCGTTCGGCAAATGAAAACATTTCTGTGGTGCCCTCCTTCTCTTGATGCCCTAAGAAGGTGCTTATTTCCCTTAATGGTTAATCCAGGTCTGCGCTCTATCGTTCATCTGTTTTCTGTCTATCTCCGTTCCTTTTGCTCGACAAAATGTACAAAATTAAAGAAAATCCACAGACGAAAATTTCTGGCAACCAATTTTATTCGGAGTTCCAGTGGAAATAAACACAAAAAAAAACAACAACAGGCAATCCAGCATGGCAATACAAATAGAATATTGTAATACTGTGGGTATAATGGAAAATTACTGTGGGTGTAATGGAAAATTACACACCTTTTACATTATCAGAAACATTAGTTAGAAAAATCACATTACACAATAACGTTTGAGAAACTTCGGTCATGGACGCTACCCTGCTTTCAGACTGAACTTGACGCGTATGTTGTTGGTAAAATAGCGGGTTGGAAAGGTAAAGGGTGAAGGGGGGGGGTGGGTGGGGGAGCGAGGGGATTTGGGAGTTGGTGTCCAGGGGAATGATAATATAATTTAAACACACAACCACAGATAGATAGATAGATAGATAGATAGATAGATAGATAGATAGATAAATGGATGGATAGATGGATGGATGGATGGATGGATGGATGGATGGATGGGTGGATGGGTGGATGGATGGATGGATAGATAGATAGATAGATAGATAGATGGATAGATGGATGGATGGATGGATGGATGGATGGATGGATGGATGGATGGATGGATGGGTGGATGGGTGGATGGGTGGATGGGTGGATGGGTGGATGGATGGATAGATAGATAGATAGATAGATAGATAGATGGATGGATGGATGGATGGATGGATGGATGGATGGGTGGGTGGGTAGATGGATGGATGGATGGATGGATAGATAGATAGATAGATAGATAGATATAGATAGATAGATAGATAGATAGATAGATAGATAGATAGATAGATAGATAGATAGATAGATAGATAGATAGATAGATAGATAGATAGATAGACAGATAGATAGATAGATAAAGTGAGAGTGACACATACATACAAACGCATACACAAGCGAAAGTAAGAGAGAGAGAACGAGAAAGAGAAAGAAAGAGAAACAGCGAGAGAAACAGGTAGGGAAAACTGAGATAACTGGAAGGACGAAAAATTAAAGCAACAGTAATCAGGAGAATCGAGAAACAACAACAACAGCAACAATAAAAACATCAACAACAACATTGTGAAACAGTTCTTCCTATACTTTGCTAAAAAAAAGACACAACGAATGAAAAAACATCTCACCTATTCTACTCTATAAACTCAGGAATATCACCCACCTTGAGTCTTGCAGAGTTGCAAATGGCCCAGGAATTAAATGTAAAAAAAAAAAACTACAAAAAAAAAACAAACTTTGTTCAAAGTTGAACAGAATATTGATTAATTTCCGAGGCACACGCTTTACAAATTGAAAACAACTTTCAGCACTTTCTTAAAAGTTGAACAGAATATTCTTATGTCCAAGGCACACGCTTTACAAATTGATAACAACTTTCAGCACTTTCTTAAAAGTTGAACAGAATATTCTAATGTCCAAGACACACGCTTTACAAATTGATAACAACTTTCAGCACTTCATTAAAAGTTGAACAGAATATACTAATATCCAAGGCACACGCTTTACAAATGATAGTTAAAAACAAACCAAAAAACCAAAAAACCCCTTATAATACAGCGTTTAGTCTAGAGGCATTGTCTCTGACCCAGTCTTCAAAGGAGCGTAAACTGGGATTCATTTGTTTGGTGACAGACAAGTTGTACTTCTGGTCCACCCGCTGGAAGAATTGGAACATGTTGGCCCAGTCAGTGCAGCCTTTCAAGTCATAAGCACGGCGTTGGTAAAAATCATGTACAGTCAACTGTGGAGCAGGAATGAAATCAGATTTTGTCACATTCATCCTTGGGGGGGGGGGGGGGGGACTGGGATTTCTTGTCATTGTTCAGCATGGTATGGCTCTTATCAGAGACCAGCCTTGGCCCTCGACAGGCCGAGTGACTCTGAGAGCCTAAATATCACTGATAGGAAAAATTAGGTTCGAAACCGAGACATCTCGCATTTCCGTCAGGTGTACAAACGACTTGGTCAATGCGGTATTAATGCTGATATCGACACTTGAAACTAAACAAATGTTGATTTTCTATTTCATAACTCTTCGTATTTAGGAATTGGAAACTGGTGTTTTGAATCAATTCAGGCCAGCTGGCGTGTTTGAGCTCTTTATTTCAGGAGATTTCGCTGTTCTTGGCGTGTACACCTGACTTTTCTTGCTTTTATTTTTCTTGTTCATGTTTTTGTGTATTTTTGTGGTAGGGATTTAAATTTTTTTCATCTTTTTTTAAATTTGTCCGGGTAGCCGGCCGTGTGAGGCCTACTCCTCTCGATTTCCTACTGCCAATTTATCTTTACCGTGCGCAATATGCACAAGGGCCAGGCCACATGGTGCAATGCAATGCAATTATGAAAATATAGTATCTCCAGCCCCCGCGCCTCCTCAGCCAATTCCCCAATATTACTCACTCACATAGATATATACCAATTACTAACTTTCTGTTTTGAGATAACACAACCACTTGATTGTCTAACACATGTGTCAGTGGTCAAACTATTTGGCACAGTCCAGCTGGTACAACGCAGTGCATTTATAGAAACATTGTAACTCCAGCCCCATCTCCCTTTCAGTCCCCCCCCCCTCTCAATTTCTCACCCATCTAGTTATACCAATGATTAATATTATTCTGTTTTGAGATAACACAATCATTTGATTGTCCAAAACATTCCAGTGGTCAAGCAAATTGCCATTGATGATTAAATCGACTATCACTCACTTGTTTGTCTTTGAATACCCTCGGCCGGAGGTACTTGGAAAATATCAGAGCCATTTCTCGAATAGTCAGCTTATCTCCGCAAACACTGAGGGTTTTGTTCAGGTAGGACTCTTTGTGACGTAAGGCTGTCATTACGATAGGGCCTACGTCTTCAACACTCATCATGTCTAAAGGTGTAGTGCCCATTGGGATCTCTGAGTATAGAGGGAGAGACACAGAGTACTATGTATTGTAACATAAGACAATGGGAGGTTGACAGGATCTGCAAACGTACTTACTTACCTACTTACATAACTGCCTTCCTATCCATCTATCTGTCTGTCTATCTATCTATCTATCTATCTATCTATCTATCTATCTATCTATCTATCTATCTATCTATCTATCTATCTATCTATCTATCTATCTATCTATCTATCTATCTATCTATTTATCTATCTATCTATCTGCCTGTCTGTCGACTGTCTATCTATCTATCTATCTATCTATCTATCTATCTATCTATCTATCTATCTATCTATCTGTCTGTCTGTCTGTCTGTCTGTCTGTCTGTCTGTCTGTCTGTCTGTCTGTCTTTCTATCTATCTATCTGTCTGTCTTTCTATCTATCTATCTATCATCATCATAATCTATCTGTCTATCTATCCGTCCGTCCGTTCGTCTGTCTGCCTGCCTGTCTGTCTGCCTGCCTGCCTGTCTGTCTGTCTGTCTGTTTGCCTGTCTGTCAGAGAGACCAGTATCTCACTTTGTGGTAGATTAAACAAGAAATGGAAAAGACAGTTGGCTTCATTTCACTAGTGTTTCTCTCATTTTTTTTTTGTAGTCTTGATTAATTATCAATACCCGTAGGTGGCCAGCTTCACACAACGGCACAAATGTCCCGGTAGTCTGTCGTACATTGGTCATTAGAAAGAGTACTTTGAATTCAATGCGAAATAGATAATTAAAAAATAATCAAAGAATAAAAAATGAATAAATAAATATAAAATTAAATATTACAAATCATACAGAAATGTACATTCAGATGATATAAATAGTTCATGACTGTATTCATACTAATTTTGTTAGTCGGTATGCTTTACCTGGCTTGTTTTAAGATAATATTTTCAAAGAATTGTGATGCAAATGGACATAACTCCAGAAAAGGGCCCGGGGAAGGGAGGGGCAAAGGCTTGGCTCCTTTTGTTACCATCCTACTTTAATTCTGGCCTCTCTCCTGTTCTCCAACTGCCAAGCCAAGACGCCGTAGACGACTGACGAGGAGAACCAATGAAAAGCAAGTAGGAAACTAGAAGCTCGACAATCGATCTAATAGAGGTCCAACAGCATTATGCAAGAAGCCCTGAGAATTAAAGATTTATTTTCATTTCAGCCAGGCTCCTGTCTCACCTATGTCATAGTTTCTGCCGTCAGCTGTTCTCGGTCTGAACTGGTCCAGCATGTCTTCATAGTACACTGGCATGATGAGGCTGGTCAAGGGCAGGCCAAGGTCACGCATGTACTGTTCAATCTCTGCTTTAGCCACAAGATGGCGGGCCATGATGCTGCAGATGTTGTTGGAATGAAGTTGTGAGCTGACGATCACGTGTTGTACCTTTTCCTGGAAAGGAAAAATGACGACATTCCTGGAAAATTCTATAACTGACATCTTAAATTACTGCTGCTTACATTTTTCGTGATCAAAGATAACATCATAATAAAAAATAATATTCTGCTACAGCAAAATTGAGTCAAATTTGATGAAAGGAATTAAGCAAAAGTTGATGCTTAAGAGGGTATCATACTACGCCTGGAACGGCTCAGACAGCTGCTGGCAGATAAGAGGTACACAATAATTGCCCGTATTTTGTTCGTAAATAATAGGGAAGACCCTATCAACTAAGCCCGGTCAGACACAATCACCCTTTGCCATTATTTCTTGGGTGTACAGTTTCCTTGTCAGCAGCTGGCTGTGTCTGACCTGGTTTAACATGCTATCTCCCTTTAATGAGTAACTCCAGCCAACCAAATCTTTATAAATAAGAGCGAGCAGCAAAATTTCCCCTCTTATTGCATCGAGAACGAAACAAATTTTGTTGTTTTTTTTCATCATTATTAGCATGTTTTCTTTTAGGAGTGCCGAGTCATTTTCTGTGGAGACCGACTTCATTTCGGAATGCTGAAACTGTCAGAACACCAAATGTTTAACTGCTGTTTGACTTACCGACTTACAGTAATCCGCGATCAGACAGCCCTGGGCTATTTCTGTGTCCAGGCAGTTTGGGTCATCAAAATTGGTGGCTGTGTTGACAAAGCAAACGTGAGCCGCGTTCAAGATAAGTTGAAGACCGCTCCTGGGAGAAGGTAGGGTTGGGAAACAATGTAAAACAAATAAAGAATCAAATATACGTGGATCTAGCGAAATCAGGCCTTGGGTGAAATGTTTACACCTCTTTAATAAATCAAACTAAAATATTTTTGAGACAATTTCAAGCAAAATATTTTAACAGAATTCAGAAAAATGGCTAATCTTTCATTTTGAAAGGAAATCTCAACTTCCATAGAAAAATTTTTCTCTTTTGGAGCGGTTTTCTCAGGAATTTGGTCTTTCACCTTAAGCCTGACTTGGTCAGATCCACTCACAAATACAGAATGTCAGATGCAACACTAAATTTTAGTAATCCTGAAATGCCCACAGCACAATGAGTCAAATCAGATCCGATGCAGTTTTGTGAACTCTGGAATACATAGGCCGTGGGTCGAAAATCAAAGCTCGTCTCTAAACGAAGTTTCGCTACACACCCAATGAGTAAAGCTGAACCTGGTTCACATGAGTTCCTTACGATCCCATTGAACGAAAAATAAAATGTTGTGATTTGTAAACGCGTAATTTGTAAAATACTGTTTTTTGGATAGTTCATTATAGGCAACACTCCCAAGTTTCGTTCTCCCAATAATTTCAGTTCTTGTTTGTCAAAAGAGTGTTGATCTCAGAGACAAAAGGACAGTACATTCAATTGAATTATTTTAAAAAGCTGCAGCAGAAAGATGAAGACACGGTATGTATGCGTGAATGTGAGTTGGATTTTTTTTTTCGGGTGGGCAGGGAGGGGGAGAGGTGGGGCTACGGGGCAAGGGATAATGCGTGTTTGGGGGAGGGGGCAGGTCTGGGGAAGGGCAAGGGATAATGCGTGTTTGGGGGAGGGGGCAGGACTGGGGAAGGGCAAGGGATAATGCGTGTTTGGGGGAGGGGGCAGGACTGGGGAAGGGCAGGGGATAATGCATATTTGTGTATGTGGAGGAAATAATCCAGAAGACAGTGTACAGAGATGGCTTTATAAACAAACAAACAAAAAATAAAATAGAGATTGTACAGGCAGATGACAAGGAAGGTAAACTTAAAATTTTCATCCTTTGTTTCACCAGGGGATGAACGGTTAAGCGTCGGTCAGTTCGAACGACAGCTAGAATATTCTTCTTTCAGTTCTCACCTGTCATTTAGGTCATAGTTCATGAGATCGACCCCAGAGTCCACCAGGTCCCTGGCTCTCTGGCTCTGTAAATCTCTGGTCACGCCTCGAACCCAATACTCTCCCGACCTGGCCAACGCTCTAGCTACTGAGCCACCCTGCATGCCCGTGGCGCCAAAGACCACCGCTGTTTTCTTGTGTGACATCGTCTCTGGGAGATTTATGTTCTTATTTGTTGATGTTGTTGTTGTTGAAGAAGATGGTGATGATGGTGGTGGTCATGAAGTTCAGTTGCAGATGCTGCTGCTGTTGCTGTTGTCGTTGTTGTGCTTGTGTTTCGCTGGTTGATATTCACTTCTGACAATGCTGGTGGTTCTACAGATGTTTATGTTGCATGCGCTTGGAGAATATTGGGCGCAGCTTCAGCTGCAGCTGGGGTGATTGTTTCCTAGAGGATTTCAGTACTATGGTCGCTGCTGTTTGGCCGTTTGGTGAGGGGTGGCCGTTTAAAGAAATTCTTAGAAAAAAACGTGTTGTCGTCTCTATTGCAAGTGTGCAGTGGGATGTTGAAGAGGTTGTTGGGGTCACCTGTGATGGAATTGGTGGCGTCGTGGTGGTAATTTTGTTTCTGGAGCTACAAATCCTTCATCTGAAATATATAAAATGTTCAACAAATTGGCTAATGTTATTATAGCATTATTGTTATGTACTAAGTAACAATGAGGCGGAGATAGAGAAATTAGAGACAGAAAGAGTGAGAAAGAGAAGAGAAGAAAAAGAGAGAGAGAGAGAGAGAGAGAGTGAGAGAGAAAGAGAGAGAGAGAGAAGATTAGAAAGAAAGAAAGAGAGAGAGAGAGAGACAGACAGAGAGAGAGAGAGAGAGAGACAGAGACAGAGACAGACAGACACACACACACACACACACACAGAGAGAGAGAGAGAGAGAGAGAGTCAGGGAGAGAGAGATAGTGTCTAAACTACTAAAAAAAAGGTAGGAGAAGGAAGACTCTACAAAAGGATCATGGACATAGACGTACATTATTCTCTGCTAAAGACCCGCCACAACAAGCACTAAGACCTAAGTATATAAAACAGCGGACAACAGGAATTCGCTAGTCTGTTCTTTACAGCTTCACGCTCTAACGACCATTCATGACACGGCTCGATAATACCAATCAATCAGTCGATAGCTATTGATCACCCAGTCAATCATACTGATAGCTGAATCGGGCTTAATGGAGAAGTCCTATTTACTAGTCTTCGTGTTTTCGCTGGGAAACCTATTCTCTAACTGATATCTTCTTCCAGTGTCTGCCGTTAACTTTTGTCGTCGAATCTTAGAAGTATCTTTCTCAGATTTCAGATTTCAGAATTGACCTCACAGTCAATCATCTTTATTTTTGAATCACATTTTTTTTTAATGGAGAAGTCCTAATTATTAGTCTTCATCAGCCTGGTATTATTTTCTCTTAAGGTCTACAATTATACAACATCTTTGAATCTTATACTGTATCTTTCCTAATTAATCAAATTGATTTTTGAATCATAAACAGAGAAGTCCTACCTATTAGACTCGTGTTTTCGCTGCAAAACCTATCCGTATGTTGCCCCAGACTCTGCAGGTATGAATGTGCCTTATCTGTGAATCCTACTGTAGATTTTTCTCATTTCAGAACTGATTAGGGTGAACATGTATTAGGGTCATGGAGACTCAGGGGGTAATGATGGCAAGGTGCTTGGGTAGTGAGGCACACTAGCTGCTTCCCCTTAAGTACCCCCAAACCTAGCTGTACTTGTGCAGTGAAAAGGGCGTGCGTCTGCTGTAAGTCCTCTGGTTTGGCACACCTCTCTTACCTCAAGATCGTTGTGCGTGAGCGAAGAGCCACATCCTTCACGAGGTAACCCGGTTAACCTAGACCTCGCGGTCCAGGGACAGAACACAACGGATCTAGAGGAGACAACCTCGATAAAAAACCCCAAGCTCAAGGTCAACGTGCCGAGGTGCTGAATGGCGGAGGGATAGAAGTCACTAGCGTCACCTTGTAACGGTATCTGGTATGCAGGCTCTGCCAGATGAACGGCTTTACTTCCTTGCGAAAATCAACCGTCAATGATATTTTCAACTTTTTTAAACTTATTAGAACCCTCGCCGGAGCTACGGAGCACGTGCCCTGAGCTTGAGGTCCCGTTTAATGTTGGGACAGGGAACAGTAGTAGGAGGAGGAACAAGAGAGGAAAGAGAGCCGGCCGGCGAAGAAGATGCCACCGAGCAGGAATGCGGCAACACGAAACGAAAGCCCAGCGGTTAGCCAAAAACAATCTGCGACTCTGCTTCTGGAACTGCCGGAGCGCGCGCCAAAGGGGAGAAATTTTGGAACGCCTTGCGTATGACACAGACATCCTAGTCCTGCAGGAAACAAGAGGCAGACAAGAGAGTGGTCAGATCCGGGTCTGTGGATTTCAAGCCATCCACGAAGACGAAAAACATGGACAGGCTATTGTGATCAGGGATGGTCTCACAGCAACTAACCTAGATCTGAAGAGGCACACAACTGACAAACTTCAAGTGCATGGTGTCAAAATACAATATGCAAACTTCGCCATAAACATAGTTAATATATACGCTTGTAACAGCACGTTTACCCATACGGATGAGTGGAACGTCCTACAGGATATATATTCCACTTTAAAAGGAGAGGTGATTTTGTGTGGTGATTTCAATGCTAGAATGCCACTATTGGGTAATTCACCAACAAACCCACAAGGAGAGGAGCTCGAAAACTGGTTGTTGGGATCAGACTTGATCTGCATCAATGATGGCACAGCCACGAGGATTGCACAGAAGCCTGGAGAGACAGATGGCTGCATAGATCTCGCGCTAGTTACACCTCGACTTGCAGGACTGTGCAAATTCACAACACTTAGGAGCCATGGTGGTGATCATGTTCCCTGCATGGTCCTTATAAGGCAACAGAGAACACCAAAGGCCAGGCATAGGAGGAAGGCATTTAGATATCTACGGCCATCAACTGAAGGAAAACTGTTGGACAGATTGCGCCAACAAAGGCACAAGAGAAATAGGCAGAGAAAGAGGACAAGATACAAGCAACCACCATGGTGGAATGATAAAGTAGATGAGATATGGGCATACAAGAGACAAGCGACAAAAATATGGCAAATGATGCGACAAAGTGTAACACACACAGTGGAAGAAGTTGAAACTGCTAAGGAAGAAATGAAAAGGGCAGCGCAAGATTTCAAGATAACAGCCAGGCAGGCCAAGAATGAACAATGGGAGGACTACTGCAGCAATGTACGGAATGACAGGGCGCTGGGAGAATTCTGGCCGCTACATAAACGTATGAGCAAGCGGGACACATCCACAGTAAGCGGGACACATCCACAGTAAGCAGGCAGATTAAGGCGGACAACGGTGTCATTCTGGATACAACTGAAAATAAAGGACCAGCCTTTTTGGAGCGGTACATACAACAGACTGATCAGGGAAATTATGACGAAAGAGTCAGAATGAAAACGGAATTACAAGAACTCACTAATAGCACAGCATCCGTAATTACCTTTACAGTTGAAGGCATTAAGTCTATGTTGTCAGCCTCAAAAAACACTGCACCAGGACCCGATCAAATAGACTATAATCAGCTAAGGAGCTTATCTGACGATGAACTGCAGGAACTAGCCGACTTGTATAATGAGAGTCTGATGCTGGGGGACGTTCCCGAAGACTGGTTGCACAGCTACTTGGCAGTGATACCTAAGCCAGGCAGAGATCACACCAAACTAAATGGTTACCGAGTGATAACAATGCAAAACACAGTTGGCAAATTAATGGAGAAAATGGTTGCACAGATCCTTGCAGCTGACCTTGAGTATGGGGAGGCACTACCAGCGACCCTTGGAAGCTATAGAAAAGGAAAGCACACATGGGCAAATGCAGCAATATTTGCTTATGACACATATGAGGCATTTCAGCGAAAGGAAGAGACACTGGCTGTGGCGGTGGACCTGGAAGATGCATATAACAGAGTATCATATGAGCGACTCCTGAGCCTGCTGGTTGAATGTGAGTTAGATCCATACCTGGTCAATTGGGTCGCCAGCGCCCTGATGAAACGCACAGTATCATTACGTTTGGAGCAGTGGGTGTCAGAGCCAGTCACTATCACGCCAGGACTTCCACAGGGATCACCGCTATCTCCAGTTCTCTACAATATCTACACTAGTCGGCTAGCCAACATAACCATTCCCAGGGGCAGAGTTCTTACATTTGCGGATGATGCACTGTTATATACATCAGGCACAGAACAAAACGCCATGGTTGACGTTATGGGAGAAGCGTTGAATGAGGTTGACTCATGGTGTGAAGAGCACAATGCTGTGGTAAACCCTGCTAAAGCAGCAGCACTTTGGTGCTCACTAGACAATCACATAGTGCAGAAAAGCCTTGAACCAGTGAGAATGGGAGGCGAGGATGTCGAGCGTGTAACGGAACTTATATATGGCCTTTAGCGTCTTTACAGACGGTCTTAGCAGCTAGAATATTCACTTTCACTTTGACTGACAGCTTCTCTCGTGGCTTATTCTACCAATGTTTGACCCGAGAGTGCGATGGCAGTGATTGCAGGTCAGTCTTTTGGGTTCACTTTGGCGAGTGTTTTCATTCCGCCTCTGTCGTTTTGTCAGGTATGTTTCTTTTGCCTTCAAGTCTATTGCGAGCGTGCCACTGCGCAATTTTTGTCTCCATCTGCTTCGATCACTTGCAAGGTTCTCCCATTCATTGGGGTCGATGTTGAATGCTTTCATCGTGACCTTGCAAGTGTCTTTGAATCGCAGATGTGGCCTACCTCTGGGTCGGTTGCCAGTAGCAAGTTCCCCGTAGAGAATTTGTCTGGGGATGCGATCATTTTCCATACGGTGGAGATGTCCAAGCCACCGCAGTCTTTTTTTGCCTAGGAGAGCCTGAGTTGATGGAATGTTGGCTCGGCTCAGAACTTCGATATTTGAGATCCTGTCTTGCCACTTGATCTTGAGAATTTTGCGTAGGCAGCGCAGGTGGAAGGAGTTGAGGGATCTTTCATGTTTGGAGTAGGTGGTCCATGTCTCTGAGCCATACAGCAGGGTGCTTAGGACGCAAGTTTGGTACACGAGTACCTTTGTTTTGATGGTCAGCTTGCTATTGTTCCACACCCTTTTTGAGAGTTTGCCAAAAGCTGTGGCCGCCTTTCCTATTCTGGCATTTATTTCAGTTGTTATGTCTGTGCTACCACTGATGGTTGAGCCTAGGTAGCAGAATTTTCCCACTTGCTCCAGAGGAGAGCCATTCAGCATGATTGGGTTGGAGTTTCTCAAGCCTTGTGTCAAAACTACAGTTTTTGAGACACTGATCTTTAGCATGAATTTGTCACAGGCTTTGGCAAGGCTATTGATGAGAGCCTGGAGCGTGGTTTCATCGTGGGCCACGATTGCAGCATCATCTGCGAAGAGGAGCTCTTGTAACATAATATGCTCTGTACGAGATTTTGCTTTTAGTCTGGCAACATTAAAAATGGAGCCGTCCACTCTGGTGTTAATAAGTACTCCACCTGAACATTGACCAAAGGCATTCTTGAGTAGGGCTGCAAAATATATACCAAATAAGGTAGGAGCAAGAACACATCCCTGCTTCACACCGCTGTTTACAGCAAATGAATTGGATGTGCAGCCCTCAAAGTTGACACATGCCCTCATGTCAGTGTGGAAGGATGCAATAAGTTTTAGCAATGTTGGTGGACAGCCTATGGATTTAAGGACTGCATACAGGCCAGATCGGCTTACGGTGTCGAAAGCCTTTGTTAGGTCCACAAAGCATGTTATAAGCGGCCTGTTTTGTTCTTTACATTTTTCTTGGATTTGCCGAAGTGCAAATATCATGTCAATAGTTGATCGTTTGCTTCGAAAGCCACATTGTGTTTCTGGTAAGACTTTTTCCGCCAGTTGTTGAAGGCGGCAGAGGATGACGCGAGCAAAAGCCTTTCCAGTAATGCTGAGGAGGGATATGCCTCGATAGTTGTTGCAGTCGCCTTTGTCTCCTTTGTTCTTGTAAAGTGTGACAATTTTGGCGTCTCTCATATCATGTGGTATCACGCCTTCTTTCCAACACTGCAGTAACAGATTATACAGGTGTGGTAATAGTGGGCCTTTTAGGTCTTTTAATACCTCTGCAGGAATGTTGTCACTTCCTGTGGCTTTTCCAGCAGACAGGTGGTCGATTGCATTGGAAAGCTCGACTAAGGAAGGTTCAGCGTCAAGTTCGGCCATTATTGGCAGTTTTTGGAGGTGTTCCTCAAAATCTGGTGGAATATTTTTCTCAGTTGAATACAACAGAGAGTAATGCTCTACCCACCTATTCAGTTGTTCATTTTTATCTGTGATGGGTTCACCATTTACAGACTTAAGTGGGGCGCTTTTGGTGATGATTGGCCCAAGGGCTACTTTCATCTGACTAAAGGCGGTTTTCATATCTCCCTTTTCATTTGCCTCTTGTATGCTGTTACACAAGTCTGTCCAGTATTTGTTGGCGCAACGTCTTACCTCCAGCTGAAGTTTAGCTTTTGCATTTTTCAAACAAGTTTTTGTACTCTGATTGCAATTTTTGTTATACTCATTGAAAGCAGATTTCTTTTGCTCAATGAGAGGTAGGAGAATTTCGCTGTTCTGGGCTACCCAGTCGTTGTTTGAAACTTTATGCTGTCCAAAAGACTTGATGGCACAGTCATGAATTTTTGAACTGAGAGTGTTCCATGTTTCATCTACCGAGTCACATTGGGTGACATTATCCATGCTTTCAGCAAATAACTTTTCAAATGACTTTCTATTTGATTCATCTCTGATTGCTGTTACATTGATCTTAGGGATTGAAGGGGCTTTTGATCTGTATATTTTCTTGGCCGAAATTTTGATTTTGCTGACTACCAGTGCATGGTCGGTGTCACAGTCAGCACTGTGGAGGGAACGAGTTATTTTTATACAGCCCAAACTCTTCCTCCTTGAGAGAATAAGATCTAATTGATGCCAATGGCCAGACCTGGGATGGCGCCATGATGTTCTTTGGCATCTCTTAAGGTCAAAGTACGTGTTTGTAACACATAATGAGTTTACGGAGCATAGCTCCAGAAGGCGCTGCCCGTTTTCGTTGATGTTGCCAATGCCGAAGTGCCCAATGCACTTTGGCCATGCGGAGTGATCTGCTCCCACTCGAGCGTTAAAGTCACCCAGAATTAGCAGGCCTTCGGTGAGAGGGATGTTGTGGAGAGTCCTCTGCAATGCCTCGTAGAAAATGTCTTTGGTTTCGTCAGAGGAGGTAAGTGTTGGGGCATAGACACAGATAATGTTGGTAAAACCAGACCGGGTGTTCAGTCTGAGTGTCATGATGCGTTCTGACACTCCAATTGGAGTTGCGATCGAATTGATAAGGGAGTTTTTTACGGCGAAGCCCACGCCGTGGATTCTCGGCTGTTCGCTGCTAAGGCCCTGCCAGAAGAAGGTGTAGTTTTCTTCTTTGACTGACCCGGAGTCGGGAAGTCGAGTTTCTTGAAGGGCAGCGATGTCGATGTTTAGTAGCTGAAGTTCTCGATCAATAATTTTGGATTTCCTGATGGAGTCAATATTAGTGAGATCTTGCTGTTGCAAGCCTGGGCGCATTGTTCTGACGTTCCAGGTACCAAGTTTTAGTATTTTTCTGTTTTTGTCAGGTGCACACTTTACGTCAGCTTTTTGACTTTTGGTCTAGCTCCAACCACCTTATGAAGCAGGCTGACGTGGCGGAACAACACCCAACTGCCTGGGGGCTGCCCAGGTTACGGCGGGCGGTAGTTGATCAATGCAGCTGAAAAGCCGCTCCCACCGACAGAGGGGACCCCTGGCGCTCATCCGTACGCCAAATGGATTGAGCTTATCACCGGTAACTGCCACCTCCCGTGTTGTGCCCATCCGTAACGGATGGCTGGAGTGTCCTCTCCAAATCGGAAATGGGTGGGCTTATAGAGGAGAGACAGACGCTTGCCAAGCCCGAGCAAACGCCTCCTCGTTTTGCTGCCTTGCCTGGGCTATTTTTAAGAGATGGTGCTTTGCCCAGAGGCACCACCCCTCTCTCTGCCATTCTAGTTAAACCCAAGGGAGAGACCAGGTCAATACATTTGGAACTAGTCCGGCTGCAGGAGATGCTGGAAGCCAGTTTGATGCAGTTCTCCCTGACAACCACCTTCGGGTCTCCACTCCTGATTTTCTGTCTGGGTTTACTCCCATAGCCTTTGCTATCATAGCAACACACAAGGCAGTGTGGTATTTGTATTCAGGGTTACCTTCCCCTAGTCTTCCTCTCTCCCGAGATGACCCACAAGACAGTGGGGGTGACAGTAGCAGGCTGTATTGTGTACTGTCATACAATAGCAGAAAACTCTGGCCTGACATGAGCCACGGAACTTAAATACCTTGGAATAAAGTTTGACAGAACCCTCTGTTTTAAAGAGCACGTGAACCACATAGTGAAGCGCTGTGCAAGTGGACTGGCTGCAGTAAAGACAATGGCCGCCCTCGGATTAGAACAGCGCCAATTGCTTATTCTTTTCAAAGCCACAGTGCTATCAGTCATCGACTATGGTCTGGGCATCGTCACAATTTCCAAGACACAGTTGATGAAATTGGAAAAGATTCAAAACACTGGAATGAGAATCATCCTTGGATGCACCCGTGACACCCCAATAGCAGCAATGAGATACATCCTCGGGCTCCCCAGTATTGAACAAAGGCACACACTAGCCCAGGTTAAGGCAATGTTTAGAGTGGCGAAAGACCAAAAACATCTGCTGCATGACCAGCTGAATGTCAGGAAAGGTAGTAGAATAAAGCGAGGCAGATCATGGTTAGCTGAAGCTGAGGCCACTGTACAAAAAGTGTGTGAACTTGACAATGTGCGAAGGGGTGAGGAGTATGTGAAAGTGGACGATAAGATGGCCGGCAAGTACACTAGAGTGGTGATCACCGTGGGCCGAGAATGCCGTGAGAGGGCTGCATGTGCCGTTAATGCGGACGTGCTGGAACTGGTGCACGAGAACAGCAGGACAGGAGATGCGGTGGTGTATACAGATGGATCAGTCACTAAAGGAGAAAGATCTGGATGGGGTTACACGGTCAGCGTTGATGGCAGGACAGTGGCAGAAGATGGAGCTGCATATCAAGTCACAACATCTAGTATGAAAATGGAGGAGGTTGCCGCTGAATACGCACTTGCATGGTTACAGAGGAGCACCCACACATGTGCCGTCATTGTGACAGATTCCCAGAGCATGCTCAGGAAAATAGAAACAGGATACCTCAAACCTGAATGGGTGCAGTATCTGCACGACAGTAAACTGAAAAGGCTGACTTGGATTTTCTCCCCTGGACACGCTGGAGTATCTGGAAATGAGAGAGCGGATAAGCTTGCTGGTGAGGCCCCAATGCAAGGCTCTCTTAGTCTCGGGGAAAATGAAATTCTCGCAGCTTTGAGAGAAACAGCACCACAGGAAGACGGGGACACCATTGAACGTATAAAACTGTTTGGGCATCAGAGAGGCTGTGGAGTCAAGAGCCGGTTGTGTGGTACTGCAAGACGACTGTTCAATCAACATCTTACTGGAGTTGTTAGTGAGAAGACCTTGTCCGACATGATGGCGCGGAGAGCTGAGCACGTATGGGTGTGTCCCGAGTGCGAGGAGGCTGGTTCTACACCAAACAAACAAACAAACAGAACTGATTATGCAATCAATCAGATGAATTTTTGAATCATGTTTAATGGAAAAGTCCTATTTCTTAGTCTTCATGTTTTCAGTGCAAAGCCTTTTTGGTCAGCCTGGTATGTTTTTTCTGAGTCAGCAATAAACTTTATATCTGAGCCATTTGTTATATTTTAGTTGTCTGATTTCAGAACAGGACATTTAATATCATTCTTCCATAATCCTTCTTTATCTTCCTACGAACACTACAATTCCCGCCCCGGAGCTAGATAATTCAGTCGTCAGGGTCATGTTGACATTATGTGTACAAGAGGTTTCACTGGTTGATTAACTTTCCTTGTGATAGTTGACAAAAAAACTGTACACTTATCATCTCGTGATCTTCCATTTACAAAGCTGTCATTGATATACATTTCGTGATCTTAGTTGTTGTTTGTTCGATCTCCGTTTTCTGAAAAAAACAACAACTGGACATCGTTTAGTATGTAGACGAAAAGCACACGTTGACACTTGTAAATGAATTGTGGCACTTATCAAGCTGTTTCAGTTCCGATTTATTGTGACGCTTATCATAATAACTAAAGCTATGTAAGTTTAACATCGACTTTCTTAGCTGTGTAGTTGTGCACAAAGTGGAGTTGGAACAAACGAGAACTAAAGGTCCCGATTTGTATAGCCCCAGAACTCTGAAATCAGAGTGCTTTTGATTGGATGAAGAATTGGACGTAGAGATGGGTGTCTTAGGATTCTGTTTGGGTGTCAGTTTATTTTTCAGGGAAAGATAAAGTAATTTTGTCTTCGTTTTTCTAAATCTCTGTAACTCTGACTCTTTAGACTAAGTCAAAATTTGGCAAAAAGAAAAAGTTGTATGTAGCAAAGCCCTGCGTAAGAAATAATACCCAAAACGATGCAATGAAATGTAAATGAAAAGAGAAGACAGAAAATGGCCGATATTCCGGCAACAGCCTTTTGCAAGGAAAAAACAAACAAACAAACGAAAAAGCAATCAAACAAAAAAAAAGGAAAATTCAACAGATAAAGCAATCGAACAAGAAAAGATTTGAAAAAGAAATGTATAGAATCTGTCATTATCTTCACATTAGTAGCGCACTGAGTTAATTCTGTTTCGCGCCAGTTTTGACCCAGTCTTGAACTTCTGTGAATCAACCAGTCAGACAGACAGACTAGTTTCAGCTTCACTAATCCGCGAGATCCTGTTTAGTTCCATAGTCCACATATCACATTCAAATTGAGGTACGACTTGACAGTGTACCTACAGGCCTTCCTGCGGGTTTTTAGTGGGTCACTGTCTTGTTGACAGATTGCAACAGCAGATCATTTTACTTGGTCGTAAGTTTGAGTTACGAATTTTGTCCGCCAGTGTTCGTTTTGCTTGCCTTTTATACGTCGGCCAAATAGGAAATTGGTCGTTCTCAGCACGGCTACATATATAGGGATTTGATACTCTTTGGTTCGAAACAAATTAGGAACAGATTTTAACTACATTCACTAAGTGTAGATCTACTGGCATTGGGATAAAAACACATGCATTTTTGCAGCCCTAAATTCTCGCAGGTGGCACGTAGCGTCAGTGGCGGATCTACTATGAAACTAATGATACTAAAGCCTCAGAGCCCCCAATCCCGGAAAGGCCCTGAACAAACCTTTTCTAATGAGTGAAATTTGGATGTTGCCCTATTGTTGCTGGTTGCGCAGGGGGGCCCGTAACAGTTCAAGCTCCAGGTCTAAAAAATGTAGGTCCGCCTCAGCTTTCGTGTGAGATCGTAAAACTCCTAAATTTTCCTTTTTCTTTATCAATTATTTTCTGAGGTGTTTATCAGTGTTTGACAAGATGATTCGCCTCAACGACACTCCCTTCCTGACCCAGCAGTTCCTTTCCAGTAACAGCAAAATGCGCCTGCGGCCATTCCCATGCTATTTGGATTACTGGCTAAACGACGAATTACGTTAAATGCAATTTGTTTTAAGCACTCGTGTGTAAACAAGTGGGAGAGGAAATTGAGAAGGGGCAGATATGAGAGAAAAGGAATACCAGCGTAAGTGACCGGAGAAGAGAGAGAAAGAAGAGAGATATTGTCTCCAAGCCAGGTTTGTCATTGAGTGTAATAAGAAATTTAAAAAACAACAACACGAGAGCTGCCGCCTCTGGGATTTGCGTGAAACTTTGAAGATGACCTCCTTTCCACCCACAGACAGATCTTATTTACATTTGGTTTTTAACATGATGGGAAAGTATTTAATTTTGTAAATTTTCTTTGAACAAATATTTCATGAACGCATGGACCCATGACGTCATCACTTCCTGAAAACTACTCGGTGCGCACATTTGCACACTGTGTACTGTCTATCCATCCACTTGTATAATTTGCTGAATTCCATGAATGACCCTACGCACTTTGGCGGTAACCTCCTTTTTTTGGGGGGGGGGGGCATTTCTGTAGTTTTGTTTGTTAGTGTTTGGCACAGTTTAGTACTGTAAACATGTTTTTAAACAGTTCAGTCTGCTCATGATTTTTGTACAACGCTCAAAGACGCATACTCGAAATCAGGCTGTCGTATATTAGTTCCAAGAGATTTGGTGTCCAGCCTGTAGATCCACTAGTAAATGGTACGTCCTTTTACGAGGATATGGTTCAAAATTCATCTGTAATCTCTACCACAGACATTCAGCATAAAGTATTCAGTTCAACACTGATCACCGCTGGCTGACAACTGTTAACTCGCGACGTCGATAAAGTGAACACAAACTGAACGAGAAAAAAAAACAAAAACTTTACAAACTGTAGTCTTTATCGCCTTTTCATGTTCTTCTTCAGCACTACATTAAGCTAGACACGGGGTTATAATTGCAGCTCAACAGCAAGTAAATATCCCCCTTCTATCACCAGGTGAAAAGAGTCGCATATCCAGCCCGTATCAGGAAGAAAGCAGGCAAGGCTTAATCAAATAAATGCCATTATTGTTATCAAAGGTTAGGTAAACTTCAATCCGATCTCTGTATTAATAAAGCGGGTAGTTGGTGGGCGCTTCTGGTAAGGTCTCTTTCTAGTCTTTTGATATATTCTGCCTATAGGTTTGCTTTTTCCTAACACAATTTGGCCGTTCTTGTGTCAACGTGCTGTCTCCAAGCTCAAAGCCAACTCTATTAATAAAAATACTTTTTTGCACAACGACCCGACAACTTGAAAGCAACGTGCCTTATAAAAGAAAGGTATGAATAGTGCAGTGAATTTGTTTCTTCCTGAAACAGATCCTTTAACAGTATAACTGCGGGAATGTCATCATTAATAAAATTTGTTTTATAAATTTCAGGACTTGCCAATGCGTGGCACCAGTTACTGACAAAACGGCAAAAAAGGATGAGCTTCATTATTTTTATGATTTTTTATACATGTTACAATTGATACCCAGATCATAATGCGCGCATTGATAATTACCGAACTGAGGAGTCTGTTTTTCCAAAAAATATTTTTACAATTCATTTCGTCAACGCACGGTGTCCTCTGTAGCCTACTGTAAGAGTGAAATTTTTTTTTTTTTTTTTGGCAATTGGCTTTCAATCGCGTTCAGATCAGTGCGCTTTTCCATAATGGGAACACAGTGAGTAGCACACTAATGCTCACGAGAGGCTGTATTTGAGAGGGAGGGAAAGAGAGAGGGAGAGAGAGAGAGAGAGAGAGAGAGAGAGAGAGAGAGAGAGAGAGAGAGAGAGAGAGAGAGAGAGAGAGAGAGAGAGAGAGAGAGAGAGAGAGGGGCGTACAAGGAAAGGTGAAGCAGGTTTATCCAGGACAGTAGTTCTCAACGTTTTCAGGTAATCGCCTCTTTAGGCCCCAAATTTTCTGTCATTGCCCACCCCTCCTCCTCCTAAATCCTTACTCAAATTTAACAGATACCCTTCACAAGAAGACAGACTACGCGCATATATGATAATGTAAAGTTTTTCGAAACCTTTTTCATGGCAATAGATTATTCATTACAAAACAGAAAGCATTCTTTATCATTTGCACTAAAAAACAACAACAAACAAACAAAACCCCTGACAGTTTCTGTGAACAAAACCCATCTACGCATACTGTTGAACAATTCAGTGGCTGCCCTGTATTTGCACCCCAAATCGTCCTTAATTCATGTTTTCGCCCCCGTTCATCATCTGGCCACCTTGTCGCCGTTTTCCTCGTTTTCGCCCGCCTGAAATCAAAATCGACTCGGGGGCGGAGAGGGGGGGGGGCGGAGGGGGAGAGATATTGCCTAGGTGAGAACCACTGATGTCGGCCAGCTGCCGCCGTGAGCCTCAGCTAGTTCTATAATAATTTTTTAACTCTGATCCTTAGCATTTAAAAAAGAAGCCTTTAGAACACATCAGTTCCAAGGAAAACATTCCTGCAGGCCATAGATAATGTACATGGGCTCGGAGGGAGGGGGATGTGCCCCCAACGTTTGACAAGCATACTTAAGGAGAGGAGGATATGCCCCCAAAGTATGACCAGTGTACATAGGGAGAGGGAGATATGCCCCCAAAATGTGACATGCATACTTAGGAAAAAGGGGCATATACCCCCAAAGTATTGACCAACGTACTTAAGAGATAGGGGCATAGGCTCCCAACGTATGACACGAATATTTTGGAGAAAGGGGGATAATTTTATGCCCCCAACGAATGACAAGCGTACCTAGGAAGGAAGGGGGATATATGCGAACAACATACTAAAGAGGAAAGGGGCACTTCCGGGGTAAGCAAGTAGGCATTCATTTTCAACTATGGAATTCAGTTAAAAAGTTAGAAGAAACCAAGCATGTTGTCGATAAGCGATTGGAACGTCGTTGACATATCAGTCTAAAAAATCCAAACTTTACAGGAGAAGGAAATAAAAAGACAAAAACAAAAACAAAAACAATATTACTTTTAAAAATAAACAGATTTCATTATTGGTAGCTGTAATAAGGGGTGAAACAGACAAAGGCTGGTTTAGGCCCCAGACTAGTGGCTGGCCGTGGCGGTGTCGGCAGTGCCTAGAGTTTAGTGTGATGCATAATTTATGGGCGTCTAGCCACCACTCTGGCGCCTACGCTAGCCTCGGTCTGTTTCACCTCTAAGTTGGTGTCTAGCCCTCTTTCTTGATCAGTAAATGTGCCGTGTGTGGCATACTGACGAAAAGTATACTAGACGGAAGGAGGCAGTAAATAATTGCCCAAATCGAGTTCACGTACTCGAAGCACAGCCCCCCCCCCCCCCCACCCCCCCCCCTGCTATGTTTGTGCCTCCTGTAGTTATTATCCATGGGATCTAATAAATCGACGCAGCGATATAAGCCCTACACCGTTAACTCAGGTAGTGTCAAAAGGCTGCATTAAGGATCAATAACCGATAATATCACAATTTGAACAAGGGAGAAGTCTATGCCAGGACTATCGATCCTGTTCCCGCAAACGTCAGACAGTCTGGTGACACAAGAGAAATCGTATGGGTGTGTTCTACAAGCTAACGCGCGGGTTCAAATCCCACCATTTTTTTTTTATGTATAATTTTTTTTTTGTCTTGTCATTTCTTATCACTGCACTTTTCTGCAAGAGACAAGCCGCAGTTCTTTCTTGGACAATTATTGTACGTCAGATTTCCATCTAGGCCTACGTTGATAGAATTAGAAATAGCACCCTGCCAGTGGAGTACGTAGTGTCCTCTATCTGAGTGATAGGCACATACTGTACGCTTTAGAAAATACACTCGACTAGTAGGGAGAAAGAGGGGAGAAAGAGAGAGAGAGAGAGAGAAAGAGAAGGAAAGAGATAGGTGGAGAGAGAAAAAGATAGACAGGGGCGAGGGAGACAGGAAAGAGAGAGAGGTAGGGAAAGCGGGTGTGAGAGCGAGAAAGAGAAAAAGAGAGAGATAGAGAAAGAGAGAGAGAGAGATGTATAGAGAGAGAGAGAGAGAGAGAGAGAGAGAGAGAGAGACAGACCGACAGACAACAGAGAGAACAACAACATACATACATCATTGTTTTATAAATGGTTCTCCTATAATATCTATCTTAAGTAAAATAATACGAAGATCAGTCTAGACAGTCTGATGTAGATAGAGGTTAGTTAGCAGTAATTAACCCCTGGCATTACCTATTCAGTCCAGTGAACGTCTAAGTATCCATACACATAGACACAATTTACTCCACAGTTAAGTATCCCAGGTCAGATGTGTTTCAATACAGAAAATTACAACACCAATAATCCACAGTGATCTGGCTCGCGCTAGTACACAACCGGCACGATAGCATTACCAGAAACCAATAAGGAAAGAATCATACACACTTGAAGTCCTGAACCGTCTCTCCGTGTTCAATGGGCTAGTGGTCTTAAGCTGAAAAGTTAACTAAGACGTAGGCTTTAGCCGTTCAGTGGCACGATAAGAACAAACACATATATCGCACCCACTGCGCCAGGAGGGTTTAAAGGTAAGTTAATTCCACCACTGTCCGGGAGCGCGCGGGTTGTCTTCTCTTCACTGCTAGGGTTTGTTTGTTACCAGTTGCCATATAGCAACCGCTCTTTGCGCATGCGCCTAGTGGAGCATGGATTAACCACGTCTAGATTTTGCAGATGACTTGGCACTATTGTCGCACACACACGACCAGATGCAAGCGAAGACTACAGCTCTAAACAAAATTTCAGAATCTATTGGATTGAGGATACATCCCGCGAAGTCGAAGGTCCTAAAAATTGTTGCACCCCTAAGCGAACAAGTCACAGTAGGAGATCAACCACTGGAAGATGTAGAGTCCTTCTGCTATCTTGGTAGTATCATTGACAATAAGGGAGGAACAGAGGCAGAAGTCAAAGCACGAATTGGAAAGGCACAGGCAGCTTTCACATCCTTAAGCAAGATTTGGAGAACCAAGGATATATCTCTAAAAACAAAGCTGAGGATATTCAACTCGAACGTGAAGTCAGTCCTGTTGTATGGATGTGAGACTTGGAATGCGTCCCAGGCCTGCATAAAGAGAATCCAAGTTTTCATCAACAGATGTTTGAGGAAGCTACTTAAGATCAGATGGACAGACAAGGTCAGCAATGAAATTGTATGGAAAAGAACAAGACAGAACCCAGTCAGAGAGGAAATTGGTAGGAGGCGATGGAGATGGATCGGCCACACTCTCAGGAGGCCAGGAAACAGCATCACGAAGAAGGTATTGGACTGGAATCCCCAGGGCAAGAGATCAAGAGGAAGGCCGCGCGGAACGTGGAGAAGAGCCAGAGAAAATGATGTGCAACGAAGCGGAAAGACTTGGAATAATGTAAGGAGACTGGCCCATGATAGAGAGGGATGGAAGGTGTTTGTTGGTGGCCTATACCCTGATCCAGGGTGAGAAAGGCAATGATGATGATGATGATGTTAACAGTGAAATAGCGTTGGGACTTTCACTGGTGCAAACTGACTTTTTTCCAAGATAGCACATGTAGGAGACAATAGAAATGTAAAATAAAACGATACTGAAGCAGAAGATTAGAACCTCTACAGGCTCGACAGAATGTTGTCTTTCAGAAAGTAATAACATTTTGCTTCAGGATTATATACGATCTTGAGGATATAATATATATATAAATATAATTATATAAGATATATAGAAAGAGGGACATAAAAGAGAGAGCAGGAAAGACAGAGAAAGAGAGATGTATTTGTATTTGTATTTGTATTTGTATTTGTATACTACTTTAATCCCATTTGGGAAATTTGCCTTTGTGTCATTGCACCCAGTTACAACTGGAGCAGGCACGTCGTCGCCACAGTGCAGCGCCGGTCGGCGGTTTTGGGGGGGGGGGGGAGGGGATAGTATGAATGAATTTTTATTTAATTTTGCCAGGGCAGCCGCCCGTTCGGTCTGTTCGTTTTGATTTCCAACTGCCAAGTTATCTCTAACGTGCGCAACTTGCACACGCTCCCTCTAAATTTTTTCGTCCTTATCCTTATGAGAGAGAGTCAAAAGAGTGAGAAAGGGAAAGAGAGAAGAAGACAATAATGAGATAGATAGATAGATAGATAGATAGATAGATAGATAGATAGATAGATAGATAGATAGATAGATAGATAGAAAGATAGATAGATAGATAGATAGATAGATAGATAGATAGATAGATAGATAGATAGATAGATAGATAGATAGATAGATAGATAGATAGATAGATAGATAGATAGATAGACATGATGAATTTTCGAAAGTTATGAACAAAAACAAAAACGCACGATTTAATGCTCAGTGTGACCGCGCCAGTAAGAAAAAATTACCCATCCTCTTTTTCACGAACATCCCAAGGCCACAGAATAAATACGTCATTCTGACGTCAATGATGAGACATTTTGAAATGATCAAACATTGTTGACAAATTTGAATTCAGATTAGGATTGCTTTCTGTGCAGCAGCGGCCCGTTGGTCTAGGGGTATGATTTTCGCTTCGGGTGCGAGAGGTCCCGGGTTCAAATCCCGGACGGGCCCTTTTTTTCATGATTTTTTTTTTTTTATTAAAGAAATACAAGAACTTTGGTGTAGACGTAATTTCAGCTAGCCCGTTATGTACTGGGTCCTGATTGGTTTTGCTAATGATTCACTTACGAGGTTTTGTGTGTGCGTTTTTGCCCGGATTTCCTGTAGAAAAAGAAAAGAAAGAAGTGCTGTGGTAGGAATGTTTCTGAGTAAAGCCGCGTGGAGAACAATGGTGACTTGTCCATACCGAAGAACCGAGAAGGAAAATGCGTTCTGGCATTAACCCTTGTTCCGGCTGTTGTTGCGCGGGCATGGTCTACTTATAAAGCCAAAGAGATAAAACACCGAACTGTGTTCGCTATTCAGCTATAGCTTTCTACGCAAAATACCACGTTCCCCTAACAATAATCTTTTCGAATTCAAATCAACCAATAGTAAGCGATAACGTCAGGGCCGTCTTGACATCAGTGGGCAAGTTCTTTTGTCTTGCGCGGGATTTTCTTCTCCATTTCAAAAACCAATGTAAATTTGCTTGCACCCCCCCCCCACCCTCCACCCCCTCCCACCGTTTAAACCCTTGGGGCCTCTTGGCAACTGCTCAGTGTGCCCCTCGGTTCAGACGGCTGTAGATGACATCATAGGGTCAATGTCTTCGTCAAAAAAGTATTGGTGGCGAAATCAGCGACACAAAGCAAACTAACAAATATGTTTCTCCATCATTCCAAGTGTCCAGATCTGCAAAAGAACCTTCTGCAAATTAAAAAAAAAGAAAGCACTCTCAAAAATTGTCATGCAAAAAATCCGAGCTCTTTGAGCGGAGATAAATGTTGTCAAAAATCCCTCTGTTGTGCTCGTTCAAATTCCAGTGTGTGATGGTTAAAACCATTTCCCTTCTTGCCCGGAACTGTTCAGGGCTGTCTAATCGCTTTATACTTCCATGTGCCCGGAACTATTCCGGGCTGTCTAATATCACTATACTCCCATAGGCCCGGAACTGTTCCTGGCCTACTTCGTATGCAATTCTTGAATATGGAGAAAATTCCTGAATTAGGATTTTTTTTAGATTTATTAATTTTGTTAGTTCTCCTACTTACGTTCGTCATTTGCGTGTATTTTGAAAGCGTGGGATTTATGGTGGGTAATTTTCGAGATTAATTTGCTTGTTTTGTCACCGGCATATGCGTGGAAATCTGTGTGGCGGGCAAGGGGTTAACAAGAAAACTATTAATCGTATAAAATTAAAACAAAGACAGAACGATTGTGATTGTAATATGATAAAAATTTTGTAAAGCTCTTACAGCCTGATTGTTGATGGGATGAAAAACTGTATAAATGCTGTGTATTATTAATATTATTATTAAAATTTTTACATAGAATGAGAAATAATATACGCAAATAAGACAGACATGAAATGAACACTATAATGGTGAACATTCTGATATAAAAAAGATACTTCTGGACATACATCTTAAAATCAGTTATGTTGCTCAGGGTTTCGTGGTCTAATTTCCTTTTCAAAATATCGATATGATCTTGAGTCAAAGGGCACAAAAAGTTCCGTAGAGTGTCATATGTCACAAAGCCCACTTGTGTCCATAAACTCTTGAGAAACAACTAAATAACAATAATAACGATAATAAAAGTTATATAGCGCCTATCTCTACAAAGTAGACCCAAAGCGCTTTACAATGATAAAGCAACACTTCTCTTTTTCTCTCTCTCTCCATCGTCCTCTCTCTCTCCATCGTCCTCTCTCTCTCTCTCTCTCTCTCTTTTACTTTCTCGTCTCTCTCTCTCTTACTCTCCCTCTCTTACTTTTCTCTCTCACTTTCTCTCTGTCTTTCTTTCTCTCTCTCTTTCACGTTCTCCCTCACTCTCTCTCTCTCTTTCTCTCTCACTTTTTGTCTCTTCCTCTCACTTACTGTACTTCTCTCTCTCTCTTTCTCACTTACTTTCTCTGTTTCTCTTACTCTCTCTCTCTCTCTCTCTCTCATTCTCTGTTGTCAACTCACAAATATACCACTTTTCACGCTGTTCAAAACACACACAGCTGAAGGGGGGAGGTGGCAATCCAGTGTCGCTATCAAACAACAGTGGTAAGTGACACAAATCTCCGAACATAAACCCATTTACCCTTCTGTGACAGAAGGGTAAATGGGTTTATGTTCGGAGATTTGTCTGTGCTGTGGATAGTCTGTGCTGTGGATAGAATGTAGGTCAGGAATGAAGATGACATCCCGATCCAACAAACTATGGGTTTATGTTTCTTTTAATATAAGCCAGTGGTTCTCAACCCTTTTCAAGCAATCGCTCCTTAGGCTCCAAATTTTATTTCATCCCCCCCCCCTCCTCCGGACCCCCAAACAAGGTGGTCTAGATGCAAGGTGCTCGCCTCTCATGCCAAGGGTACCGGGTTCAAAACCCGGCCGGTGCAGGCAAATTGGAAGTTTGGGATTTTTCTCATATTTTCGTGCCCCTGATCCTGTTGGGGGTAGGATCGAGTACCTAGTCTTCTCGGATAAGGACCAAAAAAAATCGGAGGGCCCGTGTGCACGTTGCGCCCGTTAAAGATACCTTGGCAGTTGGAAATCAAAAAGAGCAGGCCGAACAGGCCGCTGCCCGGGCAAAATTAATAAAAAATTCATCCCTACCATTCCTTCCCCTCCTCCCTCACTCCCCCCCCCCCCAAAAAAAGCCCCGCCGACCGGCGCTGCACTGTGGCGACGACGTGCCTGCTCCAGTTATAACTGGGCTGCAATGGCACAAAGGCAAATTTCCCAAAATGGGATTTCAAGAGTTACACAAATACAAATACAAATACAAAATTTAATACTCATACTCAAACCCAAATGATACATTTCACAAGAAGACTAGCTGCACACAAATTATGTCATTACGTTTCTCTGAGGTCTGTTAATGACGATACGCGTGTTGATTATTCATTATAAAACAGAGAATTTTTTTTATCAATGTGTACCAGTGTGATGAATACTACCATTCAACTCTTAGCACCGTGGTGCTTGCTCACAGTCTTCACAAAGCAACACCACACCAGGATCTTTTGGTGACAGGGACTACATTTATTATATACTAGCTGAGGTCCCCGGCCCTGTCCGGGATAAATCGGTTTGAATATTGGTTTCAGTTCTGGGTGGTTATTATGGACCTGCTTCATCTGGGCTGTTCCTATTTGTTTGTTTTATTTTTGTTTGTTTGTTTTTAAATAAGTCTTACTGCTCTGCCTTTGTGAGTTGATACACTGCGCATCCCGTACAACAGCATGATTTGCGCACAGGTTAGTGTGTTTGATAGTGAACACATCGCAGGAAGTGATAATGAAACCTTAAAATGGCGAACCATGACTCGAAATAGTTCTAAATGATGGCGAAACAATAAATTTCCATTAAAAAAAACTACGCCGATTTGAGACTTCTATTAAAAACTGTGCACCCTTACATCCATTCTGATGCACCATAATGAAATTTGAAGTCTGAGTGTTGAGTGGTTCAGAAGCCTTTTACAACGAAAAATCTCAAGTCCACAAATATATATAGTATAGATAAAAAAAATAGAAAAGGGTTATGTAGCCCAGGCAATGGTTGAAGTGACAATTATACGAATAAGAGCTAAACTAAAAATACAACACCAGTGCAAATGCTAACTCAGTAACTAACAAAGAACTAAAAAGCGTTAACTAAAAATACAAGACCAGTGAAGGTTGCTAACTAATGAAGAACTAAGAACCCAGTGTCATAAAGTACTAAAAACCCTATTGATGCAAAATGCTAACTAAAAACCCAGTGCAGCCCGCCCATTGGCGTTCTCAGCTTACTGCCTCATCAGCACATGGATGGACACGCCAACATCCAGGTGCAGCGTCTCACCGCCTGCAGCTATCCTTCTTGCTGGCACTACAGCATGACACAATGATCGTACCGGCTCTGGTCGGTTGTCATCGGCCAAAACTGGAACGCACAAGGCCAACTTTCTCGGGTGATGGCCGAACTTCTTGCCGGTCTGGGAGTGCCGCCTGGAAGATCACCAAGCGCCCAGACCGACCGGGTTTTATCCACCCTAAGCCCGCCAAAACTGGACAAAGCGCGATTCGACCATTGGCCAAGACAGGCACCGATACATAAGTTGTTATGCCTCGAAGATGAATAGACAAAGAATGATTCGACCATTGGTCGAGATCCTGAACACAGATGCACAACTTGCACCTCATTAACGGGATAACAGAAAGCGATTTGGCCATTGGCCCATATGGGTGAAAATATACAACGCGCATCCCTCTTACATGGGCTCCCGCGCTCGGGACCCAGATGGGCAGACAGTCCTCGCCTGTTGTGCCTCAGTAACATGCCCCCAAAGAAAGGCAATTGACTATAACGGGACGCAATTTGGCCATTGGTCAACATGAATGAAAGTATTCATACAAGATACATCTCCTGGCCCAGATGGGCAGACAGTCCTTGGAGCCATGCCATTGTCACAGGCTTTCCTGTTTTGCCTCGGTAACATCCCACAAAAGAAAGGCAATTAACTACCCCACCTATGCGCCGTTAGTCAGTTTATGGGACAAAGAAAACACTCGAGATTCCTACATCCCCTGACCGTCCGGTGTTAGACAGTTTGTGGGACAAAGACAACACAATCAAGATTCTTACATCTTCTGACCGTTCAGCATTAGCAGATTCGTGACACGGTCACACATGCATTAAAAAAGAAAGAAGTTTTTTCTATTCATAATACCCATCTACACGTGCTGTTAAACAAGTCAGTAACCGCCATGTATTTGCCCCGCAAATGGTCCTCCATTTATGCCCCCTTCCTAAATATCCTCCCCATTATCGTTGCTCGCCCCCTTGTCGCCCTTTTCTTCGTTTTCGAAATGAAAATCGGCTCCCCGGGGGACGTGAGAATCACTAGTACAAGCTACAACTCAATGGGGTGAGCACACACTGTTTGCTGTTCTCTGCTCAGTGAATGTACATGTAGCAAGCCGGATTCATCGAGTAGAGGGAGTCAATCCTCTGCTTTTCCCAGTAGCTGATCTAGTCCGTGGTTCGTCTCTGCTGACATTGCACAGCAAAGCGAGGCGTAAATGCAAACAAACAAGCCAGAATGACAGAGCAATATTTTAATCTGTCATGGTTCAGGGCATCTGCAATGGCTTGGATCATGGAATGGAGACATTCAAGGTCGCCCTTTAATATGTGTCGGGCTAAAGGCAACCACACTGTCTTCAGTCACACATACGCACACACACACACACACACAAGTAGGGGAGAAAGAGAGCGAGAGAGAGAGATGAGAGGAGACAGAGAGAGGGAGAGAGAGAACTCTGAGTGAGGCGAAAGAGAGGTAGAGAGATGAGAGAGAGAGAGACACGAAAGAGGTAAAGGGAGAGGGAGAGAGATGAGAGAGAGAGAGAGAGAGAGAGACATGAAAGAGAGAGAGGGAAAGAGAGAGAAAGAGAGATGCGAGAGAGACATAGAGAGAGAGGGGGAAAGAGAGATGAAGAGAGGAATGAGAGAGAGAGAGATGAAAGCGAGAGGGAAAAATGGGAGAGAGATGAGAGAGAGACATAAGAAAGAGAGAGAGAGGGAAAGAGAGAGGAAAGAGAGGGAGATGAAAGAAGGGAGGAAGAGACAGAGACATAAGAGACAATGAAAGAGAGAGGAAGAGAGGAAAGAGAGAGAGATAGAGATGAAAGAGAGAGAGAGAGACATCCAGATAATCACACATACACACAGCCAAGCTTGACTTACATGCAACTAGATGAGATAAATATAACATTTAATGCCTCTGACAAACAAACCAACAGCCAAACAGTTTTGTGTTTACGGTTCAGCGGTCCCAGCCTGACGTCGTGTTGTTGAGTTGTCCTTGGAACTCTTACTGTTGTTGGTGTACGTGCCTTTTTCATGTTGTGCGTGTGTCGGGGGAGGGGAGGGGGGGGGAGCAGATAGCCTACGTCAGGATGAAGTGGGTGAAGCTGTGAACACCTGATATTTAGATGTTGTCTGAACTTTCATCTTGTCCTCCCTCGAAATATAGGCCATTTTCTGTCTTCTCTTTTAGTTTGCATTTCGTTGTACCGCTCGGGTATTATTTCTTACGCGAGGCTTTGCTACATACAACTTTTTCTTTTTTGGCCAAAGCTTGACTTTGCTTATTATAACCTTGCTGCGACCCGACCGTTTTTCTGTGGTTTTTATAATATTTCGTCTTCTCCTCCCTACACACCCCTTGTCTCTCTCTCTCTCCTCTCTCTCCCCCCCCCCCCCGCCCCCTCCCCCCTCCCTATCCAAAAATTCAACTTCCTTACCTGAGCATGAGAAATCGCGGTATATCAAACAAATCCCAAACTATTTACTCACCTCGCGACCTCAGTTCTTGTTTATTCTATGTCAGTTTTCTGAAAAAAACTGAAGATCTTTTAGCTTGCAGATGAGGTATCACAAATGCACCCTTTGACAGTTGTTTAAAATATAAGTTGTGGCACTTATCAAGCTGTTTCACAGCTCCGATTTATTTTAACTCCTTATCATAATGGTTGTTGTTAGGGGACCGTACCAACGCCGCAAACGTTTAACATGGAATTTCTCAGCTGTACAAAAAGTGGAGTCGGAACAAACAAGAACTCAGGTCACGACCTGTCAATGATTATATTAGCTTAAGAAAAAGATGGTCGCAAAATGTCATGTGGAAATGTTTTTGATCGTTGGCCACAAACTCAAATGATAATGTTGGTTTGTCTGTCTGTGAGATGGAGAGACAGAGTGAGCATGAATATAATGGGAACTGGATGGATTGGGTGGGGGGGGGGGGGAGGAGAGAAAGAAAGAGAGAGAGAGAGAGAAAGAGAGAAATTTATAGATAGATAGATAGATAGATAGATAGATAGATAGATAGATAGATAGATAGATAGATAGATAGATAGAAAGATCGATCGATAGATAGATAGATAGATAGATAGATAGATAGATAGATAGATAGATAGATAGATAGATAGATATAGATAGATAGATAGATAGATAGATAGATAGATAGATAGATAGATAGATAGATAGATAGATAGATAGATAGATATAGATAGATAGGTAGATAGATAGATAGATAGATAGATAGATAGATAGATAGATAGATAGATAGATAGATAGATAGATAGATAGATAGATAGATAGATAGATAGATAGATAATGTAGAAGTAGGATGATATATCAGAATATATAATGATACAAAAATGAGAGATTAAAGAAGGACAGAACAGTTTTATTGTAGAAGGAAAGATGGACCAGGCATGGAAGCTAAGAAGGATTGTACAATGACACATTATATGACACGGAAGAGAGAACATACAAGTGCATAGTTATTATATGGCATAAAGAGAGAATGCAGAAGGATACATATGGTATGAAAGAGAGAATGTAGAAGCGCAGTCGTAAGATAAGAAAGAGAGAATATAGGACCCTGGAGTGGTAGGACATGAAAGAGCCATACAAGAGTCAAACAGTAATGAAACAGAATTTGGAGTTTGGGTTTGGGCGCGTCTGCATGATAAAGACACCTTTTGCGCCTTTCACGGTCTACTTGCATACTTTATTTATGAATGATACGCATGCAGGTGTAAACATAGAAACAGAGGCGAATATGCAGAACAGAAAAAAGAAATCTCCACGGGGTGCGGTTTACATTGGATGCTGTATACTTTGGAAATCAGCGGCTAAGATCCGTGTGTATTGCCCGAATGACGTACGTAATGGTCTGTGGCCTATTATAGAAATAGGATTTCCCCCAGCTATGTTTAGACTGCGTTCAGCTACAGGAGATGTTGGGGATTTCTCTCCAAGAGTTAAGTCTTGTGTTTGTGACAGTGTAGGGATCAAGTGCCCTCGGTCAGCTGAGATGTTGTTTCAAACTTAGGATTTTACGGTTCTTTTTTTTTTTGTTCATTGTTTAATCAGGTCACAAGTACAGCCAGACCGGGGGAGCCATTCAGTGGACGGGTGTGTTTTGCTACACGGGGTCACCTGGACCTTGACGCGCTGTGTCCGTCACGATTCACACATCACCTAGATCAGCATAATTTATGTCTGTGTTAAAGTTTAGACCTGAGGCAACTGATATGATACGTTTCTTGTGTGATAGCTGACCAGAAGAAAAAAGCTGTAAGGCGGATTCACCGAAATGGTGAGTAGTGGACGGCATGCCCGTATGTGTTAAAGGAGAACCATAGAGTTGCAGAACTTTATTTGGGCTCATATTTTATGCTCTAAGTGTTAATCGCCGAGCCCTGCATTTAATTTAAGAACATCCATCCAGAGGACTAAATCGCCAGGGGGCACTCCCCCCCCCCCCCCCCCTGCGACACCCCCACTCACGGACGCTCCGAAAGTCGTGTCCTTGTATGGTATCTCAATCATGTCACTGAAATAGAAACTCTTCCTTCTAGATCTTGTTTAAAAGACAGGGAAAGACAATGGGCGTATTTAAGTATGTACGTGGTGTCTCAAAAAATTGTATTACACTCGTACTCCCCAGTTTTCCTCCTCACTATTGCTGCTTAATTTACATTTAAATGTGTAAATATTACATGACAAAGATTTTACATGTTTAGAAAATTACTTTATAATTATTTAGACAGTAGTACATGTGCACAATGAAAAATGAATCACCCAATAGCTCATAAACTCTCTTTAATAGAAACAAACAAGCTTGATTTAGAAATCCATGACTCAAACCCGAGGTCAACTGAAGCAAACTCGTGTGTTTATGACTGGTAATGACCAAAAAAAAAAAAGGCAGAGAATCAGTCTAAATCTACTTACATTACAGTTACAATAAAAACCCTGAAGGAAGTACCCTGGTTCACGTTGAAATGTTAGCTTGCCTTATTACAGAGAGAGAGAGAGAAAGAGAGGGGGAGAGAGAGAGAGGGAGAGAGAGAGAGAGAGAAAGGGAGAGAGAGAGAGAAAGAGACAGAGAGGGGGCATAGAAAAAGAGAGAGAAAAAGAAAAATAGAGAGAAGAAAGAAAAAGAGAGAAAGAGAAAGCGAGAGAGAAAGTGGGAAAGGGATGGGGAACAGAAAGAGAGAACGAGAGAGAGATAGAAAGAGAGACAGACGGAGTGAAAGATAGAGAAAGAGAAAGAATGAGAGAGAGAAAGAAGGACAGACAGGACAGAAAGAGAGAGAGAGGGGGAGGGGAGAAAGAGAGAGAAAAATAGAGGGAAAAGAGAGGAGAGAGAGAGAGAAAGTGGTAGAGACTGGAGGGACAGAAAGAAAGAGAGAGAGAAAGAGAGGGATGGGTAAAGAGAGACACACACAGAGAGACAGAGAAAGTGGGAGAGCCTGGAGGGACAGAAAGAAAGAGAGAGAGAAAGAGAGAGATGGGAAGAGAGAGACACAGAGAGAGAGACAGAGAAAGTGGGAGAGAGATAGGGGACAGAAAGGGAGAAAGAGAAAGAGAGAGAGAAAGAGAAAGAGAGTTGGAGAAAGACAGAGCGAAAGAGACAGATAGGCAGATAGAAAGACAGGAAGAGATGGAGAGAGAAAAAGAGAAAGAGGGAAGGGGAGACAGAAAAATAGAAAGGAAAGCCAGAGATGGCGACAGAGCGAGAGAGAGAGAGAGAGAGAAAGAGAGAGAGAGAGAGAGAGAAAGAGAGAGAGAGAGAGAGAGAGAGAAAGAGAGAGAGAAAACAAAAATACAGTATGCTCCCCCAACGACGCTAAAGACAATAATGCAAATTTATCAGTAAAGAAAAAACAGCCAGTTCAACTAACAAACAGTATTGGGAAGGTAGACTTGGCTTTACACTGAAATATTACATGATCTCGGGTTTAGAAAACCCGCAGGAATGTCGTGGGGTAATATTGACAACACTTTCTAGACGAGAGATATCCAAAAGGATGTTGCTACACTTGAACACACCCTTGACCCTATTCACGATTCTCAAAGCTAAAAGACAGCCCGTCACACTTCACAAACAAAATGTTGCAGTTTTTTAAGAGCAGATCTCTTCACAAGATTCTTGTTCAGTCTGCAATGGTAGAACTCTAAACTAGAAAAAGTACAGAGACTTTGAACTGTGAGGCTAACAATAATCGGGCTGTTGTTATAAGTACGTACGTACCCCTAGTGTTTTGCGCTAGGGGCGCGTACGTACACGTTCCTGTCCCTAATCCCCGTCCTTATCCTCAACCCTGAACCTTATCGAATCCCTAACCCTGCCCCCTGCCCTTTCAACAAAAAAAACAACAGGAGGAAAACAAAAAGAACATCTGAAAGAATAGTTAATTAATGCTATTGTTAGGAGTATTTCGGGAGGAGCTCTCTAGCTCTGAAGTCACAAAAGGCTTTAAAATACGTACCCATACCCCCCCCCCCCACCCCGAAAAAAAATAAAAATAAATAAACTTGGGGAACATACGCACATTTAACAACATTCATTAGTGTATTAGCTGGCGTACCTCCAGAGGTCCACTCACGTTGACAAATGGATACCAATACCAAACGATAGATCTTGGTCAGTAGAAGACAGTTAATATATAATATATATGACTGTCATAGCTGTCTCAGATCGTGGGCTTTTAGGGGTTGTCAACGGTCAATGCTGGACAAATTATATCCATAATTATATATTTTTGTGTGTTTGTTATTGTGGTCGGACTGGACAGCCCTGTTGTTTAAGTGCTATTTCAAGTTCATCTTTCAGTAAGGAGCGATTGCACAGTTTACATGGGCTCACTTAGTCCAACTAAATTACATTTAATCATGGAATGTGGTGTATGCAAAAAGCAAAAGCTGCACAGCTGTGTAAATAGGTTGGGAATCTATTTACTAAAAAGCTACTCGATCACGATTGTTTCCACCCCATTTCATTTTCCAGACACGTTAAGGTTCCTAAAAATCCATGTGGCAATTTGTCTAAGGATGCCTTTTGGGACCTTTAGCGCCATCCAGCTGTTACACTAAATTATGTGGTCTTTGATATTTTCAACCTGTATTCGAGGACTAGATTATAATTGTTTCTTTTTTATTCTTGTTGATGTTTTTTTTTTCTTTCCAAAATGTAGCGAACATTAATAGCTTGTCTTGAAGGTGCTCTGTCATGATTATTTCAGGCACAAAATTTACTGTCGTATTCACCACTACTGCTAAACTATTATAACGTTTTCATTTAGTCCGTGGATGCTTAGAGGAAGAGGAGGAAAAAGTTAGTCATTGATTCTGGTTATGGTCACCGACAGGCAACGTACTGACAGAATGGCTGCGGATTGTCATGACGTTACACAGTCTATCCCTACCAGGAAATACATTTAAAAGTTTGACAAATTATAAACAAAATCTGGTTTTCACACGTTTGAGAAGAAATTTCAATGTTGATCTAGGACAACCTGAGCTTGGTGGGATGTGTGTATGTGTGTTGGGTGGGGTGGGGTGGGGAAGAAGCCAGATAATAATATGCAAACTGGGTGGCAGTGCGTGTCGGGTTTGATGCAGTGAACTGGGAAGTGGAACAGCCAGTGGAGATATTACAAAAGGGAGTATAAAATTGTTAGCAATCTGTGAAGTATGAAATCTGTTATAGCTATGTCTGCCCCTTGCCACCCTTTTGTGCCATATTTTTTGTTACGTTAACTCGTGGTGGTCGTTTTAACTTCAGAAATTTAGAATTTCTATGTCAAGGGCCGCATGGTAAACTGTCGTAACTCCAATTTTTAAAAAGTTTAAATTGAGATATTTGACATGCTTGAAGCCATTGACAGCCGGCAGGTTGTTTTACAAGTTGGATCTAAAATTCTGAAAACTAAGGATTAAATGTCTTTTTAAATTTTTTTTTTTGAAATATCGTTCCTATAAAAGCGGTGTTTTCTTGTGTACGGAAACGGCAACGGAAACGTCAAAAATCCATCAAGTAGTAAAAAGAAAGGGTGGCGTGTGGTACACATGGAAACATTCTTCGTCACTGACATTTAACGTTTGAATCCTTCAGGTCAAACGGCTCGAGACAACCTGTGGATCGGAACTCTTGTCCTGAAACAGACGGCAGTGAGGTGTGAAACTGTTGTTTGAAAAGCTTTAGGTAATATAAACTTTCTTGTAAAGCGGAACGGGAAGAAAACAAGTTGTACTATAGCGCCGCATCTGATGTGATTGTGTTTTTAGTTAGAAACAACCAGTTCAAAGACAGTTTTAACAAGTGTCAAAGTAGAGCTGGAACAGTGAAAGCAGGAAGTGAAAAAAAAGTATGACGTCATAAGGCTGCGTGACTACTTCAGGAACCAAGCAATCTAATCCACTGACAGGTTCACTTGGTCACAAGAACAAACAGAGCAAATATAAATTTGAATCACCTGTCTTGACGCCAGGTCAGTGAAATGGATAAAGTTTCCATAGGCTAAGTGTACACAGGACATGGTATGGTAATTAGAAGGAGATTTTGCTGTGCAGAGAGACACGATTTTCTAACTCACTTGAACATAACACCAGACATCTTTAGTAAAGGAAAGGGATAGCTCAGCACATTAAAGTCTATTATAATCGATGTTGTCAGGGCGCTAAGTTAAATTTATGTAAATGATGTCTGAAAATTTTCATACATCTGGATCAGGCACCGATTTTGAACTTGAAAATGTCGGTGCATCAGGATTCAGCAGTGACTGTGACGAAAATGCTCAACGACAGCAGGAGACAGCAAAACTTTATCGAGATGACGATGATTTCAGAACATTGATAAACGCTACCAAACGTGGTCAAAGTGCTCGAGTGAAGAAACTGTGTCAAAATGGTTGCAATGTTAACGGCACGGACAAAGATGGCAAGACTGCACTGATACACGCTGCAGAGAATGGTCACAAGGATATCGTGGCTTTACTCCTGGACTACCGTTCTGACATCAATGCTGTGGACAAGAACGGCAACTCTGCGCTCATGTACGCATCCATGCTGGGACATCGGAAAGTGGTTAAATGGTTGTGTGAAAATGACGCCGACGTTGACGTGAAAGCTCAAGATGGTTCCACGGCCCTCATTCATGCGTCACGCCTGGGACACGCAGACATTGCCAGGTCGTTGTGTAAGCACGGCGCCAACACCAATGTTCGTGATCACAAAAGGAAGAGTCCTCTCTCTTACGCAGCCAGTAATGGTCGCTCGAAGGTGGTCGGTATATTGTGTCGTCATGGAGCGGATGTCAATGATCAAGGTAAAACAGGTATGACTGCTCTACATCTAAGTGCCTTACTTGGACATGAGCCAACGGTGATGATGCTACTGGAAGCGGGTGCTAGTACAAAAATTAAAAACAAAGAGGGCAACACACCAGAGATGCTGGCCAGGTGTTCTGGTCACCTGAAAATCGCCAATGTCCTGAGAAAGCGCAAAACTCCTTCAGGTGGGATGAATTTTTTCCGTCGGTACAAGATCGACATGAGCTTCCATTCTTACGTTCAAAATGACGTGGATGACGGAAACGATGACAGTTGTAATGAGCATGATGGCTACGAAAATATCCCATCAGCTGAACCGGACTATGAAAACATTGAGGAACTTAAACACTACATGAATATAGGCGTCAGCGAGAACGCTGAAAACCAGGATAATCTCGATCACGACTACGACACAATGGAAAACCTCCAGGCCATGATTGCTCAAGGTAAGTTACTATAATTGTAGTCTTGTGCATAGCAGCCGCTCCTCTAGTTTTTCGGAAAATGACTTTCGAAAATAATCTCTTTGCCTTTATAGCAGTGAGGAACGGAGCGGAACGACTGCTATGGACAAGTATACAGAGGCAAAGATTGTTTACGCCATTGTCTGTAAAAATAGCGGAGCGGATACTGTGGACAAGAACAGTTAATCAGTCA
This sequence comes from Onchidella celtica, assembly GCA_963931925.1. Classification (NCBI taxonomy): domain Eukaryota; kingdom Metazoa; phylum Mollusca; class Gastropoda; order Systellommatophora; family Onchidiidae; genus Onchidella; species Onchidella celtica. The sequence goes on from OZ007577.1 coordinate 20,957,259, forward strand.
TTTTTGTTTTCCTTGGTTGTTTTTCTTACCAAAAGCAGCAACTAAACTTTAGCTAATTTCAAACGTCTCTTTCTTTGTTGCAGTTTTGTGGTTGTCGTTCATGTTACTGTTGTTACTGCTGCTGCTAAAGATAGCTACCCCAGGTGAAGAAAAATTGTGCAAGCTCTTCGGGGACTGACCAACAAACATGGAGTTTGGGACACGCCCTCTGTTGTTACTTTCTTTTCGACAAAAGTTGTCTCTCAGACCAAACGTAGTCAACAATATCAGAAATTTACCGAAACAATAATTATAGACATGATTTATGTTTTTAACGCCTTCTTCACGTGACAAGTCTGTCTACCATGAGCCAGGATACTTCAGCGCCCATAAATTAAAAAAAAAGATCATAACTACATGGAGCACAGAAAATTGCCTCATACTGGTGTCTCTCCACATTTCTAAATTCATCTCATAAAGTTCTTCTGGTATACTTTATGTTGTTTCAGTCTCTACATTCTTCACTCCTGGTATCTTTTATGTTAGTTCTATCTTTACATTTTTCACTACTATGGTATCCTGTATGTCAGTTCAATCTCTACATTCTTCACTCCTGGTATCTTTTATGTTAGTTCTATCTTTACATTTTTCACTACTATGGTATCCTGTATGTCAGTTCAATCTCTACATTCTCTTCACAACTGGTATCCTGTAATGTGTTGGTTCTGTCCCTACATTCCATCTTCCGTACCCCATCAGCATCCCCCCCTCTTTTTTTGCTTGTCTCCACCCCCCTCCCCCATCCTCCCTCCCCCCTTTCAATCCTGATTAAGGGGTAGGACGAAAATCCTAGCATGTCTGTGGATGAAGTTTCGTTGCCCAGCCAGTAGGGAAAAGCTAAATGGTTTCCATGTGTTCCTTATCCCCTTGAACGAAAAATAAAACGTTGCCATTCGTAAATGTGCACATTGCCTGTAAAATGCACTTTTCTCGGATAGTTTATTATATGCAGCACTCCTATGTTTCATTCTCGGTAGAATTTCAGCTCTTTTTTTTTGGGTGTTCGCATTCAAAAACTGTCCTTTTCGTTGGGTGAATAAATCAAATATTCAGTCCCTTGCACCATTTATTATCATTTCTAGAAAAAATTAAAACACAATTTACTCAAGAAACGTGGGGCATTTGAAGTGGCAGCACTGATTATTTGCAAATGAAGTCTGTATTAGAACTTGCATGCAGAAAGATTAAAAAAAAAAAAAAGGTTTTCCGTAATGGAATGATGAATTGCAACTTTGGTAAAATGCTCTAGATCCTCTTTCTTTTTTTTTTTCTGCTTAGGATAGAAAGCTCTAATATAGTCTTGATCTAATGTCACAGGCCTGCCGGCGGCCACAGATTCCTGTCAAGCAATTGGAACGGATGGTAACCTGTCAGAAAGTCCGGAGTTCTATGCTCAGGGCAGTTGCGGTGGAGAAGAGACTGAGGCCCAGCGGAAAACCGATGGACGGAACACACCAAACGGGACCGCACGACTCCCATTTAAATTTCCAACGTCAGAATCACAGACTCGTGATAATGGAATGGGGCAAGGCTATGAAAGATCTTCCTTTCCTGATTCAACACTGCCGTCATCTGAAAGCGCGTTATCTCTAAGCTCGTTACCTTCTGATTATGATGACGATGAAAATCCGTACATGGCTTTGCCATCGCCACCTCCAGACGTAGATCTATCTTCATCCCCGTCTGATCAGGAATTCGCTGAATGGACACGGGTCAGGATTCGAAATGAATCGCATTCTCAAGTTGGATATGTACCTATTTACTCACTTTCCACAGCCCCTTCTCCACTTCCCACAGCCCCTTCTCCACTTCCCACAGTCCCTCCCCCACTTCCTACAGCCCGCCCTCCACTTCCTACAGCCCGCCCTCCACTTCCTACAGCCCGCCCTCCACTTCCTACAGCCCGCCCTCCACTTCCTACAGCCCGCCCTCCACTTCCCACAGCCCCTGCTCTATTTCCGTCAACTCCTCCCCCTCTTCCCTTAAAACCTCCTCCTCCAGTCCCAGCACGAAAACCATCCCCGCCAAGGCGACCCCCACCACCAATACCAAAACCCCGGACAGTCCTGAGTCCAAAAGCAATCCGTATGCAAACATCAACCCAGACATTGCACACGTCACAGACCCGCCCACCGCTGGCGCCGTTTGTTATTGACAGAGATGGGATAACTGGCAATACAATTCGTGGCTTCAGCAATAACAAAGAATCCGTGAACTTGATTCGGGGTGTGGACAACGAAGAAGAGACCTTTGTAAAACAAACATGTAAATCAATTGACAACGAAGAAGAGACATTGGTAAAACAAACATGTAAATCCAGTGACGACGAAGAAGAGACATTGGTAAAACAAACATGTAAATCCAGCGACAACGAAGAACAGACCTTTGTAAAACAAACCTGTAAATCAATTGACAACGAAGAAGAGACATTGGTAAAACAAACATGTAAATCCAGTGACAACGAAGAAGAGACATTGGTAAAACAAACATGTAAATCCAGTGACGACGAAGAGGAGACATTTGTAAAACAAACATGTAAATCCCCATATCAGACGTCCGTAAATGATAATGAAGGAGAGGAAACATACTTAAAACAAAGAAATCAGCCAAGTGACAGTGAGGATAAATCTCATCTAAGAGACATTCAATTTCCCTCTGAACCAGCCCCTCCCCTGCCTCCACGAAAGCATCTAACTCAGTTTAGTGAAAATGTCCCTCCTTCTAGTTCAGATTTCCCCCAAGGCTGTGGAGACATAGAGTCATTGGACCTCCCTGAAGGACCCCCACCGAGGCTGCCAGAACGGAGACCATCACACCATGGTAGTCGGTGCAGTGGAATCGTGGAAAATATCCTCACAGAGTTATCATTTCCTAATCTGTCTGAAATCAAAATTTCTAATTTTGACAGTTTGATCCTACCACCTGGTTCGCACCCCCGAAGTGGCAGGATATCTTACCAAAACGTCTATGAAGAGACACCCGTAAAACGGGAAGTCGGTGATGCTCAGCATACACCCGAGCACGGAGCATCGGCGTTTCCAAATCCCGAAGGCACCGACTCACCCCCTCCTTTGCCAGCACGAACCTATCTTCCTCATGATTATGACACCATTGTAAAGCCAATATATCGTTCTGTCAGGAAATCTTTGAGTAAGCTCTCTAAAGAACAAGGGAAAGGATTTCTTACTCATCACTCCAGTTGTCAAGAGACGAAATCGGAGAAAGGTGGAAACATTTATCTGTAAGTACATGTTAGTTAAATATGTTATAGATTTCTGTACCTTGCAAATGTTGGAGAAATTATTACCGTACTGTCAATCTATTGTAGCCACATCTACTGTAGTTTTATCTATTGTAGTCTTATTTATCTATCTATCTGTCGATCTATCTATTTGTCGATCTGTCGATCTATCTCTCGATCTGTCTATCTATCTATCTATCTATCTATCTATCTATCTATCTATCTATCTATCTATCTATCTATCTATCTATCTATCTATCTATCTATCTATCTATCTATCTATCTATCTATCTGTCTGTCTGTCTGTCTGTCTGTCTGTCTGTCTGTCTGTCTATCTATCTATCTATCTATCTATCTATCTATCTATCTATCTATCTATCTATCTATCTATCTATCTATCTATCTATCTATCTATCTATCTATCTATCTATCTATCTATCTATCTATCTATCTATCTATCTATCTATCCAAACAGGTCTGTCAAGATCAAGTTTTGTAGCCATCACCAGGTAGAATGCCAACAGTTACATGTGGAAAAGTCTCAGTTTCTGGCGACAAACCACAGCCAAATGCACGTTCATAAAGGTTGCAGGGGTCGCCAAGAGTGTTGTCACACCGAAAGGGCATCTGTTATTGCTGAGGATGATGATGATGACATGGCAGACGACGAGGACGACGATGACAGTGAGAATGACGGCGATGGTATTGAATATGATGTTGTGGATACCACAGACTTTGATATGTAACCTTTCCTCTTGAAGGTATTTGTTTGGTTTCAGAACGTCTTGTGCCCTCAAGATTCTGTCTGTCCTTTCTATCTGTGTATCTCTCGGTCACTCCCTTTCTCTTTCTCGCTGTCTTTCTCTCTGTCTGTCTCTCTGTCTGCATCTCTATCTGTCTGTCTTATACATGTCTCTCTCTCTCTCTCTCTGTCTTTCTGTCTTCTTGTTTCTCTCGCTGTCTTTCCGTTTCACTGTCTGTCTGTGTGTCTCTCTATCTGTCTTTCTCTCTCGATCTGTGTGTGTGTATGTCTGTGTGCATGTGTGTGTCTGTCTGTCTGTCTTCATTGTTTGGCTACATTTGCTGAGCATCAAAACACATTACAAAATCACCCATTGAGAGCACTTATGAAGTACGCGCGCTGGATTTAGGCGATTCTCTTCACCCCCCCCCTTCGCCCCACCCCTTTTCCCCCTTTCCTCTGTCTATTCTTTTCGTACACTTGGTAGACCAAATGTCATTTACTGCTTCAAAGTGTCAGGCCTTATCGTGGATGTTCAACATTGTGAGAGAGCCTAGGAAACCAGTCATGATGTGAAAATGTCACAATTGGAGTTATTTCCACCATCATATATAGCAGATTGTTTACATAGCGTTTTGCATTAAAAATTTTTTAAAGTATCTTCACTAGAACCAAAATTATAACATTTTAAAGGTATAAAACACACGGATGTTACAAAATGAGACAGCAACTTTAATTTTTTTGCAGATATTAATTGAAATATAATTCTTCTGCACTTAGACTATATCAAACGAAAGTTTTCCTGCACACAGCGTAGGTTACTTTGTCAACTAAAAGATTTAAAGGTAGAATTGCAATTAAAATCAACGGGAAAACTCATGCCGTAAGGTTTGGCCTTTTCTAGCAGATGATGTTCCTTTGTTTACGAAGATGCGCAACTCTACAAAGTACTACAGAGCCAATGTATCCATGCGTACTAATTATGAATGAAAGGCTGTGCACTTCCCCTTTCCATTGGTATATGGTGTGATAGGGTGAGAAAATATGAATGCGCGCCCCAAAGAGGACACAGTTGTAGACCACGATAACGGTAAAAAATGACGCGTCAACAAATTTGGTCCACGACATTTAAAATGCAAAATTAAAGTATTTAGAAGCGTTGTTTCATGTTGAAACTTACACATAAGATGTAAGAATGGCTGTGGAACAAGGTTCTGACCTTGGCTAAATTTAGACCTGGGGTCACCCAGATGACCTTTGGAAGCTATCTACTCAGTACTAAAATTTTCGCAACCTGACGGGTTTTCTTAGGCTGCCTCACATTTTAATGGCTGTACATTCATGCAAGGATGTTTGGGGGTGGGGTGGAGCCAATTGTATGGAAAGTGTACGGAGGGGGGGGGGGGGGATGGGGTGTTGTTATAAAAATTCGAGCACACGTACATTTTGTAGATGGCCCCTCACCAGACATTAGGTATAATATACCGCTTTGATAACAATCGGATAAATGCAAAAGCCATGTTATAAGATATAAAGAGATATGTTTAAAGTGAAATCTTTTCAACCATTTGTTGTTGGTTCTAGTTGTTCTTGACGTTTTTGTCGTTTTTACACCTCTGTTGTCAATCTTATTGTTGTTTTTGTTATTATTTACTGTTTTTATCGTTGTTATTGTTGTATTTCTTGTTGTTCTTTTCGTTTTTACCATTATTGTTGTTTCTGTGGTTATTGTGGTTGTGGTTGTGCTTGTTGTTATTGTTTTGTTTTTATTGTTGTTGTTAATTTTTTTTGTCATTATTATTGTTTTTGTTACTGTTCTAGTATTTGCTTTTCTTGTTCTGGTTTTCTTTTTTCTTGCCCTGTCTCTGTTGTTGTCCTTGTTGTTTCACTCCAGCAGATATATTCACCAACATTGTCTGCCCTTCTTAAGTGATGAACACACACGACATGGGCGTATCAGGATCCTTGAGGGCAGGAAGAAAATGTATCCTTAAATATCTACACAATGGCTTAATGAAAATATCCCAGTTATTATTAAATACATGTACGTACTCGTTACCCTTTTTTTAAAAAATGCTTTTTCGATAGGTATTGTCTTTGACACAGAAGTTTTCTTTTTGAAGGAACATATGTATGTCTAATGGGCTATGATCAGAACAACACGACGGTTTACTGTCATTAGTCATTCAAAGGCACATTCTTCTCACGTCTTTATGTGGGCGATAGGCCCATGTACTGACAGTTTCTTATTCATTTCCCTGATGGTTGGACTCAGTGTCTGTAATGAGGACAGGAGATAAGATCGACCACTCATTGACATGAACCCAGGTATTAGGCCAGACCCACACTAGTGATTTTCTAGTTGACCAATCCCAGGAACTACTTATTTACCGGAATAGAACAAACTTTTCTTCTGGTCGAACTGTGGCACTGGTGGTTTTGTTATCAAAGTTACTGAACGCTTTTATTTTCCGGGTGATGAAATTGTTGTTGATAAATATGAGAGATTGGAAATAAAAAGTGCTCTCGGACATTAGTGGTTTTCCAGTAATATGTGATTTGTTGAATTTGTTCATGCATTTCTGTTCGTTTTGTTTGATTTGCTGAACACTCAGAATCGTTATTAATATCAGACAAGGAATTTTGATCTGGTTTTGCAAAAACAATAATAGCAAAAATAACAACAACAATGATAACGCAAGTACGACGTCAACAATATTTGCTTCAATAGTATACAGGTCCATTCTTGAAATAGGTAAAGGCAGACAGACAGACAGACAGACAGACAGACAGACAGACGGACGGACGGACGGACGGACGGACAGACCTTTCTCTCACCGCTCTCTCACTCTGCCCCTCTTTCCTCACCATGCCTTTCTGTCTCTCTGTCTGTCTGTCTGTCTCTCTCTTTCTCTCTCTCTCTCTCGCCCTCTCTCTCTCTCCGCCCAAACTACACAATGCACACTGCAAATAATCAAAACATACATTTTATAAACAGAACCATTTATTTTCCCAAATTTCAGATATTTATTCTGTATTTCACAAATAATCCAGACAACACTGCAAGAAATTCAAGGATTCTCCCGACATGGTCAATAAGATTATACACAGGATTTACACAGTAAAGAAATTAACCCTTTACGCCGCCTGTATCACCAATGATACACAGAAATTTATCACTCGGCTACAGTTCCCACAAGCATTCAAGGAGAGAAAAAAGTTATTTTCTTAAATAATTCCTACACTATGCACCAAATCAACCAAACGATGACGAAAACTCCTTAATTATGCCGCTAAGAACAAATTCTCACAAAATAAGAATTTTCCCACAAGCAGCATTGGGGGCGGGGCCTAGAGAGTTAAACATTAAATACTTGCTGAGGTAGCCAGCATTGACTGGGATAAATATGTTTAAATATTTGTCTCGGTTCTTGGTTATTATAATATAATGGATCAGTTCTGCTTCATCTTGCCTTTCCCTTTAAGTTTACTTTATGTTGCTGTTCTTTGTCTTTAAATTCACTTAATACACTCCCCTTGCACATTCCAAATGAAGAGTGTCATGACATAACAATAATCTGTGCGCCAGGCAGTTTTTGTTTCATAGTAAACACATCACAGGAAGTGATGACGTCATGTGTGCGTGGAAAAGGGAGGAGCCAGGGAATGAAATTAGCAACACAAAGCAAACTCAAGAAAAACTTTCCAACCAAACTCTCCGAAACTGTTTAAAAAAACAAAACCTTCTGCAGATCAAAATCAAGGCATTCGTGAAATTTCATGCAAATCCGAGCCCCACAAGCGTCGGTAAGTCTTGTTAAAAATGGGGTGAGTGTTTTTTCTTAATGTAGATTTTACTATCTTCTGAGTGTTTTAGGAAGTCAAATTTGTTAACGTTTATGAATGCCCGATAAATTATGGAATGCCCAGAAATACTGTCAACGTGAAGTCATATGAAGACACTGGCAGAATTACAAAGAGACTTGGCGAGAAACTCGAGTATGAAAAACATGCAAAAATATTGCTTTTAAAATATTAACTGCTCTGATTATCATGAAGCGATAACAGGGGAAATAAACATGAGAGAAACACAATCATTACAACATAAAGTTATTTACAATATTGTCTCCCTTACATTTGAAAATGCCGTTCCCTTCAGATTTCTACTTTCACTCCTCACGAAGACAGACTTCATGGTAAATGTACCCGCTGGAAATTACTTTCTCTCATCGACATAGTTGTGTTTTTGTTTCATCGTAGTGACGAATTAGAAGACTCAACTAAACTAACACTGGACCGAATGACTGATCCTCTGCCAGCTTCCCTACGTCAATGCGACGTAGATTTATATAGCATTTCCATGGGGTTGGTAGGATTACCTTAAGGCCGGAATTCTTACATCAAACTGATGTTGGCATGATGTCGTAACCAAAGGATCTATGCGGGAACGATGTTATTCCTATTAGCAAATTTGACGTCAATCCTACGTAGAATATCATTCTGTAGGGTTGTTGGCTGGGTTAGTATCTCATAATTTTCTGGATGGAGATTTGTGGCAACTGAGCTGTAGATCACTATGGAGTTTCTCCAAATTTATTTTTCTCTGCTTTTATTTCTGGTCTTGCAAGACAGATTTCAGTGGTTACTGATCCTTTGACCGGGTGTGGTCGTGGGGAAGCTGTGCTACTACTGAACAGGCCACCTCTATCTATCTGTGTCAATCATGCGTCATTGCCTGGGTTACAGCGTAGCTTATGGGGCGATTGCGGAGCGGGGGATCAGTTCAGTGATGGTGGCGGTCTATTTCTTCCCCTGTCTGCATCTTCTTCTGACACCCTGAACTGTTGCCTTGCATGATGGTTTTTGACAGGCCGTCGGCTCTTGTGACGAGGCCACACCATTTCAGTTTTCTCTTCTTGCAGACAGCTATACATTTTCTCATATTGGCATAACTAACAACATGACAACGTAATGAAAACAACATTACTGTTACAATTAAAACAATCGTCTACGCTTTTGATAACAATCTTAATTTGTACAATAAAACCAACATGACAGTGTAGTATTGTTGTCAAATGTGACTACCTGCTATAGAAAATCCAACACTTCAGACTTAAAACAATGTGCCACAAGACATTGCTGGGATATAGTGGGAACATTACTCAATCTCACATTGACAAAATATTGTAAAAACCACAGACACATTGTGGGGTCGCAGCAAGGCTGAAAGCAAAGCAAAAAATTGGCAAAATGCGAAAGTTGTATGTAGCAAAGCCTCGCCTAAGGAATAATATCCGAACGATACAATGAAATGCAAACTGAAAGGGAAGACAGAAAATGGCCGATATTTCGTCTACTTAGCCGTGAGTTCTTGCTTGTATTGCATGCAGTGGAAAAGCACGTCTGCCAATGTCTCTTACCTTACTGCTTATCTTGAAATAAAATTAGGGTATCTGAAATATTTTGCCTTTGATATTTGTAGACAATGGTTACTCAGTCATATTATGGTGCGTCTTTTTTTTTTTAGAATGAGTGGGATTAAGAGCGATTCTTTCAAAAACTGTTTGTTGGATTTCTTTGAAATTTTGCTTAGGTTCATATTTCACACCAACGTTAAGGAGCACTTTTTTTCCCGTTTCTTTTTTAAAATGTTACACCGTAGCCTGGTCCTGAGTTTTATTTCTTTGTGTTTGTAAAAAATCTTAAATACACAGAATCATTGAGAAACCATTAATACTGTGTTAACTGTGCGAAACACTAGAATGTGTGTTCATCTTCAGAGGGAAAATAATTTGTGTGAACTCACACATCAACACTCCAAGCACTAAAGGACAGGTTTTGAACAGGCAATTCTCGAGAAAATTTATATTGATCCCCCTAAATCATAAAAAAAGTTTACGAAAGATTTCTTATGTTTCATACATTGTTTCAGAAAAAAATTATGATGATATCATTATACATACAGGTGATAGTGCACATAGAGTACTATGACTACATAATAATATATCTACTGAAAATCACAATGAATTATACCTAATTGTACATGTGCCATAATATCAGTGAGGACGGAAATGTGATTCAAGTGGGATGATCAAACTCTCAAAATCAGAAATTTTGATTGTAGAAAGAGAAGGAAAAAACAACTCCGTGAAGATGTTTACTGCGACTTCACTGCAGCGACCACCAGGATGTGATAGTTCTGGTGTAGTCAGTGGAAGTGGGCGGGGGGTCCATCAGAGAGATCCAGCGACTCTGTCTCCAAAGGCTTGAGGAATATCCGAGCCAGAGGGAGGGGAATTTTCACTAAACTGAGTAAGGTATTTTCCTGAAGGTGGATGTGGGGCTGGCTCCAGGGGAAACTGAATGTCTCTTAAAGGCTATTTATCAATAGTGCCGCAGACATTACTACATTGTTTTTACAGACGTCTCTTCTTCGTTGTAATCAGAATTATGTATTTGTTTGCAGATGTCTCTCCGCGTTGTCAGGAAATGTACGTACCAGTTTTAACAGATGTCTCTCCTTCGCTTTCATCAGAATAAAATATTGTTTTTACAGATGTGCCGCCTTCGCTGTCATCAAATTCATGTAATTTGTTTTTGTGTCATGAAATTTATCTATTTGTTTTTCGTTGTAGAGACATTGACGTATCTTTTTAACAAAAGTCTCTTTATCGTTGTCACCAGATGTCTGCATTTGTTTTACAGATGTCTCGCTATCTTTTTTCACCAGATTTCTGTATTTTGTTTCACTGATGCCTGTCCCCCGTTGTTATCAGATGTCTGAATTTGTTTTACAGATTCTCTCCTTCACTGTTACCACATGTCTGCATTTCTCTTACAAATGTCTGTCCCTAGGTGTTTCCAGATGTCTGTATTTGTTTTACAGATGTCTCTCCTTCGTTGTTACCAGATGTCTGTATTTGTTTTACAGATGACTGTCCCTAGGTGTTTCCAGATGTCTGTATTTGTTTTACAGATGTCTCTCCTTCGTTGTTACCAGATGTCTGTATTTGTTTTACAGATGACTGTCACTTGTTGTTACCAGATGTCTGTATTTGTTTTACAGATGACTGTCACTTGTTGTTACCAGATGTCTGTATTTGTTTTACAGATGTCTCTCCGATGTTGTCACCAGATGTGATTGTCTTATAAGTACCGACGTCTCTCTTTCGTTCTCATCAGGTCTTTGTATTTGTTGCAGAGGCGTCTACTCTTTGTTTTCACTATATCTGTGTATTTGTTTTACAGTTGTCTCTCCTTGACCGTCACTGGATCTGTGTGTTTCTTATTCAGAGGCTTCCTCTTCCTTATCTTGTCTGTGTATTTGTTGTTCAAATGTCTCTTCCTCGTTGTTACCAAATCTGTGTATTTGTTGTAAATATTTATGTTTCTTCAGGTGTGTTTTTTTTTTTTCGTCACATTGTTGTACAGTGGAGTCAGCATAATTCGAAGTCGCCGGAAATGGAATATACTTTGATTTACCAAAGTTCGTTTTACCTCTGAGCAGAGAAATAACCCTTATTATGCAGTCTGTGCCGTACCATACATATAATCACACCCCTTTTCCAAATACCCGGCCTCAACATATACACACAAATAAACGCAAAGGAACCTGTATGAGTCATGAGATCTTTAATTTGATTCTTTTTTGCTTTAGAAGTGACCCTACCGTAGCGGTAAAACAAAAAAAGCAGCATTGAATGGCTTAGGCCTGATATTTTCAGGTCAGCAGGCTGTGTTCCTTGTCTTTATCTTGGCCGTACGTATTGTGTGTGACGTCATCAATCGACAACAACATTCTCCTGTGTATGATGTTAAAATGCAAGACCGTAGGCCTACTTCTTTGTCCTGCCTTGCTATCAGTGGCGTGGAATTCTACTAGTATTACGCAGTGTAACAATGCAATACTCGTCCATTCCTCCGCATCGAGTGTAGTGTGGTGAATATTATTGTGTAAGCGCAATAAGCGACGTATTTGCAGGACTGTAGTGCTAAGAATCTCGTGTATGTGAGGTCTTTGTTCCTCCAGGGCCTTACCATGAAATAAATTTTACTTTTGATACATTATCTGATGCCGTAGAGCTTAGCGAGCATTACTTAAGTGCATAGCAGAATGGCTCTATGTGAGCATGGTGGGCACACCGCATGGCACGTGGTTCAATTGTGTGTAATTTATGTTCTACGGTATACTGTGTCTTGACTGTAACTGTTGTGGTTACGCCAGCAGTCGATAAATTTACTGGCCATTATGTAAGCACCATCTCGCGTATGTGTGTTCTTGGCTGATATCATTGGTCACTGGGGCAGAATCACGCTGCGTGCAGGGGTCCGATCTGTGCCACTGCCATCCTCAGCGGTATGTTTCTCGCTTGGTCGGGACAGACACTTAAGAGGAAGGCTCTGCAGCCTAACCATTGCATCCTTTTTGGTACCTCTACCCTCCCCTCGATAGCTGCTAAAAGTAGAGAGTTATAGCACAGGCCTGTGTCAGCGTGTTTGTGGAAACTGGTTTTCACGGCCACGGGGCTGGAAATCAGAAGTTACATTGAGTTGATTGAGGATTATAAGAGCACTCGATCAGCTCGATTTATCAGAATTCGGGCGGTTCGAACTCTAATTACCAGTACATATTTAATAGAGACAAAGAAGGGGAAAAAACTCATTTCAAAATCACCTCGATTTAACAGTAACTAGAATTACCAAAGTCCGGTTTACATGGGCCCCACTGTATTAGTTTTACAGATGTCTCTTCTTTATTGTCATCAGATATCTGTATTGGTTGTGCAGATGTCTCTCCTTCGTTGTCATCAGATTGGTATATTTGTTTTACAGATGTTTTTTCTTCGGTGCCATTAGCCACAATATCTGGTATGCTTGATGGGAGACTTAACTGTGGCTGGTGTGGTGGGGTTGATGATGGGCGTGGTGGGATTGTTGGAGGCCATGCCAGACGACGTGATGGAGTAGCCGAGGGAACTTGTTCATTTTCAGTTTGAGCTTCATTTCGAATCCTGACCCTTGACCATTTAGCCAGTTCCCTAGACGGTTGGGATGGAGAAGAATCTGGACTTCTGTATTCACTACTCATAGCTGTGAACATTGGATCCAGAAATACAAACAATTAGGCTCCTCTACCTTAGGCACCAAATGGAGGTGGCAAGGGGAGGAAGGTGTGGGGATTGGGTGTGGAAACAGAAACAAAGCAAAAAACAAACAAACAACAGAACAAAATTAAGGTGGGGGTGGTGAGGCGGGAATCTAGACATAGCAGAGAGGATACCAGGAGTCAAGAATATAGAGACAGAACTAGAACAAAGTACATCTAGACCTATAACCAGCACTGAGGATACCAGGAGTGAAGGATGTAGAGATAGAAACAACACAATATATTTGTTAGAGATGATAAATCCTAACTCATCCAATATGGAATTTGCAGTATGAAGAAAATATTGCGAATTTAAAAGACGTGTACAAACATTGCTCCAATAGAATTCTTTTATTGTAGACATTATTCTTGAGTAGCGTCTATTGATAATGTATCCTGTGATCTTTGTACTTGTACGTAGCCATTCATGTAGATTTAGTGTGTGCATACCAGGGATAAATTTTTATGTTGGGCTATGTGTAGACAAATGCTCAGATGTAGACGGGTGTGTAGGTGTCTGTATATGTGAACGAGTTATGATAAAGATGTGTGATAAAATTTCCGATCTCTGAGATCCATCTAACTTATATATCTTAGCAGAAACAAAACAAACCAACAACAACAACAACAACAAAAAATGAAGGTAGTGAGGTGGGAATGTAGAACTAGCATTAGGGATACCAGATATGAATAATGTAGAGATGGAACCAACGCAAAGGATAACAATTATGAAGAATGGAGATATAGAACCAGCATGTTAATGGACACCAAAAGTAAACAATATAGAGTTAGAACCGGCGCATAAGATACCAGGAGTAAAGAATGTAGAGATAGAAGAACCAATAGGATACTACAGTGAAGAACACAGAGATAGAACCCGTGCAAAGGATATCGGCAGTCAAGAATATAGAGATAGAACAAGTGCAAAGTACATGTAGACCTAGAATTAGTGCAAAGGAATACCGGGAGTAAGGAATGTACAGATAGAAGAACCAACATAAATGATACTATGAATAAAGAATGTAAAGATGAAAGAACCAATAGGTTACTTTGAGTAAAGAGCACAGAGGGAGAATCAACGTAAAGGATACCGGGAGTGAAGAACATAGACCTAGAACCGGCTTATAGGGTACCAGTTTGAGTTTGGGTTTGACTTTAACGGCGCTCCGGCACGATAACGGTCACTTTGCGCCTCTCACCACTTTTTGTTTATCTCTCGTTATGTTAGCTTTCAGCCCTGAGATGCCGATCAGATCAAAATGAAGTTAAAAACCTGACAGGAAAATCCCGTATTAAAAATCTAACGGGAAAAGGCCATGCTGAAAAATATGTCTATGAATTTTGTGAATATGATAAAAGACTGTTAAATCAACGCGTAGAGTTCGATCTCTTTCAGAAAATAATGTCAAGATACGCCGCGGGTCCATGTAAGAAAACAATTCTTTGTTGGACCTGCAGGCATAGTGTCTTCTTCAGATATTCATGAAGTCTGCATATTCAGTTTAAATGTGTTTTATTGATAGTTGGCAATTGCCTGCCACACACTGGGGCGGATCTCCCCCCCCCCCCGAGTAAAAAAAAACAACAGTGTTTGAGGTGGGTGTGACCCAGACGGAGTCTACTAAGGACGATTTTATTTCTCCGATTTCTTTGAGAGGTATGGGTCTACTACCCATGTTGATCTTGGACAGAGTGTGGTTTATTTGATGTTTGTTGGTCCCATCTTTCCTGCCATCTCGATTTAATGAAGTTATTAATAGCGAGTTTAAGTCAGTGTGTTATATTTAGGTGTTGTGGTTGACGTTTCAATGTTTCTCTGGCGAGGATGCCTACTGTTTCATTACCCTTAAT
This sequence comes from Onchidella celtica, assembly GCA_963931925.1. Classification (NCBI taxonomy): domain Eukaryota; kingdom Metazoa; phylum Mollusca; class Gastropoda; order Systellommatophora; family Onchidiidae; genus Onchidella; species Onchidella celtica. The sequence goes on from OZ007577.1 coordinate 20,972,277, forward strand.
GCCACAATGTGTCCAGGTATCCATCAGAAAACAGTTTCATATTTCAGGTTGGACAGTGTATGAAGCGCTGTAACAGATTATTGATTTCATGGGTCTTCATATTTTTATTTTTTTTTAAGCCTGGGGGCAGGACAGCAAATCAGAAAATATTATTAATGAAGCGTCCTGATTAGATACAAGATTTAAGGCCAAGTTGATTGCTCGAATTTCAGCGGTAAAAACGGGGGCTTTAGGATTGAGGCTGAGGCATTCTGTTTTGCCATCTGCACTTGAGAATGAGGCAGCTCCTACTGAATCATAGTCTTTGGAGCCGTTTGTGTAAATAGGCCTCTGATCAGGGTATTTACTACATCTCTAAACATCTACTTGTAAGTTTCTGGTACGGTGTTGTTCTAGGGACATGCCGCGAGATCTAAAATATGCTTAGTTTATGTGTTAGCCATGGTGGGATGGGAAACTCTCAACCTCACACGATCGAATTTCTGCCTTTGCCAGCTAAAACCGAATCGGAAGGGGGAAAAAAGGGGGTGACACCTGGAAAAGATTCAAAATTTTGAATGTATCTTTGATCGAAAACTAAATTGTAGGTCTGGGTGAGAAGACAATTTTAATCGATACTGAAGAAATAGTTTATCTCTTCTGTCGGACAGAGACTCTCCGTTTTCCTCCAAATACAGACTTTCGACTGGAGAGGTGCGGAAAGCACCCAGAGCAAGACGTAGCCCTTGGTGGTGCACGGGGTCTAGCTTTTTCAGGCCTGACGGTTTAGCTGATCCTTAGACGATGCAATCGCAATCTAGTTAGGATCTGATCAGGGAGCGATAGAGATGTAGCATGGAGACTCTATCCGCACCCCACTCAGTTCCTGAGATGGCCTTTATGATGTTAAGAGCTTTTTGACGGGAGAGTTTAAGGTATTTTATAATTATGAGGGATAAGAGTTAAATTTTTGTCGGATATAAGTCCCAGAAATTTGGCCTCGGCCTTCACAGGAAATCGTTAATTTCCGTGAAGGAAGAGGTCGGGGTCTCTGTGAAATTTCCTTTCATTATTAAAGTGGACGGCGACGGTTTTCTGAGGGGAAATGTTAAATCCGTTTGTATCTGCCCACCTCTGGACGGTGTTGAGCTGTAGTTGCAGTTTCCGCTCTATTCTATCTACCGAGGGCCCCTTTAGCAGGCGAAAAAGTCGTCTACGTGCAAGGAATGGTCAATGTTTTATAAAAGCGTTTCAGTAATCAAATTTATTTTGATATCAAATAGGGTGGGAAATAGAATAGAGCCATGGGGTACTCCCTACTCTTGATCAAATGGATCAGAGAGGGTTGAGTACACCTTCACCTGGAAGGAACGGTCACTAAGGAAATTCCGCACAAAGACCCGTAGGTTTTAAAGAGTACCAGGAATGAAGAATATAGAGATGGAAGAACCAACATAAATGTTACCATGAGTAAAGAATGTAGAGATAGAACCAACAGGATACTTGGAGTGAAGAACATAGAGATAGAACCAGCGCAAAGGATAGCAAGAGTCAAGAATATAATAGAGATAGAACTTGCACAGTGTACATCTAGACCCAGGACAAGGGCAGAGAATACCAGTAGTGAAGAATGTAGAGATAAAATCAACTTACAGGATATCAGAGGTGAAGAAGGTACAAATAGAACAAGTACAATGTACTTGTTAGAGATAAGAAAACCTAGCTCCCCCAACCCTGAATTTGCAGTGTGTATGTTTGGGATATGTGTAGACAAGTGCGTAGATGACGACGGGCGTGTAGGTGTCGTTATGTGTATGTTTGTGTGTCTGTGTGTGTGTAAAGGAGTTATGATAAAGATGTGTGACCAAACTTTCAGTTCTTGGTAAATCTAAAAAGTTCTATCTTAACTTATCTTATCTATCTTATCTTTGTTTGAGTGATATTCTCACTCCGAAGAAAAGTAAGACAAAAGTAACAAAAGAGAACGTAACTATGCTAACTCTCTGTTTGAAAGTCAGTCCGGTGGAGATGAGTTTGTACAATTATTGTTCACTTTTGTTACATACTTTTAGCGGCGGCAGCAGCAGCAATAACAACAACAACAACAAAACAAGGACAAAAGCGCCATCCAGAAAATAAAAAAGTTTAAATTACCTAAGTATGCAGAGCTTAGTTCCTTCACTTGGATATCTATCTTTCTATGTGTCTAGCTTTCTGTCTATTGATCTGTCTGTTTGATAGTCTGTGTAACTGGTGGTCTGCCTGTCCGTCTTTCTATCTAGCTATCTTCCAGTAAACTCACCATAAAGATAACGATCCAACTCCTCCTCGGCAGCTCCTGTGGACATCAGACCAAGGCACACAGACAATAAGACCCTTATATCCTAAGCTGGGGGAGGGGGAGGGGGGGTGTGTCAGAATTGGGTATGGAAACGGAACCAAAGCAAAAAGAAAAAGGTGGGGGTAGTGAGGTGGGAATGTAGAACTAGCGTTAGGGAGGATAGGAGTGAAGAAAACAAGTATGAAGAACGTAGAGATAGAACAAACTTAAATGAGACTATGAGTAAAGAATGTAGAACTAGCGTTAGGGAGAATAGGAGTGAAGAAAACAAGTATGAAGAACGTACAGATAGAACAAACTTAAATGAGACTATGAGTAAAGAATGTAGAACTAGCGTTAGGGAGGATAGGAGTGAAGAAAACAAGTATGAAGAACGTACAGATAGAACAAACTTAAATGAGACTATGAGTAAAGAATGTAGAAATAGAAGAACCAACATGAAGGACACTATGAGTAAAGAATGTAGAGACAAAACCAACGGGAACCTTGGAGTGAAGAATATAAAGACATAACTGGAACAAAGAACACCAACGGATAGAGTTAGTCTAAAGAATGCCACTAATGAAAAATGTTGAGATAAAGCCAACATAAAGGATACCAGTAGTGAAAAATGTAGAGATGAAAGAACCAACACACAGAATACCAGCAGTAAAGAATGTAGAGACAGAACCAACCTAAAGGATACTAGTACTGCAAAATGTAGAGAGAAAAACCAACATACAGAATAGCAGTAGTGGCGAATGTACAGATAGAACCAGCACAATATACCATGAAAACTCCTAAATCACCCAACACGGAATTTGCAGTATGAATGAAATATTATAAAAGTCAATGATATGTATAAACATTACACCAATAGAATTCTTGTATTGTTGACATTATTATTTGGTAATGACTCCTAATGATATGTGCTATGATCTTTGTAGTCACTCATGTAGATTTAGTCGTGCGTGCTTGCGTGCGTGCGTGTGTGCGTGTGTGTGTGTGTGTGTGTGTGTGTGTGTGTGTCTGCGCTAAGTGTATATTTGGGGTATGTGTAGACAAGTGCTCAGACGAAGACGGGTGTATAGGTGTTCAATTGTGTGTGAAGGAGTTATGATAAAACTGTGCGATACAATTTCCAGTCTTTGTATAAATACTTATCTTATCAGTCTTATCTTTGTTTGAGTGATATCCTCAGTCTAAAGAAAAGTAAGACAAAATTATCAAAAGAGACCATGTAATAAACTCTGTGTTTATAAGTCAGTTCTGTGAAAAAGAGTTTACACAATCATTGTTCACTGTTGTTCGCTACTTTCAGCAGCAGCAAGAACAATGCAAGAAAAGCGCTATCTACAACCACAAAAAATGGTTTATATAATCAAGTTATGTAGAGCTTAAATCCTAAACTCTTTCTGTCTAGTTATCTGTCTATTTATCTGTCTATTTGTCTGTAGATCTGTCTGTCTGATGGTCTGTATACCGGTCTGTCAGACACTCATTGTTCACCTTCGTTATCAATCTTATGCAGTAGCGACAAGAACAACAACAACAAAAACACCATCCAGAAAAAATGATTTCATTTATCATATAATCTAAAGTTTGGCCATGTAAACCAGCTATTTATCGATGTTCCTTATCTCTAGCTACCTGTGTATTTATTTGTATGTCTGTCTAACTGTTGGTCTATCTGTCTTTCTATCTATCTATCTTCCAATAAACTCACCAGCATGACTAGCGGAAGGAAGAGTAGGCGTCAGCAACAACAACAAGAGCGCCACCCAGAAAAAAAAAAGTTTTAAACTATCTCAGTATCTAAAGCTTAGTTCTTTCACTTGGTGAAGAAAACACTTATCTATCTTTCTAGCTGTGTAGCTTTCTGACTATGTGTCCATCTATCTGTCTGTCTGTCTGTCTGTCCGCCTGTCTGATAATCTGTGTATCTGATGGTCTGTCTGTCAGTCTTTCTGTCCATCAATCTTCCGGTAAACTCACCATAAAGAGGAAGACCCAAATAATCTTCAGCTTGATTCAACTCCTCATCTGTGGACATAAGACTAGAGATAAAGGTAGCGCAAAAATACAAGCAGTGACGAATCTAGAGATAGAACCAATGTACAGGACAGCAGTAGGGAAAAATCTAGAGATAGAACCAACATACGGGACACCAGAAGGGAAGAATGTAGAGATAGAAACAACATACAGGACACCAGTAGGGAAAAATGTAGAGATAGAACCAACATACAGGACACTAGTAGGGAAAAATGTAGAGATAGAACCAATTTACAGGACACCAGTAGGGAAAAATCTAGAGATAGAACCAACATACAGGACACCAGTTCGTAAAAAATCTAGAGATAGAACCAACATACAGGACACCAGTTCGTAAAATATCTAGAGATAGAACCAACATAACGGATGTTTGCACATGGAGAGAAAGTTAAAAAGCTGAGTGATATTGCTCGAGTAGAACTCTTGTATTGAAGAAAAATGTTCTAAACCCCAATGATATGTACAAGCCTTGCTCCAATAGAATTCTTATATTGTAGACATTATTATTTAGCAGCCACTCCTGATGATATATGCTATGATCTTGGTACTTGTGCGTAGTCACTCATGTAGATTTAGTGTGTGTGTGTGTGTGTGCGTGTGTGTGTGTGTGTGCGTGTGTGTGTGTGTGTGTGTGTGTGTGTGTGTGTGTGTGCGCGCCTGCGCTAAATATGAATGTCTGGGGTATGTGTAGACAAGTGCTGAGATCTTCACGGGTGTGCCGGTGACTGTGTGAAAGAGTCAAGATAAAGCTATGTAACAAAATGTCCAGTGCTAGATAAATAAAGTTCCATCTTATCTCATTCTTATTTAAGTGATGATCTCAGTCCAAAGAAATGTAAAACTAAAGTAAAAAAAAAAAAGATTATGTGCTGTTTGTAAGACAGTCCTGTGGAGAACATTTTACACAATCATTGTGCACTTTCCTTAGCTGCTTTCAGTGGCAGCAGCAGCAGCAGCAACAAAACAAGAACAACAATAACAACAACAACGAAAGCGCCACCCAGAAAAACATGTTTTAAATTATCTATTTATGTACATTTTAGTTCCTTCACTTGGTGGAGAAAACATCAATATTCTATTGGTCTATCTATCTATCTACTTATGTACATTTTAGTTCCTTCACTTGGTGGAGAAAACATCAATATTCTATTGGTCTATCTATCTATCTATTTATGTACATTTTAGTTCCTTCACTTGGTGGAGAAAACATCAATATTCTATTGGTCTATCTATCTATCTATTTATGTACATTTTAGTTCCTTCACTTGGTGGAGAAAACATCAATATTCTATTGGTCTATCTATCTATCTATTTATGTACATTTTAGTTCCTTCACTTGGTGGAGAAAACATCAATATTCTATTGGTCTATCTATCTATCTATTTATGTACATTTTAGTTCCTTCACTTGGTGGAGAAAACATCAATATTCTATTGGTCTATCTATCTATCTACTTATGTACATTTTAGTTCCTTCACTTGGTGGAGAAAACATCAATATTCTATTGGTCTATCTATCTATCTACTTATGTACATTTTAGTTCCTTCACTTGGTGGAGAAAACATCAATATTCTATTGGTCTATCTATCTATCTATTTATGTACATTTTAGTTCCTTCACTTGGTGGAGAAAACATCAATATTCTATTGGTCTATCTATCTATCTACTTATGTACATTTTAGTTCCTTCACTTGGTGGAGAAAACATCAATATTCTATTGGTCTATCTATCTATCTATTTATGTACATTTTAGTTCCTTCACTTGGTGGAGAAAACATCAATATTCTATTGGTCTATCTATCTATCTACTTATGTACATTTTAGTTCCTTCACTTGGTGGAGAAAACATCAATATTCTATTGGTCTATCTATCTATCTATTTATGTACATTTTAGTTCCTTCACTTGGTGGAGAAAACATCAATATTCTATTGGTCTATCTATCTATCTACTTATGTACATTTTAGTTCCTTCACTTGGTGGAGAAAACATCAATATTCTATTGGTCTATCTATCTATCTATTTATGTACATTTTAGTTCCTTCACTTGGTGGAGAAAACATCAATATTCTATTGGTCTATCTATCTATCTATTTATGTACATTTTAGTTCCTTCACTTGGTGGAGAAAACATCAATATTCTATTGGTCTATCTATCTATCTATTTATGTACATTTTAGTTCCTTCACTTGGTGGAGAAAACATCAATATTCTATTGGTCTATCTATCTATCTATTTATGTACATTTTAGTTCCTTCACTTGGTGGAGAAAACATCAATATTCTATTGGTCTATCTATGTATCTACTTATGTACATTTTAGTTCCTTCACTTGGTGGAGAAAACATCAATATTCTATTGGTCTATCTATCTATCTATTTATGTACATTTTAGTTCCTTCACTTGGTGGAGAAAAAATCAATATTCTATTGGTCTATCTATCTATCTACTTATGTACATTTTAGTTCCTTCACTTGGTGGAGAAAACATCAATATTCTATTGGTCTATCTATCTATCTATTTATGTACATTTTAGTTCCTTCACTTGGTGGAGAAAACATCAATATTCTATTGGTCTATCTATCTATCTATTTATGTACATTTTAGTTCCTTCACTTGGTGGAGAAAACATCAATATTCTATTGGTCTATCTATCTATCTATTTATGTACATTTTAGTTTCTTCACTTGGTGGAGAAAACATCAATATTCTATTGGTCTATCTATCTATCTATTTATGTACATTTTAGTTCCTTCACTTGGTGGAGAAAACATCAATATTCTATTGGTCTATCTATCTATCTACTTATGTACATTTTAGTTCCTTCACTTGGTGGAGAAAACATCAATATTCTATTGGTCTATCTATCTATCTATTTATGTACATTTTAGTTCCTTCACTTGGTGGAGAAAACATCAATATTCTATTGGTCTATCTATCTATCTACTTATGTACATTTTAGTTCCTTCACTTGGTGGAGAAAACATCAATATTCTATTGGTCTATCTATCTATCTATTTATGTACATTTTAGTTCCTTCACTTGGTGGAGAAAACATCAATATTCTATTGGTCTATCTATCTATCTACTTATGTACATTTTAGTTCCTTCACTTGGTGGAGAAAACATCAATATTCTATTGGTCTATCTATCTATCTATTTATGTACATTTTAGTTCCTTCACTTGGTGGAGAAAACATCAATATTCTATTGGTCTATCTATCTATCTATTTATGTACATTTTAGTTCCTTCACTTGGTGGAGAAAACATCAATATTCTATTGGTCTATCTATCTATCTACTTATGTACATTTTAGTTCCTTCACTTGGTGGAGAAAACATCAATATTCTATTGGTCTATCTATCTATCTATTTATGTACATTTTAGTTCCTTCACTTGGTGGAGAAAACATCAATATTCTATTGGTCTATCTATCTATCTACTTATGTACATTTTAGTTCCTTCACTTGGTGGAGAAAACATCAATATTCTATTGGTCTATCTATCTATCTATTTATGTACATTTTAGTTCCTTCACTTGGTGGAGAAAACATCAATATTCTATTGGTCTATCTATCTATCTATTTATGTACATTTTAGTTCCTTCACTTGGTGGAGAAAATATCAATATTCTATTGGTCTATCTATCTATCTACTTATGTACATTTTAGTTCTTTCACTTGGTGGGGAAAACATCAATATTCTATTGGTCTATCTATCTATCTATTTATGTACATTTTAGTTCCTTCACTTGGTGGAGAAAACATCAATATTCT
>OZ007577.1:20987902-21087902 GCA_963931925.1 Onchidella celtica
GCTTTCATCTCAACGTCCGCGCTATCTTTACACAGCCATTTAACCACTTCCCGATGTCCCAGCATGGTCGCGTACATGAGCGCAGAGTTACCGTTCTTGTCCACAGCATTGATATCAGAACGATAGCCCAGGAGTAAAGCCACGATATCCTTGTGACCATTCTCTGCAGCGTGTATCAGTGCAGTCTTGCCATCTTGGTCTGTGGCGTTAACATTGCAACTATTTTGACAAAGTTTCTTCACTCGAGAACGTTTGCCACGTTTGGCAGCCGTTATTAGTTTTCTGAAGTCGTCATCATCTCGATAACTCTGATGTAGACCTTCATGTTGTACTATATCCTCCTGTTTTTTAGCATTTTTATGAACGTCCCTGCTGAATCCTGATGCAAATGTTAATGCAACATCGGTATCTGATTCAGATTGCTTGAGAGATTTAGCCATCATTTATAAAAATTTATCTTGTCTGCACTGAGGACCAAGTTTTCACTTTTCAGATGTCTGAAGCCCGCTGGCCTGAGAGATTTTAAAATAGAGTTAAACATCAATATTTCTTGGTGGCCTGGAAATTCTAATATTCCTAAGTTAAATAACTAAAAGGGATTTTAGGTTAAGAACGAGCTCGCGTAAAGAAACAGATGTAATAGATTTACACTTTTCACAAATCAAAAGTATAATATGTATTTCATAACTTACAGATGCTTGGCACCAGTTACTGATTTAACCACAGAATGTATAACCTTCAAACGTTTATAAATCGTGCAAGTTGTTACTCAGATTAGAAAGAGATCATTGATAATTACAGATAACAGAGGGGGGGGGGGTGGGGGTAGGGGGATACGACCACTTTTTTTCGTTGTTGTTTTTTTCAATTTGTTTCGTCCTCGCCTGTTGTCCTCTTTCGGCATTCATGGTTTTTATTTGATTGCCTTTCAAGACCGGTCAGTTTTGCACACTTGTTTTCCTTATCGCAACTGTGTGCGGATGACCCCAATGGACATGGGATACTGCGTTTGAGAGAGAGAAGGAGGCAGGAGGAGGGATAGGGAGAAACAGCTGTTATGGATATCAAAGACCACTTACAAGTACTGATGGCGTCACAGTTCAAAATTCCTGTATTCTATTTGGTATAGATTTTCCCCTATGGAAGGAAGACAAAATCTCGGGGACAAATTATGAGCAGGAATCTTGAGAAGAAAATAATCTTCAAAAACCAAATCAATTAGTAAGTAAAGTCTAACATTATTGTCTTGTCTTTGCAAATCTAAATGAGATCAACCAAGATACAATACTGTGTATTTTCTCTCTTACCTAATCATATAAGTTATATTCAAAGTTGTTAGATATCATAGTGTATTTGCTTCATCCAGCTATAAGGCTCTGTTATTACAACTGGCAAACTTTAATTTTCGTAACCCGATGCACCTAGCTACACGCTCATCCTGTAGAAATGTTGCTTCCCCATTATGTCATGACAGCAGGAATAAATCGCTTGTCTCCAGTGCAGCGTATCGGTCCATGACCTGTTGAGCTCTGGGGTAACAAAGATTAAAGACTTATAATATCAATTTTTATCATTCAATTACACTCTACCTCTTGTCTTCAGGGTGTTAGGAAAAACCACCATCAGTTCATTCGACTTCTGCTGATTGCACCGATGCAACTTTCATACGGGACGTATCACAGTAAGTACTGTTATATTTGTCTGTTTCTTACCCTGTAATCGACGTTATTAATATCGAAGACTGATAGCTTTCTCGTAAAATAATTTTAATGTATGAAGTTAATATAGACACCATATTTACAGTCTTTTTGGTTCTGCATATTTCCTGTTCCTTCAGCAATTTTATTGTATCTTATTTTCGAGTCTTCACCGGATGATTTTTAAAGAGCAATTTTCCAAAAGGAAGACGGAAATGAATCAGATCCACTGATTGTGAAAGAAAAGTACATGTATTGCGCTGCATATTTAAATGGAATGTCAAAATTGGACAAAAAGAAAAAGTTGTAGGTAGCAAAGCGCCTAAGAAATAATACCCAAACGATACAATGCAAACTAAAGGGGAACTCAGAAAATCCTCAATATTTCGGCTTTCGCCTTTGTCAAGATGAGTCCACATATTCTGTTTATATTCCGGTCCGGTTCTATAAATTTCCTATTGAAATCTTCCATTATTCGATCGTTTTCTCTGTTCCATTTTTTTTTCTGTTGTTGTTGTTTTTTTCTTGTGGGTTTTTGTATAAAGACAGTTCTATTGCCGGTTTTAAATCTGGTCAAGAAACCAGACTACTCTCGAGCACAATCTAAGCGAATATCAGTATGAGTCTTATCGCCAGCATTATCTACAGCAGTTATCGCGTCTTCGTGCCCTACCAATAGTAACAGGTTGGAGATCGTACTTTTACAGGATTCGATCCCTTGACCATCTACATCAAATACTTTAGCCGGGCTGGTCGATCTAGGCATAACCCTTAGTCTAGAAAAGTGAAACGGTTGGCCACCAGTTTCGATAGCTCCGCCTGTGATACGGGATATAGTCTGTAATCTCCTGGCACCAAAACGGCATTAACTCCAGCGAACTCCTCGGCCGCTTTGCAAATATCCACTAAAGAGATTGTCTGATCTCTAGATATCAGGAACTGGTTGTATTTAATAAATACTGGGCTAATGGTAACTGCATTCAATTCCATCGACATATTCACGGGATTGCACACCTGCACTGTCTAACGCTAACGCACACTAAAACCTTCTCGCACCAGGATAATCCACTCAAAATGCTAAAAATCAAAGAGCAAAACAAGAACTTACTTACCTGTTGTCGAATTAACACAAACCAAATTCTAATTAGAGATAATAACAAAGAAAATATTATAACTATCCAGAGACCAGATCGCAGTGCGCAGAAAAATAAGCCTGATAATCCTCTGAACGAACATTCCCACCCGGCTACAGTATTCAAAGACGGGTGTCTGGAACATTTAGTGGCATGTATGGTAATATCTGGAACCAGTATTAACAAACCGGTTCTGATAATGGCTGACAGATTCAATGGATTCCTCGTGACCAGAATATACACTATCACATATCAAACAACTTTATTTAGGAGACGGTCCACAGTTTTGGTCTAGAAAATCTGATACAGTTTACAATAATGTATTTGAAAACTCGAATCACCAAAATTATTTACATTTCCGAAGATGTAGTACGATATGTACATATCCCCAAACTACTCTATAATCCGTTAAGTAAGAATATGAGTGTAAACAGCCTGGGCCAGAGGAAGTAGGATAACATTTTCTGCCAAGGCAACTGGCGTTTTGCACGACTGTTTGTTTGTGTTGTTGAAGAATTAGTCAGTGAAAACTGAGAACACCAAAATTATCCGATTTCAACATTTTCACCTCATGTTGAGTTTTCTCTCAGCTTGTCCCATACCGTGCGGTCTGGCAAATGATTTTGGGTTTAATGGTTCAGTAATCATATAAAACTCTACTTTCGTCCACCGGTATGTGCACTCTTAATAATATTGGCTAACCTGCCTTTCGCTGACCGGTGGTCAATTGGACAAAGCGACATTTCCATTCTACTAGATGAAAATACATGTCTTGCTGCTCAAAACAAGAAAAAATAACTAATGTTAAAATCTACATTTTAGCCCAAACTGGAGGTGTCCACGAAACTAATCGTAAAAAATTGGGGCAGTACACAATGTTTCATAATGTTTGGTAACGTAATTACAAAACTTTAGGAGCTTGCATGTTCACTCTGTAGTTTCATTATAATGACTAGTCCACCCGGGCAAGAAGTGTCTTGCAGTTTTCTTGTACCAAGTCTAGCTAGATCTGGGTCCCATTATTTGTATTTTGTATTTGTATTTGTATACTACTTTAATACCATTTGGGACATTTGCCTTTGTGTCATTGCACCCAGTTACAACTGGAGCAGGCAAAGACTAATATGACTAATAGATCGTTTTATTATAGCACAGTTCCTTGCAGAATACATAGATGTGATTACGTTGATTTTCGATCACCAATGTGTAAAGAGAGGTCAAGGACGAAATTTTCTACCTGGCTGGCATTTTTATCTAGTCGACACAAATACGTCTCTGTTGCTGAGAAAAAATCGTAAACAAATAACACTTAAGGCCGTTGATTGTCAGAAATGAATGAGCCCACGCAACTTATCGTCAAAAAGTGAGACAGTACACCAAGATTCATCTATTACGATCGCCTTTTCTGGAAGTTTTAGGTGATGACATAAGATATCAGGACATGTGCGACACAAAACTTACCTGTCCACGAACTGGTTACCTCAGTCTGGCTGTATCTATGACCTAATTACACAGAAAATAAAGGCTGTGAAATCGTAATTTTGAACCAATATTTCAGCGGACCAAGAGCGTTTGAACCATACACTGTCACAAACACAAGATTTTTCACACGGAGAGGGATCTTCGTGAATGCCACTGAACGAACACCACGCTGACTTTTAATCCACTCTAAATATAACGATGAAATTCCTTTCACTGTAAATAGACCATTACTTGATGATGTCATTGGAGTAATGCGGATGTCCATTACCGACGACGACCCAACTTTTTTCTTCTCTATTTAAATTGCTTCCCGTACACTTGCATTCGCCGCCTCATAATTCAAATATCTCGCATTCTCTCTTTCGTGTCTTTCTACAGCGCTCCTCTCCTTAATTTGTCCAGTTCTGATCCACTCCTCTGCCTCTTCATTCTCCCCCCCCCCCCACCCCTTCACTTCCCCAGATCCCCACTTGATTCTCCTTGCAGTCAGACAAACTCAGCTTCTCCCACCCATAGACAGGCAAATTTATTGCTATTTCCTCTGTCACGAACCACCAGAAAAATTCCAAGAAGTCTAAGTAAACCTTTGCTTCCTTTAAGTTGTTGATTGCTCTATATAGTTTTGAGTTTGAGTTTAAGTTTAGATTTTACATCGCGTCGGCGCTATAAAAGAGTCTTTCACGGTCTGTTTGGGTACTTCATTTCTGTTTGGTATTCAGAGCTCCATCTATTTAAATCTCACACAGAGAATATCTAACAGTTCTGTTCAATTTTATTACACTGGTGAAGTCCTCAAAACTTGTTTTGCACAAATATGAAAAACATTTTATAAATGTGTAATCAAGTTTTCAAATCAAGCTGTAGAGCTTATCTTTACAGGAAAGGACAAGACGTACTGTGGTTACACAATATAACATAATTCTTTCATAGCGCTTCCTTCGAATATGCATGAAATCCACACATTCAGTTAAAATATGCGTTACTGATAGTTGGCAATTGCACGCCACGCACAAAGTAAACATTTGGGTTTTATCAGCCAGGTATTTCAGGTGATTGGGTTGAGAAATTGGGAGATGTCTGGACTGGGATAGGTGGGAGAAGAAAAGTTTGTGTAGGTCAATATCTAAACATAAAAGCTTTTCTTTCTGCCACATTTTTACTGTTTCAAGCCTTCCTGAGGCCCCACAGAATTTTTTTGTTTAAATATCTGGTCAAATTTAGATAATAGTAGATCACATTATCAATAAGTTTATTTCAGGACTTGCCGATGTTTGGCAGATCTAAGGGCTTCCCGTCACAGCGTAAAGAATGGAATGGAAGTTTTGAGTCGTTTTCTGATTGCAAATATAATAGTGCAATAGAAATCTACATATCATCTGTATTCCGGTCATGGCGAGCCCATAGACCACAGAATAGCTACAAGCACGACAAGCAAGGGACAGAAGTTATATTGCATGCTCTATTTTTTCGGTTGTCAGTTGTAGAGGGGAGCTGACTGATCAACTTTTGTTGTCATTTTTATACTGCTGTTTACCACTGTACTTTGAAAGCCCTGCACAGAACGACGTACTGGACAGTGGGCTGGCAATGGATGACGACAAATTGATTTGCGCTAGTTCAGTTCGCTTTCATTTGCTAACAACCATCGAAACATGACAATAGAGATGGTAAAAAAAAAAAGTATGGCAAAAAGGAGTTGTTGGAGAAACGAAAGAACTTCGAAAAGTGGCAGTCAGGTATATTATCGAAATGCTTGATGTAAAGACATTCATGATACCATGCAATGCAATTCGTGATACATGACGTACTGTAGGTGCAATCGAGGGACATTCAAATTTAGATGCAGAGAATGTAAAGAATACAACGAAAGCACCATTTCCCTCGAAAGCACCAACGCCAGAGATGGAAAATGAGAAATTTTATTGACCCATCTTATTAACAGAAAAACACAGGCAGAATTGAGACTTTGATATGAAATCTTCATAGCACCCAAGGAATCAGTTGACAAGCCAGGTAAAGTCGTCTCCTTTTTTCGTGCACTGCTACTATGGGTCCTATGATGAGGAGGCTCGATCCACTGGCTGCCATTCACTACAAGCACAAATTAATTACAGGCTCTACTGATTCGGCATCTTCAAAGGGGAAATTACGAAAGTTGACAGTGCGCAGGGAGACAACCAAAACACTAAACTGTTACGAAATTCAATAAGAGACGTGACTGGGCTGTGCGATCGTTGCATTGAATATACCATCACGAAAACCAAATTTCAAGAGCGAGCGTTCAAGCAAAATCTCCGCTTCCGAGTTTCACTGGAGCACACGATAAAGCCCATATATGTTCTGAACAGAATGAAAAAAATAAAAAAACATAACTTTGATGATAATGTCGATAAGTAGCTGATATTATTGCAGTGATTTAAAAAAATGCATTCACATAGGCAAGAGATGAGGAGTGCAAGTGAACCCGGATCTACAGACTACAGGGAGGTCTGAGTTTTGAAAAGAAAAGCTGCAGTGCCACGCTGATCGTTGTATAAGGTAAGCCGTTTTTGAGGTTGTTGTTCTGTGGAGAAATTATTGTAATGTTGGCTTTGCCGAAGTAGGAAGATACGTTATGTTAATGCCAAAAGTCAGGCGACATTGCCCCGCCATTGCGAATCTTTATAACAATTCTCCAGTATGAAATTTAGACTAGAAGTCTTCAAGAAATACTTATACAAACGAGGCTATCTGTATTATTATTATAACTAGCTGAGGCATCCGGCGTTGCTGAGGATAAATCTGCTCTCTCCCTCTCCCTTTTCGTCTTCCACTTCCCCTTACCAGGGTGTCTCTCTCTCTCTCTCTCTCTCTCCCTCACTCTCACGTACAATCAATTGCATGCACTCTTATGTTAGACATAAAATGCACAGAAATTAAAAAGACACAAATAACCACCAAATTTGGACATTGAAGTCTGTCTATTGCATGTAACTGAGATCGACACACTTAGCCAGCGTAAATGAGTTATAAAGCTCTTATTTCAGGTGTTTACCTCGAGTTACTTTCAATAGATCTCACTCTCCGGTAGTGTATTGGCAGTGGAAGGGATAGTTTTGTATGAAATTATTAGTCCGATGGTTAAGTTCTCAAGACGTATTTTGTATAGATCTGAAAGAAATGTTGTAAACGCGTAAAAAATCGATAAATTAATTCGTAGATTTTCAGCCCCATTCAGAAAGGACCAAGGTGCGCTGCGGGTTCATGTTAGAAAAGATTTCTTTCATGGATCGGCACGCATAATGACTCCTTCAGGTATATATGAACTCCACATCACGTCATATTATATTGAATCGTTGATAGCCTAGAACCACTAGAAGAGCTGTGTCGTACTGCTAGATATAATCTCACAAACAGATTATATAAATAGTGTGTCCTTGGAGACAGTGATTCGTTCCTCCAAACAAGGAAGCCTCAACACCTCTGAGTTTCTCCTGTGTTCAGTGAGATATGTTCTATGTAAATTTCTGATGCATTTCTCATTTCGCAATAGGTCAAGATGTTGAAAGATGGGTTGGAGATGGAGTATGAAAAGGGGAAAGGAGCATACTTCGAGCATACTTACTTTACAGATGGCCCTGCACCATATAGCACTTTGATAACAACCTGACAAATGCAAACGCCGTAAATGGCATGATTAAAGTTAATTCTTTTCAACCATCAGATGTTCTTCTCCTTATCGTTCTTGTTTTTTATTACCGTTCTTGTTAGTGTTGTTGTTAGTATTATTGCTACTATGCTGTTATTATTGTTGTTGTTAGTATTATTGCTACTATGCTGTTATTATTGTTGTTGTTAGTATTATTGCTACTATGCTGTTATTATTGTTGTTGTTAGTATTATTGCTACTATGCTGTTATTATTGTTGTTGTTAGTATTATTGCTACTATGCTGTTATTATTGTTCTTGTTAGTATTATTGCAACTGTGCTGTTATTATTGTTGTTGTTTTTGTTTCTTTACTTTTCTTGTTATTATTGTGGTTGTTCGTATCGTTCCTATAATGTTGTTGTTATTGTTGTTTCTAGTGTGGTTGTTATTATTGATGTTTTATTGTTCCTGTCATTGTTGTTTTATTTTTGTTTTGTTGTTAATATTTTTGTTTATTGTTGTTCCTTTCATGGTTTTTATTCTTGTTGTTGTTATATTGTTATTATATATTATTTTATTCTTTTATTACTATGTTTGTTGTCGTTGTTGTTTTTTATCATTGTTTGGTGATATTGTTGTTGTTTTTAATGTTGTTATTATTGGTTTTGCCATTGTTGTTTTTGTTTCTCTTGTCCAGCACATACTTGTATTCACCAACCTTGTCTGCCCTTCTTAAATGATGAACACGGCGTGGGCGTATATTGATCCTTGAGGGCAGGAAAAAAATGTATCCTTGAATATCTACACAATGGTTAAATGAAAATATCCCAGTTATTACTGGATACAGTCATGTACGTACTGGTTACCGTTGAATTTAACAGACTGATGTTTTTTTTTGCGCCGAGCATTCTTATTGAAATCAAAAGTTTTCTTTATGACGTAACAGGTTTATCCCTAATGCGCTATGACTACAATAATGCAATGCTTTACTGTACTGATTCATATTATTATGCACATCCTTCTCACGTCACAGTATGGGCGATAGGGCTGTGTACTGACAGTTTCTTATTCACGTCTCTGATGGGTGGAGTCAGTGTCTGAAATGAGGAGAAGTTATGAGGTTATTTGATCGAGGACTCATTGGCTGATTGGGATGAACCCAGATGTTAGGAGAGGCGAATACTCGTGATTTTTTACTTTTCAGTTGCCCAATTCAAGAAACTTCTTAGTAACTGGAATGAAACAAATGGCCTTCTGTTCGAAGGCACACTGGTTATTTTATTATCAAAGCGACTAAAACATTCCTGCTAGCTCTATTCTTCCCATAATAAAATTGTTGCCGATAGAAGTGAAATATTGGAAATAAAGAGTCGAGTGCTCTCGCACATTATTGGTTTT
Source organism: Onchidella celtica (assembly GCA_963931925.1). NCBI lineage: Eukaryota > Metazoa > Mollusca > Gastropoda > Systellommatophora > Onchidiidae > Onchidella > Onchidella celtica. Next base: position 20,997,242 of record OZ007577.1, read on the forward strand.
CCAGTTATGTGATTGTTGAATTTGTTCATCCATTTTGTTCATTTTGTTTGTTTTGCTGAATAACCAGACTCGTTATTTATATCAGACAAGGAATTTTGGTCTTGTCTTGCATAACAATAACTATTAACAGTAAAAATAACAACAACAATGATAATGCAAGTACGACGTCAACAATATTTGTATCAATAATACACGGGTCCATTCTTTAAATATGTAGACAGACAGACAGACGGTCAGTCAGTCAGACAGTCAGTAAGGCAGGTAGGCAGATAGACAAACAGATAGATAAAGAGATAGATAGATAGATAGGTATAAAAGAGAGATAGATAGATAGATAGATAGATAGATAAATAGATAGATAGATAGATAGATAGATAGATAGACAGCTGGACAGATAAATAGATATTTCCCTCATCATCTCTCTCTCTCTCAAAAACTATAAAACACAATGCAATAATCACAACATACAAAAAACAGACCCATTTATTTTCCCCAATTTCAGATATTTATTCTGTATTTCACAAATAATCCAGTCAACACTACAAGAAATTCAAGGATTCTCCCGACATGGTCAATAAGATTATACACAGGATTTACACAGTCAAGAAATTAACCCTCTAGGCCGCCTGTTTCACCAAGAAATCTATGTGCACAATACTAACAACGTAAAAGAACTTATCTTAAAAGAGAGAAAAAATTATTTTAATGCCAAAATTTTAAAATGTACAAGTTCAAAAGCACTTTTTAGTGTCACTAATGAAATGAAAGGAAAATCTTCTACATTTTTGCCCTCTACAATAGCAACAGCAAGCCTCCCTGACACATTTGGGCAGTATTTTATTAACAAAATTTCTAGGATCAGGAGTGGTCTAGACGATGACTCATGTACATCTGAGTCCAGTAATGACTATTTTAACTGTTTTGATGGTTCATATTTTAATGAGTTTAAGCCTGCAACACCAGAGGAAACTAAAAAGATTATTATGACTTCACCACCCAAATCATGTCCTCTTGACCCTATCCCAACTACTCTTCTGGTTCAATGCCTTGACTCCCTTCTTGATATTATAACATCTATTGTCAATCGATCTCTTCAAACAGGAATTGTTCCAACTTGTTTCAAAGAAGCCATCGTTATTCCATTATTGAAAAAACACAACTTAGACCCTGAGGACCTAAAAAATTATCGCCCAATTTCTAATCTTCCTTTTATCTCAAAGATCCTAGAAAAAGTAGTATTGGCTCAACTTAAAGATCATTTAAAAGCTAATAACTCATGGAAAAATTTCAATCTGCATATCGTGAACATCACAGTACTGAGAGTGCACTTCTAAGAATTGTTAATGACATTTTACGACCAAGCGATGAGGGCAACATTACCATTCTTACGTTGCTAGATCTATCAGCCGCTTTTGATACCATTGATCATTCGATACTCCTTGAAAGACTATCTCTAACATCTGGAATCTCTGGCATAGTTTTGTCATGGTTCAAGTCTTACTTGACAAAAAGATCTCAGTCAGTGTTTATTCAAGGTAGTTATTCTACCAAATTCCAACTTAAATACGGAGTACCACAAGGTTCTGTTCTGGGCCCTGTTTTATACACCTTGTACATTTCACCATTAAGTAAAGTATTTGTATCACACAGTATGAAATATCACATGTATGCAGATGACTCGCAGCTTTATGCAGCATCTCAGTTGGTTGACTTTCCTTCACTTGTGAGTCAAGTTCAAAATTGTTTTGACTCTGTAAAAACCTGGATGCGTACCAGCAAGCTCCAGCTTCACAATGACAAAACCAAGGTTATGCTATGTGCCACTGAATCAAAGCTAAATAAGATTGAAGTCAGTGAAATACAACTAGCTGACACTGATATTCATTTTTCAGAGAAAGCAAAAAACCTGGGTGTCTTTTTGGGCAAAAATCTTTCCATGGAGTATCAGATTAATTACATCACCAAATCCATGTTTTTTGAAATACGAAGGATTTCACGTATGAAATCTGTTCTGACTCAGGAAGCAGTGAAAACATTAGTTATCTCCTTGGTTTTGTCTCGCCTTGATTACTGCAATTCACTCTATGCTGGTCTCTCAGATGAAAAGATTTTTAAACTGCAAAAAGCACAAAATTGTGCGGCTCGTTTAATTCTTGGAAAGTCAAAATTTGAAAGTAGCACAGAAATGCTCAAAATCCTTCACTGGTTACCAGTAAAAGCCAGAATAGAATACAAAATTGCTGTGTTTTGCTACTGTGGTGTCACAACCACTGCACCTACATACATCAGTGAACTTCTCTGTCCCTATGCTCCTCCCAGGGCCCTGAGATCTCAAGACTCGGGGCTCTTGGTGGAACCTAGGTGCAACCTCAAAACGTTCGGCGACAGGTCATTTAGTAAAATTGGACCTGCATTATGGAACTCACTACCAAATTCCCTGAGATCAGCATGCAGTGTAGAGAGTTTTAAAAAACAACTAAAACCTCACCTGTTTAAAAAATATTTAGATGAATGATTTGTGTGTGTGTGACCGTTCTTTAGTATGTGTGTGTGCGCATATGGCGGACAATGTTAAGCGCCTTGAGGCCTCGGCGAAGGGCGCTATATAAATGCTCTTATTATTATTATTATTATAATGATACACAGAAATTTATCACCCGGCTACAATTCCCACAAGCATTCAAGGAGAGAAAAGTTATTTTCTTCAGTAATTTCTACACTATGCACTAAATCAACCAAATGATCACGAAAACTCCTTAATTATGTCACTATGAACAAATTCTCACAAAATCAGAATTTTACCACAAGCAGCATTGGGGGCGGGGCCTAGAGAGTTAAACATTAAATACTTGATGAGGTAGCCAGTGTTGACTGGGACAAATGTGTTTAAATATTTGTTTCGGTTCTTGGTTATTATAATGGATCAGTTTTGCTTCGTCTTCCCTGTCCCTTTAGGTTTACTTTGATGTTGCTGTTCTTTGTCTTTAAATTCACTTAGTACACTCCCCTTGCACATTCCAAATGAAGAGTGTCATGACATAACAATAATCTGTCGCGCCAGGCAGTTTTTGTTTCATAGTGAACACATCACAGGAAGTGATGACATCATGTGTGCGTGGAAAAGGGAGGAGCCAGGGAATGAAATTGGCCACACAAAGCAAACTAAAAAAAAAAGAACAAAAACAACTTTCCAACAATTTCATGTCTCCAAATAGAAAAAAAAATCCTTCTGCAGATCAAAATCAAGGTATCCGTAAAATTTCAGGCAAATCTGAGCCCGACGAAGGTCGGTAGGTCTTGTTAAAAATGATGTGAGTGTTTATACAATAATGTCAGAATTGGGCAAAAAGAACAAAGTTGTATGTTGCTGCGACCCCACCGTTTTTCTTTGGTTTATATAATATTTCGTCTGTTTTTTCATAATGTAGATTTTACTGTCTACTGAATGTCTTAGCAAGTCAAATTCGTAAACGTTTATGATGAATGCCTGATATGGAATGCCCAGAAATACTGTCAGCATGAAGTCATATGAAGACACTGGCAGATTTACAAAGACTATTCATTCCTTGCTTGGTGAGAAAGTCGAGTATGAAAAAAATACAAAAATATTACTTTTAAAATATGACTGCTCTGATTATCATTAGGCGTTACGAATATCAGGGGAGATAAACATGAGAGAAACACAATCATTACGACATAAAGTTATTTGCAATATTGTCTCCCTTACATTTGAAAAAGCCGTTCCCTGCTGATTTCTACTTTCACACCTCATGAAAACAGACTTCATGGTAAACATACCCGCTGGAAATTGCTTTCTCTCATCGATATGGTTGTCTTCGAAATGACGAATCAGAAGACTCAAATTAACTAACACTGGACGGAATGACTGATCCTCTGCCAGCTTCCCTACGTCAGTCCGACGTAGATTTGTATAGTATTTCCGTGGGGTTGGTAGGATTACCTTAAGGCCGGATTTCCTACAACAAACCGATGTCGGCATGATGTCATAACTAAAGGATCTACATAGGAACGATGTCATTCCAATGAGCAAACTTGACGTTGGTCCTACGCAGCGCTGTTGGCTGTGTTGGTAACTCATAATCTTCTACATGAACATTTCTGGTAACTGAGCTGTAAATCACTATGGGGTTTCTCCAAATATAGTTCTCTGTGGTTTCATCTCTGGTCTAGCAAGACAGCTACACAGGAATGGTCGTGGGGAAGTTGTGCTGCTGAACAAGCCAACTCTTTCAATCTGTGTCAATCATGTGTCATTGCCTGGGTTACAGCGTAGCTTTTTGGGGGGGGGGGGGGCTCATTTCAGTGATGTTATCGGTCTATTTCTTCCCCTGTCTGCATCATCTTCTATTGCCCTGAACTGTGCCCTGCAAGATGGTTTTTAAGATGCCGTCGACTCTTGTGACGAGTCCACACCATTTCAGTTTTCTCTTCTTGCAGACAGCTATACATTTTCTCATATTGGCATAACTAACAACATGTCAGTATAATGAAAACAACATGACTGTTACAATTAAAACAATCGTCTACGCTTTTGATAACAAAACCATTTTGTACAATAACATCAATATGACAGTGGAGTATTGTTGACAAATGTTACTGCCTGCTACAGAAAATCCAATTCTTCAAACTTAAAACAATGTCTCACAAGACATTGCAGGGAACATTATTCACTCTCACACTGACGAAAGATTATAAACACCACAGACAAACTGTGGGGTCGCAGCAAGGCTTAAAGCAAAGTAAAAAACTGGCTAAAAGAAAAAGTTGTATGTAGCAAAGCCTCGCGTAAGAAATAATACCCAAACGATATAATGAAACGCAAATTAAAAAGGAAGACAGAAAATGACCGATATTTCGGCAACAACCTTCGTCAGGAAAAAAAACAACGCAAAACAAACAAAGAGCAGAAAAAAAAATCGGAAAATTAACCAGACAAAACAATCGAACAACAAAAAAAAAATAGATTATGAAATATATGGGATCTAAATAGAATATTAAGTGAATGCGTCTACTTAGCTGTCAGTTCAAGTTTGCCTTGCAGCACATAAGCACGTCTGCCAATGTCTCTCACATTACTAGTTATCTTGCAAAAAAATTAGAGTATCTGCAACATTTCTCTTTTGATATTTGTAGACAATGGTTACCTAATTGTAATCATAATTATCATAGTGCATCTTCTTCAGAATGAACGGGATCAAGATCGATTCTTTCAAAAACAGTCTGTTGGATTTCTTTTAAATTTTGTTTAGGTTCATATTTCACACTAAACCTTAAGGAGCGCTTTTTTTTCTTTGTTTTATGTTACACTGTAGCCTGCTGTTGAGTTTTACTTCTTTGTGCTTTGCAAAAAAAAATCTTAAATAGACTGAATCATTGAGAAACCATTTCTATAGTGCTTACTATGCAAAACACTAAAACGTGTGTTCATCTTGAGAGGGAAAATAATTTGTGTGAACTCACGTATCAACACCTCGCGCACTAAAGAAAACATATTTTGAACAGACAATTCTCGATTAAATCGATATTGACCCCGCTCAATCACAGGAAAGATTTCTTAATATTTTTCATACATTATATGAGAAAAGATTATAATGATGTTATCATATATTCAGGTAATACACTTAACAGAACTACAACATAATATCTACTGAAAATCATAATGAATTATATATAATTATACACGAGCCATAATATCAGGGAGGACAGAAATGTGATTAGAGTGGGCTAATCAAACTGTCAAAACCAGAAATTGTGATTATAGAAAGAGAAGGAAAAGATAACTCCATGAAGATGGAGTCTAACGTATGAAAAGGGGAAAGAAGGAGGGGCGGAGGTTGGACAAAATTCGAGCATAAGTACTTTACAGACGGTCCTTCACCATAATTATACTTAAGTATTACATACCGCTTTGATAACAACCTGATAAATGCAAACGCCGTAAAAGGCATGATTAAAGTTAATTCGTTTCAACCATTAGCCCTAGGTTCTAGATGTTCTTGTTTTTTATTGCCGTTTTTGTTATTATTGTTGTTAGTATTGTTTGCTACTATGCTGCTATTACTATTGTTATTATCATTGCTAGTGTGCATGTGTTGTTGTTATTGTTGTTTCTAGTGTAGTTGTTATTATTGATTTTTTATGGTTCTTGTCATTGTTGTTTTATTTATGTTGTGTTGCTAGTATTTTTGTTTATTATTGTTCTTATTGTGGTTTTTATTCTTGTTGTTGTTATATTGTTATTACATATTATTGTTATTCTTTTATTACTATTGTTTTATTGTCGTTGTTGTTTTTATTATTGTTTCGTGTTTATTGTTGTTGTTGTTTTTACTGTTGTTATTATTGGTTTTCCCGTTGTTGTTGTTGTTGTTGTTGTTTCTATTATCCAGCAGATATTTTCACCAACCCTGTCTGCCCTTCTTAAATGATGAACACAAAGTGGGCATGTAGGGATCCTTGAAGGCAGGGAAAAAAAAGTGTATACTTGAATATCTACACAATGGTTAAACGAAAATATCCCTGTTATTAGTGAATACATTAACGTACTGGTTACCGTTGGATTTAACAGATTGCTGTTTTTTCGCCAAGCATTCTGATTAAAACAAAAAGTTTTCTTTATGACGTCACAGGTTTGTCCCTAATGCGCTATGATAACAATACTGCAATGGTTTACTGTACTGATTCATATTATCATTATGCACATCTTTCTCACGTCACTGCATGGGCGATAGGACTGTGTACTGACAGTTTCTTATTCACTTCCCTGATGGGTGGAGTCAGTGTCTGAAATGAGAAGTTATTTGATCGAGGACTCATTGGGATGAACCCAGGTGTTAGGGGTGATTGTTTAATTTTTAGTTGTCCAATCCGAGACTTCTTAGTTACTGGAATAAAACAGATGATCCTTTTGTTTGAAGGGCACATTGGTGATTTTGTTATCACAGTATTCACAGCGACGAAAAAATTCCCCCTAGCTCTATTCTCCGGATAATAAAATTGTTACCCATAGAAGTGAAATATTAGAAATAAAGTGGTTTATTAAGTGGTTTTCCAGTTATGTGATTTTGTTAAATTTGTTCATGCCTTTCTGTTCGTTTTGTTTGTTTTGCTGACTAATTAAAATCGTTATTTATATTAGACAAGGAATTTTTGACTGGTCTTGCTGTCAGTATCAGTAAAATTAACAATAACAATGATAACGCAAGTATCATTAATACACAGGTTCATTCTTGAAACAGACAGACAGACAGACAAACAGACAGACAGACAGACAGACAGACAGACAGACAGAAAGACAGATAGATAGATAGATAGATAGATAGATAGATAGATAGATAGATAGATAGATAGATAGATAGATAGATAGATAGATAGATAGATAGATAGAAAGATAGATAGATAGATAGATAGATAGATAGATAGATAGATAGATAGATAGATAGATAGATAGATAGATAGATAGATAGATAGATAGATAGATAGACAGATAGATAGATCGCTCTCCTCTCTCTCTCTCTCTCTCTCTCTCTGTCTCTCTCTCTCTCTCTCTCGCTCTCGCTCTCGCTCTCTCTCTCTGCCTCATTCTATGCATTCTCTCTCTCTCACTCTCGAAAAAACCATAAAACACACCGGAAATAATCACAACATACAGAACCATTTATTTTCCCCAATTTCAGATATTTATTCTGTATTTCACAAATGATCCAGTCAACACTACAAGAAATTCAAGGATTCTCCCCACATGGTCAATAAGATTATACACAGGATTTACACAGTAAAGAAATTAACCCTCTACGCCGCCTGTATCACTAGTGATACACAGAAATTTATCACCCGCCTGCAGTTCCCACAAGCATTCAAGGAGAGAAAAAACTTATTTTCTTCAATAATTTCTACACTATACACTAAATCAACCAAATGATCACGAAAACTCCTTAATTATGTCACTAAGAACAAATTCTCACAAAATCAGAATTTTCCCACAAGCAGCATTGGGGGCTGGGCCTAGAGAGTTAAACATTAAATACTTGATGAGGTAGCCAGTGTTGACTGGGATAAATATGTTTAAATATTTGTTTCGGTTCTTGGTTATTATAATAGATCAGTTTTGCTTCATCTTGCCTGTCCCTTTTGGTTTACTTCGATGGTGCTGTTCTTTGTTTTCAGATTCACTTAGTACACTCCCCTTGCACATTCCAAATGAAGAGTGTCATGACATAACAATAATCTGTCGCGCCAGGCAGTTTTTGTTTCATAGTGAACACATCACATCATGTGTGCGTGGAAAAGGGAGGAGCGGGGGAATGAAATTAGCAACACAAAGCAAACTCAAGAAAAAAATGTCCAACTATTTCATGACTCCAAAATGAAAAAAACAAAACCTTCTGCAGATCAAAACCAAGCCATCTGGAAAATTTGCATATAAATCCGAGCATTTGAAAGTGCCGTTCCCTTCAGGTTTCTACTTTCACGCCTCACGAAGACAGACTTCATGGTAAATAATACAAGCTGGAAATTGGTTTCTCTCATCGATATACTTGTCTTTTTGTTTCATCGAAGTGACGAATCAGAAGACTCAACTAAAATAACACTGGACCGAATGACTGATCCTCTGCAGCCTCCCTACGTCAATCCGATGTAGATTTGTATAGGATTTCCGTGGGGTTGGTTGTATTACTCACTCTCACATTGACAAAATAATATATAAAAACCACAGACAAACTGTGGGGCCGCAGCAAGGCTTAATGCAAAGTCAAAAATTTCCAAAAAGAGAAAGTTGTATGTAGTAAAGCCAAAGAAATAATACCCAAACGATACAATGAAACGCAAACTAAAAGAGAAGACAGAAAATAACCGATATTTCGGCAACAGCCTTTGTCACGGAAAAAAGAAAAAAAGAAAAAACAATAACAGAAAAAAAATTGGAAAATTGAAGAGATAAAAGGGAGCATGTCGATGTGTCCAAGGTCCGTTGTGCCCCAGGGTCCCTTGTGCTCCAGGGTGGAGCATGTCGATGTGTCCAAGGTCCGTTGCGCCCCAGGGTCCGTTGTGCCCCAGAGTCCGTTGTGCCCCAGGGTGGAGCATGTCGATGTGTCCAAGGTCCGTTGTGCCCCAGGGTGGAGCATGTCGATGTGTCCAAGGTCCGTAGTGCCCCAGGGTCTGTTGTGCCCCAGAGTCCGTTGTGCCCCAGGGTCCGTTGTGCCCCAGGGTCCGTTGTGCCCCGCCATATGTCAGCTGTTTTCTTTCCACTCATCACATTTGTACAATCTAATTTACTGTGGATACTAATTTAGAATCCAGCGAGTGGTAGGCTACACCTACATTTTTTGGCAAAAGCAGCTTGTTGTTTTGCTATAACTTATTATTTTATACCGTGGGCAGTATGGGGCACTCTCAGACGGGGTGCGTCTGCATAATTATGTCAGTGTCTCCGGGAGCAAGTCAGGATACTTTGGGTAGGTCTCTTTAAACATTAGTTGGAAAAAAACTTTAATTAATTTGAAAGATTTTCTTGTTCTCAATGACTTAATGAATAAAGAAACCATTGTTTCAATTCATTTTATCAATGATTTGTTTACACACACACAAACACCCCCGAGAGAGAGAGAGAGAGAGAGAGAGAGAGAGAGAGAGAGAGAGAGAGAGAGAGAGAGAGAGAGAGAGAGAGAGAGAGAGAGAGAGAGAGAGAGAGAGAGAGAGAGAGAGAGAGAGAGAGAGAGAGAGAGAGAGAGAGAGAGTATGACGTCTTTACTGTTTATTGCGTAAGTTTCACATGTTCATCGAAGTATCCATATCCGGTATGCACGTCATTTGAGGTTCAAAGTCGCTACATTTCCGTAAGGCTTAGGCAGCCTGGCTGTGGGAGAGCAGAGTGTTTGGCAAGCTGGCAGCAAAAGGGTTACAGAAAGTCTGAGCTGTTTCCGGTTGTAAAATACACGGGAATCCGGGAACTCGGCCTCTCACAGTGCAGTGTGTGGTATCGAAGAGGACGGCATTGTACTAGTGAAGATGGCGTTCATGATGAGAGGTGACCGAGGAGGGAAAGTCCTAGTCAACAATGGATTTCGATATACCTATCACAGGGATGATTCCGAAGGACTTTCGACCTGGCGGTGTTGGAGGCGGCAGGAGTGCACCGCCAGATTGAAAACAAATCCGTTTGACAGAGAGATGGACAACCCGTTGGTCACAGTACACGAAGAGCAATAGCACAATCATCCCCCAGATGGTGAGGCTGTACAGATGTCACGCCTCAGAGAACAGCTCCGGTCAGAAGCAATGGATGATCCAACCCGTCCACTGAAAAGAGTGTATGACGCTGTAGTAGCTCAAGAACATCGCCGGGCTGCTCAGGGAGGTGGAGATAGACCTGAAGTGCACAGGTTTACTTCCGTTAGGTCTTTAGTTCTGAGAGCAAGACGTGTTCACCTACCTGCCATTCCTGAAAGCGTAGAGGATGTCGATATCCAAGCACCTTGGAGTGAGACTTGGAGTAACGAGGACTTTCTCCTTCATCTCGACAATGAATGGGGATATGCAATATTCGCAACTGAAGAAAACATCAGATCATTGAGGCAGTGTAATGTACTCTATATGGACGGAACATTCAGATCATGCCCACAGCCGTACAGGCAGGTCCTCACAATACTTGGAAATGTGGATGGCTTTGTCGTCCCTTTGGTGCACGCACTAATGGCCAACCGCACAACTGGCATGTACTGCCAGATCTTCCAGAAAATTAAAGCAGCAATGCGAAGAACAACACACCACAACTGGCGACCCGCTACTATCCTTGCCGATTTCGAGCTTCCGTTATGGAACGCCCTGGAAACGGAGCTGCCCAATGCCACAGTGCAAGGATGCTACTTTCACTTGAACCAAACTTTTTGGAGGAAGATACAGGAGCTAGGACTCTCGAGGCCTTACCGCATCAACCATCATGTCAGCAGAATCATCAGAAAAGTGATGGCACTCGGATACCTGCCTCTAGCAATACTACGCCAGAACTTCCATCAGCTGGTTCGCTCAAATCGCGCAAGGAGGCTGGTGAACCAGTACCCTGCTCTGCAAGACTTTTTCACACTTGCAAAACACTTACGTTGGCCGCAATGCTACCCTCCCGCCAGCCACATGGAACATTTACCGTCGTGCCATGAGGGAAAGGACAAACAACTTTGCCGAAAGTGAGTTCTTAACGTTTACATAATAATAATAATAATAATAATTCTATTATCATTTGCTTTAGGCTACCACCGTGCATTGAACGCCGCTGTGGGGGTGCGTCACCCTTCCCTTTGGAACTTCATACGTCATCTCAAGGATCGCCAGGCGCTGGCAGAAGACATGTTGAGTGCTGCTGACAGAGGGGACCAGCCACCACGCCGTCGTAGAAAGTGGCAAGACTTTGAAGATCGTCTCCAACGCCTCAAGGACCAGTATCATCAAGGTGCCCGGGACTTGGAATCGTACTGGAGGGCTGTGGGGCGCGCAGTTTGGACTGCTTAGCTCAGTTTGACTGCAACTGACATTACTCCAGTTATTTGTTTCGGTTTCTTTGGGCTGCTTAGCTCAGTTTGATTGCAGTTGACATTTTTCCTGTTATTTGTTTAGGACATTTTCCCGGTTGTTTCTGTTTTTGGGAGCTGGTTAGCTCAGTTTGGTTAGAACTGACATTTCTCGAGGTTTTTTTTTCTGTATCTGATTTTGTTTCCCAACTGTTTCCGTCGGGCACTGACCGAATAAGTCGACAGAGCTTTCTAATTCTGTAAAGTTCTTGGCAAATTCCTTTGTTGTTGTTTTTTTCGTGTACATTCATGTTCTCAGAATAATTTCCTTGATTAGCAGCAGCAGATTCAGACAATAATGTTTGAAAGTGTGTGGAAATTTGTTTTTATAAATTAAATTCTATAAAGTAATGTCATGAATAGTTGTATGTCTTGATTAGCAGCTATTTTGTGACCTCTCTCTCTCTCTCTCTCTCTCTCTGTGTGTGTGTGTGTGTGTGTTTAATAATAACAATGGGTATTTAGCGGCGCCTGATCTTTGCATCCCTAAGCGCGTATAACAACAACAACAACAACAACAACAACAACAAAAGCAAGCAGCAAGTCATAGGCCTATATCAATGTACAAGTTCCCCGGGAAAAAGTTAAATACACTTGTATACAGCACCTTGCATGAAAAAATGCGAGAACAATAATTTGCACACACACTGGCACGTGCGCGCGCGTACACACACACACACACACACACACACACACACACACACACACTCAACTTTATCATCAACTCAGTCCTTTTCAGTTTTACGAGTTTATGGTTGGAATCTGCCTTGCTCCTTCCATGATCAGTTGGATTGAGCAAAAGCTTTTTGGGCAACATTAAATTTGTTGTTATTGTCGGTACAGAGATAGTCGATTCTATGCTGGTAATAGCACGGAAACTTATCACGTCTGTCTCGCTCGCCACATATCATCAACAGTTCCCTGCGCTGTCCTCAGTTTCTTCCATTGGATGTCTGTTATCCTCCGTTTGATGGGCCATGTAATACAGCTTTCTTTGTATCTTGTGTATACTTGGGCAGTTATAGGGAAATTGGGAGGCGAATATTAGGTGCCACTGTTATGGAATTTTTAGATTCTATGGCAGTGGATGTATTTGGCTGATTGTGCCTGTTTCTTATGTATTTTTTCTTTTTGTATAAACTGTTGGTGGTCTTTTTAGACTCTTTTTGTTAACCTGGTTACGAAAAATGGAGGGGTAGCCCCCACGTCTCCAGCGCCTCCCAGTTATATGGTCCTGTAAACATGGTTCATCGGCGGGGCAGAGGACATACATTCAATGAAGTTTTGGTTTTTTTTAGTGGACAGCGTAGGCGTCCTGAGAAGGCTCTTTGTAGTCGGCTGGACGTTAAACACCTTTAAAAAAAAAGTGATTGGAATCTAAAAACTAACGGAATCGGCAATATATTGGGACACAAGGGACCCTGGGACACAACGGACCCTGGGACACAACGGACCTTGGACACATCGCACGCCCCCGAGATAAAACATTCGAACAATTGAAAAAAAATAGATTATGAAATATATGGAATCTAACTAGAAAATTTATATCAAATGACTGCGTCTACTTAGCTTCGAGTTCTTGCGTGTATTGCAGTAAAGAAGCACCTCTGCCGATGTCTTTCACCTTACTGGTTATCTTGCAATAAAATTAGAGGATCTGAAATATTTCGCTTTTGGTATTTGTAGACAATGGTTACCCAGCTGTAGTCATATTATGGTGCGTTTTGTTTTTAAGTATGAGCCGGAATGCACCTCCTTCAACACTGTTGATTCCACGCGTATCGACCATGTCGTTCCAATGGATCAAATCAACACTGTCGAGAGGGGGAAAGTGCACAATGGGCTAGGCACTTTCTCCATACCCACAACCCAGGCATGCAGCACAAAAACTATTTAGTTGCTGACCGTCTGCCAAGACGAAAAGAGCCAATTATTATGAGCGGGATTAAGATCGATTCTTTCAAAAACTGTCTGTTGGATTTCTTTGAAATTTTGCTTAGGTTCATATTTCACACTAAACCTTAAGGATTTTTTAAAAAATATGTTACACTTGAGTTTTATTTCTTTGTGTTTGTAAAAAAAATCTTAAATAAACTGAATCATTTCTACAGTGCTTAATGTATGAAACACTGAAGGCTGTCGTTACTTACAGCGTTTTGCGCTGGGGGTGCGTACGTATATATGCACCTATCCCTAACCCCATCGTTGTGCGCAACCCTAAATCTAATTGAATCCCAAATCCTGCCCCTTACCCTTTCAATCACCCGAAAAACAACAACAACAAGAGGAAAACAAGAAGAAAATCTGAAAGAATAAATAATAAGTAATTGAAGCTATTGTTAAGACTATTTCTTGGGGGGGGGGGGTAGGTGTCCAGCTCTCTTGACACAAAAGCCTTTAAAATACGAACCCCTGGAGCAAAAAACATGGGGTACCTACGTACAAATAGCAACAATCAATGCTAAAATATGTGTTCACCAGAGGGAAAACTCATGGAACAACACCCCACGCACTGACTGACACATTATTATTTTGAACACCTTATGGTACAATTAGCACTATAGAAATGTTTGTGCTTTTTAAAAAATCTTTTCAGATATTTTTTCTAGTTACTATTATTTACAAAGCTCAAAGAAGCAAACTCAAAATCAGGCTACAGTCTAATAGATTTTTTTAAAAAATTGTTTCCATTAGGTTTAGTGTCAAATGGAACTAACGCAAAATTTGAAATAAATCCAACAAACAGTTTTCGAGAAAATCAATATCGATGCAGGTCATTCTTAAAAATGGTTAGGAGAATTTCCAACTTTTTCATACATTATTTCAGAAAGTACTATTACAGTATTATGAATTAATGTAATGTTATATCCAATACCACTGCTACAAGTAAAGCTAATAAAAAATGTATGAAGTACATGTATTCATGTATCATAATAACAGGGTGACGGAAATGTGATTCATGTGAGCTAATCAAACTGTCAAAATCAGAAATTATTATTGTAGAAAGAGAAGGAAAAGACAACACCATGAAGATGTTTCCTGCTACTTCACTGCAATGATCACCAGTACAGGTCTCTCCTTGGTTGTCACCAGATTTGTGTAGTTGCTTTACAGATGTCTCACCTTCGTTGTCACTAGACCTAAGTATTAGTTTGTCTTTCCTTCGCTACCATCAGATTAATGTAGTTCTTTTCGAATTAATGTCTCTTCTTCGTTGCGCCAGGATGTGTGCCTTTTTTTCTTTCAGATGTTTCTACTTCGGTGTCATCGGATCTACGTCGTAGTTGTACAAAATATTCTGCTCCATTGTCACCAAATTCGTGTAATTCTTTCACAATTGTCCCATCTTCGTTTTTACCTGATTTATAGATTTGTTTGAGACATGTCTCTTATTCGGTGTCACCAGAATTGTGCGCTCCTTTGCAAATGTCTCTCCTTTGTTGTCAGCAGACTTGTGTGTCTATATATACATGACTTTCTTTCGTTTTCCCCAGAACTGTGTGTTTGTTTTACAGATGTCTCTTCTTTGTTGTCACCAGATTTATGTATTTCTTTTAGAAATGTCTCTTATTGGTTGTCACCTGGTCTGTATGGTTGCTTCACATATGTCTCTTCCGTGTCAGGTCGTCCTGGACTTTCAGGTGGCTCTCCTTCTTCGTCATCTGAGCTGCGTGTCTCTTCTTGGCTCTCAGTAGGTCGAACAGTGATCGTTTTCCAATTACGTAATTCGCCGGCAGCTAGTGGTGAAGAATCGTCTGATTCTGAAGAACTTGGCTCAGGCGATGACATAACCGACGTGAGAACAAAATTACTACCTAAATCTGGAAACAGAACCAACAAACAGGTTATAGTTTGTGAAGCATGTACACATAGAATCAGCACAATATATTTGTCAGAGATGGGAACTCGTCCATCATGGAATTTAGAAGACATGTGAAAAGAAAAAGTTAAATAACTCAATTATATGGCGACCTTACTCCTTGTTTGTTTTATCTCCATTTTCTGAAGAACTGGAGATCTCTTTGTATTTAAAGGGTTGTAACAAATGCACACAAATGTACACCTTGACACTCGTTTAAAATGTGTTGTGGCAGTTATCAATCTTTTTCACAGTTACGATTTATTCTATCTCTTTATCATAATACTAAAACATCCAAAGTTTGAGGTCGAAATTCTGAGTTATGCAAAAATTGGAGTTGGAACAAAAAGAAAAGTAAGGTCTAGATAATTATGTATTAACATTGCTCCAATACATTCCTTGTACTGTTGACATTATTTAATGGTTTCGTTTGATGATGTATGCTGTTATCTTTGCACTTTTCCGTAATCACTAAGGTAGACTGTCTGCGCTGAATGTACATGCATGGTGTGTGTTGACGGGTGTGTAGGTGTACGTGTGTGTGAAGGAGTTGTAATAAAGATGTGCAACAAAGTTTCCAGTGCTGGATAAATAAAATGTTTCGTCTATCTCATCTATCTTATCTTTGTCTGAGTGATATCTTCAGTCTAAAGAAAAGTAAGACAAAAGTCATAAAAGAGAGCGTATGCTAAACTCCCTGTTAGTAAATCAGTCAAATTATCAAGAGGGGGGGATGTGGGGGTCGTGAGGATTGGGTGTGGAAACAGAATGAAAGCAATAAAAAAAAGTTAGAAACAAACAAAAACAAAATGGGGATAGTGAGGTGGGAATGTAGAACTAGAATTACGGATACCGGGCATGAAGAATATCGACATAAAACCAGCATGAATGATACCAGGAGTAAAGAAAGTTGGGATAGAACTAGCGCTGGCGCAAAGGATACTATTTTGAAAATTGTAGAGGTAGCAGAACCAGCATACCAACAGTGAAGAATGTAGACATAGAACCAACATACAGGATACCAGAGATGAAGAACCAACAGATAGACACACCACAATACATTTTTCAGGGATGAGAAATTCTAAGTCATTTAACGCGGATTTTGCACATGAAAAAAATGTTAAAAATTCAATGATACTTAAAAGTATGAGCATTGCGTCAGTAAATTTCTTGTATTGTTGACTTTATTATTTAACCGTGTCTCCGAATGATGCATGCTAACTATTTTGCAGACGTCTCTTCTTCATTGTCATGGGAATTATGTATTTGCTTTATCATCATTATTATCATTATTATTTTATATAGCGCATATCCATTTTTAAAATGCTCTATGCGCTTTACAGAAGAAACCTGTCAACCACAGAGCAGAATGGAGCGCCGGCGAAGCGCTCAACACACTATACTGCTTCTTTCTCTCTCCCTGTCTCGCTCACTCTCTCTCTCTATCTCAGAGCAAATTGTGACGCAGCCTGTTAGGCGCAATACACAACTCACAATACAAATAATATTTGAATATTTATTAATAATAATATATATTTAATAATGAATAATAAATTTTGTTGTTGCTGGTGGGGGGATGATATGGATAAATTTTAATCTATTAATTTCAATTTTGCCCGAGCAGCCTGTTCGGCCTACTCTCTACGATTTCCAACTGCCAAGGTGTCTTTAACGTGCACAACCTGCACACGGGCCCTCCGAATTTTTTCGTCCTTATCCGAGAAGACTAGGTACTCGATCCTACCCCCCAATAGGATCAGGGACTTGAAAATATGAGAAAAATCCCAATTTCCAACATGCCTGTACTGCCCAGGTTTAGAACCCGGGACCCTTGGCATGAGTGGCGAGCACCTTGCCTCTAGACCACCTTGTCCCCAATCCATTTACAGATGTCCCTCCAGGTTATTTACGTATCTTTCTTAACAGATGTCTCTTCTTCGTTTTCATGGGAGTAAAGTATAGTCTTTACAGATGTGCCCAATTCGTTGCCAACAAATTTATGTATTGTTTTTCATTGTCGAGACATTTGCGTATCTTTATAACAGCTATCTCTCCTTCGTATTCACCATGTCTATATTTGTTTTACAGATGTCTTTTCTTCGTTATCACCAGCTTGGTGTATTTGTTTCACAGATGTCTCTTTTTCGTTGTCATTAGATGTTTGTATTGGTTTACAGATGTCTCTTCTTCGTTGTCACCAGATGTCTGCATTTGTTTTACAGATGTCTCTTTTTCGTTGTCACCAGATGTCTGCATTTGTTTTACAGATGTCTCTTCTTTGTTGTCACCATATGTCTGCATTTGTTTTACAGATGTCTCTTCTTCGTTGTCACCAGATGTCTGTATTTGTTTTACAGATGTGTCTTCTTCGTTGTCACCATATGTCTGCGTTTGTTTTACAGATGTATCTTCTCCGTTGTCACCATATGTCTGCGTTTGTTTTACAGATGTCTCTTCTTCGTTGTCACCAGATTTATATGAACGTTTTATAACTATCGATGTCTGTCTTTCGTTCTCATTAGGTCTTTGTATTTATTGTAGAAATGTCTACTCTTTGTTATCACTATACATGTGTATTTGTTTCACAGTTGTCTGTCCTTCGCTGTCACCGGATCTGTGTGTTTATTGTTCAGAGGCTTCTTCTTCATCATCGTTAGGTCTCTTCCTCGTCGTTACCAGATCAGAGTATTTGTTGTAAATATGTTTCTTCCCCGTTGTTGCCAGATCTGTGTATTTGTTGTTAATAGGTTTCTTCTCCATTGTCTTTCTGTCCCCGCGGAATTATGCTAAAAAAATCTGTAAGTCCTATAATTTAACTATCTGTCCAAAAAAAGCTTAATAGTAACACAACACCATTGGATTAAGACCAAAAGAACTGACCACCTGGATACATGTAGATTTGCATTTTAATGGAAAAAAAATTATTTAAAAAAAATCAAGTCGGCAACGTTGTTATAAAATAGGAACAACAGTTTCGCAGTGGTGTCCTCCCCTAGGTTTCTCTTCCTCTCGTTATGAATCAAATTGTAGAGGCTGAAACTGCGTTCCGCATCTGCGCTGTTGGTTGTCACGAACATGGACCGGAGAGCAAGCTGTGCCAATGTAGGGACATCATGATAAACACCTTTCCAGAATAGCTGGAGATCAACCCCAGAAGGTGGCGCAATCCGTAGTGCTACAGGCCCCAATCTTCTCTCTAGCGCTTTAACTCACAAGCCGGTATCTCCATCAGCACTGGAACCCCTGGTGGTAGGCCTAGTGCGGATGCATGTGAAGGCAACAGCACCAGTTTTGCTGGGTTAAAAAACTGCACATCACGCAGAAAAGGAAGTCCTGGCTGCCCATCCACAGACATAATTATATTTATCTATCTTGGCAGCCACCAGTGAATAGGCCTGGTTAAAAATGGATCTATCTCGTATCTGAACACTATCGCAGGAATGCAGATCTAAATAAGTACCGTAATATAAAAAACAGAAAATCTCACAGCTAAAGATTGTTAAGTTGATCGATATATAGGGGTACCGTAATGAGTCTACACTAGTAAACGAAGATCGATGATGAATGACTGTGTTGACGATAGGAATCATGGATTGCGCTTTGAGTTTGAGACTGAGAACAAAGAAAACTCGATAATCTATGACTAATCCTAAGGGAAATCACTCCAGTTATAGTCGTCTTTTCGTAGGTTCGGAATATCACAAAATATTAACTTCTAGGCCTTGACTGCAGCCAAAAACGAAAAAAAAAAACAAATTCAGGAAAAAAGTCGAGATTACGCGGCCGCGTTGCGGCTGACGGGAAAATACGCGGCCGCGGCGGACACGTAATCCCGCGGGGACAAGTCTTTGTTTAAGAGATGTGTCGTCTTCGTTTTCACTAGATTTCTGTATTTGTTTTACAGATGTCCCTGCTTCGCTGTCATTAGATATCTATATTTGTTTTATAGATATCTCTCCTTGGCTGTCACCCCTATGTCTGTACTTGTTTTACAGATGTCTCTCCTTCGATGTCACTAGATATCTATATATATATATTTTTTTTTTACATATGTCCCTCCTTCGCTCTCACCGGATGTCTGCATTTGTTTTACAGATGTCTCTCCTTCGTTGTCATCAGATGTCTTTGTTTGTTTTACAGATGTCTCTTCTTCGTTGTCATCAGATGCCTGTATTTGTTTTACAGATGTCTCTTCTTCGTTGTCATCAGATGTCTTTGTTTGTTTTACAGATGTCTCTTCTTCGTTGTCATCAGATGCCTGTATTTGTTTTACAGATGTCTCTTCTTCGTTGTCATCAGATGCCTGTATTTGTTTTACAGATGTCTCTTCTTCGTTGTCATCAGATGTCTGTATTTTCGTTGCCATTAGGCACAATTGCTGGATTGAATTAGTTTGCGATTGTGGCTGGTGTGGTGGGGTTGCTGTTGGGCGTGCTAGATGAAGTGAGGAAGTAGCTGAGAGAATTTGCTCATTTTCAGTTTGACCTTTATCTCGAATCCTTGACCATGTAGGCAAATCCCCAGGAGGTAGGGATGGAGAACGATCTATGTCTTTGGCGTCTGGAACTACTATTAATTGTGGACATTCGGTCCAGACATACAGACAATTAGACTCCTCTACCCTAACACCAAATGGACCTGGCACAGGGGAGGAAGGTGAGGGGATTTTGTTTGGAAACAGCAACAAAGGAAAAAAAACAAAACAAAAGATTCAAGGTGAGGGTGGTGGGGTGGGAATGTAGAATTAGCGCAGAGGATACCAGCCGCGAAGAATGTAGAGATAAAACCAGCACACTATAATATTTGTTAGAGATGAGAAATCCTAACACATCCAAAACGGAATCTCCAGGTGAAGAAAATGTTCTAAATTTATAAAATTCAGCATTGCTCCAATAAAATTCTTGTATTGTAGACATTATTATTTAGTAGCGGCTCCTGGTTATAATATGATTATGCTGTGCTCTTTATACTTGTTCGCAGTCAGCATTCTTTGTCCAATAGTAAATTAGTGCCGCTATATGGTTTCAAAACGAAAGACAAAAGTGGGTAGGCCTCATCACCACCAAGAACACGAGGAGCCATAACGTTTGTGTGTGGTAAAAATGAAGAAGGTCCAGGGAGGTTGAACTTTCCATCTGCTAAAGCACGGTAGAGTTCAGAGGCTTGGAACGTGCCGCCATCACTTTGTTTTCCATATCCGCCGACACCAATGTTAATGAACCTGTAATTTGCATCCGCGACACCTTGAAGAATGATAGAGAAGAATTGTTAGTAGTTGAAGAACATGGACCCCAAATCACTCGGGCATCTTATGGGTACTTGTTTGCCATCACCAGCTCCCACACAGTTAGGAAAATTCCAAATGCTAAAAAATCCTCAGCAACAGATCTTAGTTTTTCCTATGAAGGCACAGGCATATGTGCTAATTGCAGCTCTTGTCATTTAACCACTACAGTTTCATGCACTATGTCTGCACTGTAGATTTGCTTATTCTAAAGTTGAACGCAAGGCTCCTGAAAGATGATCCTGTTGCAAGGTATCTGGTAAAGAGAAAAAAAAGCAACCATTGGTACTATTTATTGACTCTTAATTTTTCTTTCAGAAATTCCTCTGAAAAAAAAAGTGGAAATACCTGAGAGACCAGTTTGGCGGTCGAGTGGGGTAAATTGCCACCCACAAAAGCTGGTGGCAATATTTCAATCATATCTTATTTTTAAATTAAAAGATATTGTGAAGCTAAGAACCTCACCAGGACCATTAAAAGTTTTGATTTCCTCTGACACTGCCACCTCTTCGAAGAATACGATTAAAGAAGGAAGCCAAAAACAACTTGTATGGTGGCAGCAATGTCAGCCACTTTCTTCCTCCTGAGATGAATGTGCAGATTTAACGCGAAAGCAGCCTAAACGAGTAAGCGCATATGCCTGAACCTGCAGTATATTGAGAGAATGACTACCAAAGAAACCTCCTCCAAATAGAAGAGAGGAAGCTGGAATCTCCTCAACAAATCAAAGGAAAAGAGTGCTGAAAGGGAAGATGAGAATTTGATGTTCATAACATCCCTTTTTCCCCCACACCAACCGCATCCCTCAACAGAAGATACTTAGGTTCCGAAGGCGACTTGAGGATCTTGTATAGGAGTTTGCTGATCCAGTGCAAATGAATTCAGCTTGTGCATCAGTAACCATTTGCTATTCCTACCAGCCGTACACCGATCCGTCTCCACACAGCTCCTTTTCATATTTTTCTCAGAATTCACCTAATGAGGAACTGCTTTATCTAACCGAAAGCTTCCAATGAGACAATATTAAAACAAAAACTTGCATTTTCCATCTGTGATTTTAATTTTCGGACATCAATTAAAAAAAAAAAATCTCTTTATTTAGTTCATTCTCTTTGAAAATTAAAAGCATCTGACATGACATGATTTATTATTATCATATATTTTTTACTATTACTTTTATTTTCAATTTCTATTAGATTTTTCTTTTCTTCTTTTTAGTAATTAATGGAATGATTCTAATGGTTAGAAAAGGCAGAGAAGTAAATTCAGTGAGTAACAATGTGATTGTGAACCCACTCACGTTTCTTTCATTCCTTCTCCGTTAATGTTTCGTTCACAGTAATTTGTAAGACCTTCTTGGTGAGGATTTTATGTTACTATCTTGCTTTTTGTTTTTTAATTGGTTTCTAATACACAAATGAGACATTTTTCGATGTTTTGGTTCAAAATGTCTAAAACAGAAAGAATTAAAGTAAAGAAAAAATTAACCACTGCAAGTTTTCTTCATTTTCTTGCGTGTTCTGGAAATTACTTATTCATACTTAATAATGATAACATAATAATTTTACTTACCTCAAAGTAATTACCAATCTTTCCTGTGGCATGATCGGCTCGTGGAGATTACGCCATGCTTTCCATGGCCTGAATTCAATCTTCTCCAAGATGACTGTATTCAAAGGTGTCTTGTGACATTCTTGTGTATGCATGAAATAGCGCCGAGTCTTTCTGACGTTCACGGAAAAGACGGTGAAATTCACCTAACTGTCGCCTTTTTCTGTTCATTGTGTGGATTCTTCTTTTTCTCAAATATTAAAAATGCACTGGCTAATAAAACAAAGGGATCATCAGACGAGGACATCTTGGCTCGTTTGCTACCTCGGCCTAATCTGACAGTTTATTTTTGCTTGTGATCTTGATGTCTAGATTAAAGGCAGGCTGCTTGTCTCACTCTGAACACCTGAAAGCGTGTACCGGAGTTTACCGGCTTTCTGGGCTAAACGCTGCTTTTTGCAGGTTAACCCGCGCAGGAAAAGCCTGCACCGCTCTTGGCCGCACCCTTTGATCCTAACACGTTCCGGTGGGGGTGTCAGGATTGGGTATGAAAACAGAACCAAAGCAAAAAAAAAAAGGGGGGGGGTGAGGGGGGAGGTAGTGAGGTGGGAATGTAATTATCGTTAGGGAGACCAGGAGCGAAGAATGTAGAGAGAGAACCAACATAAATGATACTATGAGTAAAGCATGTAGAGAGAGAACCAACATAAATGATACTATGAGTAAAGAATGTAGAGAGAGAACCAACATAAATGATACTATGAGTAAAGCATGTAGAGAGAGAACCAACATAAATGATACTATGAGTAAAGCATGTAGAGAGAGAACCAACATAAATGATACTATGAGTAAAGAATGTAGAGAGAGAACCAACATAAATGATACTATGAGTAAAGCATGTAGAGAGAGAACCAACATAAATGATACTATGAGTAAAGAATGTAGAGAGAGAACCAACATAAATGATACTATGAGTAAAGAATGTAGAGAGAGAACCAACATAAATGATACTATGAGTAAAGCATGTAGAGAGAGAACCAACATAAATGATACTATGAGTAAAGAATGTAGAGAGAGAACCAACATAAATGATACTATGAGTAAAGCATGTAGAGAGAGAACCAACATAAATGATACTATGAGTAAAGAATGTAGAGATAGAACCAACATAAATGATACTATGAGTAAAGAATGTAGAGATAGAACAAACACAAAGGATACCAGGAGTGAAGATTGTAGAGCCAGAGGAATCTACAAAAATATACTATGAGTAAAGAATGTAGACATAGAACAAACAGAATACTTGGAGTGAAGAATATAGAAACAGAACTGGCACGAAGAACATCTAGAGATCAAATAGAGTTAGGACACGGGGTACCTGTAGTGAAGAAAGTAGAGATAAAAACCAACATACAGAATACCAGTAGTGAAGAATGTACAGACAGAACCAGCACAATATATTATTTTGTTTGAGATGAAAACTCCTAAGTCATCCAACATCCTAATATTTAAACATATTTATCCCAACAATTTGCAGCATGTAGAAAAGGTTAGAAACTCTATAATATGTATAAACATTAATCCAATATAATTCTTGTACTGTTGGCATTATCATTTGGTATCGTCCCCTGCTGATATAATTATGATCCTTGTATTTGAATGTGCGTAGTCACTCATATAGATTTAGTGTGTGTGTGTGTGCCTGTGCTAAATGTGTATGTTGGGATCTGTGTAGACAAGTAGTTAAATAACTGAAGACGGGTGTGTAGGTGTTCTTGTGTGTGTGAAGGAGTTATAATAAAACTGTGTGACAAAATTTTCAATCTATGAATAAGTTAAGTTCCATCTTATCTGATTTTATCTATCTTATCTTTGTTTGAGTGATACCCTCAGTCTAAAGAATAGTAAGACAAAAGTATCAAAAGAGAGCATGTATTAAACTCTGTGTTTATAAGTCAGTCCTGCAAAAAGAGTTTAAACAATCACTGTTCACAATTCGCTACATTCAGCAGAATGGCAAAAAAAAAAAAAAAGTGCTATCTACCGCGGGAGCGGTGGGGTGTGAGGATTGAGTATGAAAACGGAACCAAAAGAAGAAAAAAGGTGGAGGTGTGAGGTGGGAATGTAGAACCAGCGCTGGGGAGACCAGAAGTGAAGAATGTAGAGACAGAACCAACATAAAGGATACCAGTAGTGATGAATGTAAAGATAGAACCAATATAAATATTATGATTAAAGAATGTAAAGACAGAAGAACCAACATAAAGGATACCAGTAGTGATGAATGTAAAGATAGAACCAATATAAATATTATGATTAAAGAATGTAAAGACAGAAGAACCAACATAAAGGATACCAGTAGTGATGAATGTAAAGATAGAACCAATATAAATATTATGATTAAAGAATGTAAAGACAGAAGAACCAACATAAAGGATATTATAAATAAAGAATGTAGAGTTAGAACCAACAGGATACTTGGATTGAAGAATATAGAGACAGAACTAGCACAAAGAAAACCTAGAGATAGAGTTAGCGCAAGGGATACCAGTAGTGAAGAATATAGGGATAGAACCAACATAGAGGATACCGTTAGTGAAGAAGGTACAGCTAGGACCAACATAGAGGATACCAGTTGTTAAGAATGTAGAGATAAAAACCAACATAGAGAATACCAGTTGTTAAGAATGTAGAGATAAAAACCAACATAGAGAATACCAGTTGTTAAGAATGTAGAGATAAAAACCAACATAGAGAATACCAGTTGTTAAGAAAGTAGAGATAAAAACCAACATAGAGAATACCAGCTGTTAAGAAAGTAGAGATAAAAACCAACATACAGAATACCAGTTGTAAAGAATGGACAGACAGAAGCAGCATAATATATTATTTTGTTAGAGATAAAAAAAATATCAATGCATCCAACACGGAATTTGCAGTCTGAAGAAAGGGTCATAAGACTCAATTTTATATGTATAAAGATTATTTCAGTAGAATTCTGGTATTATTGACATTGTTATTTAGTAGCGACTCCTGATGATATATGCTATGATCTTTCTACATTTACTTTGACACTTAGGTATGGGATATGCGTAGTCATGTGGTTAGACGAAGACGGGTGTGTAGGTGTCCGTGTGTGTGTGAAGAAGTTATAATAAAACTGTGTGACAAAATTTCCAATCTCTGGATAAATAAAGTCCTATATTACTTTATCTTATCTATCTTATCTTTGTTTGAGTGATACCCTCAGTCTAAAGAAAAGTAAGACAAAAGTATTAAAAGAGAGCATGTACTAAGATATCTGATGGTCTGTCTGTCTGTCTTTCTATCTATGTGACTTCCTGTAAACTCACCGTCCCCGCCCATCGTGACACCTGTGGACATTAGGCCAAGACACACAAAGAATTAGACCCTTATATCCTAAGCAGGGGAGGTGGGGTGTCAGGATTGGGTATGGGAAGAGAACAAAAAAAAGAAAAAAGGTGGATGTGTGAGGTGAAAACAACCAGCGTTGGGCTGAACAGGAGTGAAGAATGTAGAGATAGAACAAACATAAAGGATATTATGATAAAAGAATGTAAAGATAGAATAACCAACTGGTATCCTTTATGTTGGTTCTGTCTCTACATCTGTATGTCTGTCTGTCCGATAGCCTTCCTATCTGTTTTGTCTGATATTGTGTCTGGTTTTCTATCTATCCATCTATCTCCCAATAGACTTACATATACACATTTTGCTTGGAGTAGGCCTTTTGGACATAGAATATAGACAATTATTTTTATCCTGAGCCGGAAATGGGGAGAAATTGTGATAGTTGAGGCGGGAGAGGCCAGGATTGGGTGTGGAAACAGAACTAAAGCCAAAAAAAAAACAAAAAAAAGTTACATACAAAAAAAGAAAAACAAGAGGAGGGAGGGGAATGTAGAATCATTATTAGGCACACCAGGTATGAAGAATACAGAGATAGACTTAGCATAGAACGGTGAGATAGTTAGAGATGAGAAATCCTACCTCACCCAACACGGAATGTGTATGTTTGGGGTATGCGTAGACAAGTGGTTAGATGAAGACAGGTGTGTTGGTGTCCGTGTGTGTCTGAATGAGTTATGATAAAATTGTGTGACAAAATATCCAGTCTCTGGATAAATAAACTTTTATCTTAACTTATCTTTTCTATCATATCTTTATTTGAGTGATACCTTCATTCTAAAGAGAAGTAAGACAGAAGAGAACATGTACTAAACTCTGTGTTTACCAGTCAATCCTGTGAAAAAGAGTTTACACAAATATTGTTCATTATGTCTATTGTTCGCTACTTTCAGCAGCAGCAAGAACAGCGGAAAGAAAAGCGCTATCTACAACAACAAAAAATAACCAGAATAATCCAGTAATTTAGAGATTAAATCCTATACTCTATCTGTCTAGTTATCTGTCTAGTTATCTATCTACATGCGTGATAAACTGTCCATTTGTCCGTAGATCTGTCTGTCTGATAGTCTGTCCTCTTGCCTATCACACAATCATTGTTCACTTTCGTTAGCTATCTTCCACAGCACTGCCAAGAACAACAACAACAAAAACACCATCCAGACAACAAATCTCTAGCTATCTGTCTATTTATTTGTATGTCTGTCTATCTGATAGTCCGTCTGTCTTCCAGTAAACTCACCAGCAGATCTCTTACGAGAAGACCACTTCCAGGCTGTGAACATTAAAGAAAAAAAGACATACAGATAATTAAGCCCTTATATCCTATGCAGAAAAAGGGGGGGGGGTGAGGGGTGTCGGTAGTGGGTATGGAAACAGAACCAAGGCACAAACAAAAAAAAAAAAGTTAGGGTTACTGAGGCGGGAATGTAACACTGGCGTTATGGATACCAGGAATGAAGAATGTCGAGATAAAACCAGCATGAGGGATACCAGGTATGAAGAATGTAGAGACAGTACCAACATAAATGATCCAGCAGTGAAGAATGTAGAGCTAGAAGAACCAACATAAAGGATACTATGAGTAAAGAATTGAGGGATAGAATAACGAACATAACTGACACTATGAATAAAGAATGTAGAGATAGAACAAACATAAATGATACTATAAGTAAAGAATGCCGAGACAGAAGAACCAACATAAATGATATTATGAGTAAAGAATGTTGAGATAGCACCAACATAAATGATACTATGAGTAAAGAATATAGAGATAGAACCAACATAAATGGTACTATATGTAAAGAATGTAGAGATGAAAGAACCAACAGGATTCTTAGAGTGAAGAACATAGTGATAGAACCGGCGTAAAGGATACAATGAGTCAAGAGTATAGAGACAGAACTAGCACAAAGAACATCTAGACCTAGAACTAGTGTTGAGGATACCAGGAGTGAAGAATGTGGAGATAGAAACAGCAGTCTGTATTTGTCAGAGATGAGAAATCCTACCTCACCCAACATCGAATTTGCAGTATGGAGAAAAGGTTATAAAAGTCAATTATTATGTATAAACATTACTCCAATAGAATTTTCATATTGTTGGCATTTTTATTTAGTAGCGACTCCTGATGATATATGCTGTGATATGCTTGTAGTCACTCATGTAGATTTAGTGTCTTTGTGTGTGCCTGTGGTAAATGTGTAGAGTGAAGATTATAGAGACAGAACTGGCACTAAGAACATCTCGAGTTAACGTAAGGGATACCACTAGAGAAGAATGTAGAGATAGAACCAACAAAAAGGATACCATTAGTGAAGCATCTAGAGACAGAACCAACATACAGAATACCAGTAGTGACGATTGTACAGACAGAAAAAGTACAATGTATTATTCTGTTAGAGATGAAAAATTCTAACTCATTCAACACGGAATTTGCAGTATAAGGTTATAAAAATCAAAGCGACTCCTGATGACATTATGCTATGACCTTTGTAACTGTGCATAGTCACTCTTGTAGATTTAGTGTGAGTGTGTGTGTATGTCTGTGCTAAATGTGTGTGTTTGGGGTATGTGTAGACAAGTGGTTAGATGAAGACGGGTGTGTGTGTGTGTGAAGGAGTTATGGTAAAACATGTGTGACAAAATTTCCAGTCTCTGGGTAAATAAAATTCTATCTTAGTTTATCTTATCTATCTTAAATATGTTTGTTTGAGTGATACCTTCCGTCTAAAGTAAAGTAAGACAAAATTATCAAAAGGGAGCATGTGCTTACCTCGAAATCTGTAAGTCAGTCCTGTGGAGAACAGTTTACACAATCATTGTTTAGTTTTGTTAGCTACTTTCAACAGCGGCCGAAGATTATAGAGACAGAACTGGCACTAAGAACATCTAGAGTTAACGTAAGGGTTACCAGTAGAGAAGAATCTAGAGACAGAACCAACAAAAAGGATACCATTAGTGAAGCATCTAGAGACAGTACCAACATACAGAATACCAGTAGTGACGATTGTACAGACAGAAAAAGTACATTGTATTATTTTGTTAGAGATGAAAAATTCTAACTCATTCAACACGGAATTTGCAGTATAAGGTTACAAAACTCAAAGCGACTCCTGATGACATTATGCTATGACATTTGTACTTATGCATCGTCACATGTAGATTTAGTGTGTGTGTGTGTGTGTGTGTGCCTGTGCTAAATGTGTATGTTTGGGGTATATGTAGACAAGAGGTTAGATGAAGACGGGTGTGTAGGTGTCCGTGTGTGTGTGAAGGAGTTATGATAAAACTGTGTGACAAAATTTCCAGTCTCTAGATAAATAAAATTCTATCTTAATTTATCTCATCTATCTTATCTTTGATTGAGTGATACCCTCCGTCTAAAGTAAAATAAGACAAAGTATCAAAGGGGATCATAGCTTATCTCGCAGTCTGTAAAGTAAGTCAGTCCTGTGGAGAACAGTTTACACAATCATTGTCCACTTTTGTTAAATACTTTCAGCAACAGCAACACCACTACCACCACCAACAACAAAGACGACAAAAGAACCACTCAGAAAGAAACGTGTTGAACTATCAATTTATCTATTTCTACACTTGGTGAAAAACAAACAGCTATCTATCTATCTATCTGTCTCGCTGTCTATTTATCTATCTGTCTGTCTGTCTCTCTGTTGCTTTGTTTATCTGTCTGTTTGTCTATCTATCTATCTTACATTATATTCTCCAGAGAATACCCTTGCGAATGAACAAGTCTTTTTTTTTGGGCTGTGGACATTGGACAAAAACATATATAGTAAATTAGGCCCTTGTATTTTAAGCATCAACAATCTGTCTGTCTGTCTATCTATCAATCTTCTAATGAACTCACCAGAGAATATCCCTGCGAGTGACCTACTTTTTTGTTTTTTTGTGCATGTGGACATTGGATCAAAATGTACAGAAAATTAGGCCCTTGTATTCTAAATTTCAAATAGGGGAAACTTGCAGAAGGGTGGGAGGGTTGGGTCTGGGTATTGTGGAAACAGAGCCAAAGCCAAAAAAAAAAAAAAAAGTCACAAACAAAGGACAAACAAGGTGTAAAATTTTTG
Source organism: Onchidella celtica (assembly GCA_963931925.1). NCBI lineage: Eukaryota > Metazoa > Mollusca > Gastropoda > Systellommatophora > Onchidiidae > Onchidella > Onchidella celtica. The sequence continues at coordinate 21,027,041 of OZ007577.1, forward strand.
TGTGCGATTCGTGCTATGTTATGAATATCATATGTGTTTCTTATGTATACACTGTGTGTATGTGTATGTTTCTGCGTGTGTTATGTTAACGTTGTGTAACCAAAATTCTAGTCTCTGGATAAAATTTCATCTTATCTTATCTTATCTTATCTTATCCCTCTTTCTGTGCGTGACACGCTCAGTTGAACAAAAGGAGGACAAAAGTAACAAACAAGAACATGCTGTTTAGAACTAACTGTTTGTAAATCAGTCCTGTGGAGAAAAGTTTACACAACCATTGTCCACTTTTGACAGTGTTGTTAGTTTCAGCAGGGTCAGGAACAATGGCAAGTAAAGCGCTATGTACAACAACAACCAATGGTTTGAATAATTCAGGTATCTAGAGCTTAAATCCTAAACTTTATCTATCCAATTATCTGTCTATTGATCTATCTGTCTGTGTCATAGTGTGTCTACCTGTCTGTAGATTTGTCAGTCTAATGGTCTGTCCTCTTGTCTATCCACACAATCATTGTTCACTTTCGTTAGTTATCTTCCACGGCAATTGCAAGAACAACAACAACAACAACAACAACAACAACACAATCCAGAAAAAATGATTTAAATTATCAAATGATCTAAAGCTTAATTGCTCCGTTTTGTTATGGAAATCAGCTATCTACCAAAATTTCTCTTTCTTTAGCTATCTGGCTATTTATTTTTATGTCTGTCTATCAGATAGTCTGTCTATCAGTCTTTCTGAGGTCTGTTTGTCTGACTGTACGTGTTTCTATCTATCTATTTTCAGTATACTTACCAGCACGACTAGCGGCAGTAGGAGTGGGCGTCAGCGGCAGGTCTGTGGACATTGGACCAACACAAACAGACAATTAGGCCATTATATCTTAAGCAGAAAAAAAAAAAGGAAGGGGGGGGGGGGGTCGGGAGTGGGTATGGAAACAGAACCAAAGCAAAAAAAAGAAAAAGTTTAGGTTAGCGAGGTGTGAATGTAGAACCAGCATTAAGAACACCAATTATGAAGAATGTAAAGATAGAACCAACATAAAGGATACCAGGTTCGATGACTGTTGAGACAGAAAGAACATGAAGGAAAGTACCGATACTACCAGCATAAATGATACTTGGAGTAAAGAATGTAGAAATAGAACCAACATAAAGGATACCAGGTTCGATGACTGTCGAGACAGAAAGAACATGAAGGAAAGTAGTGATACCATCAGCATAAATGATACTTGGAGTAAAGAATGTAGAGATAGATCCAGCATAAAGGATAAAAATTACAAGAAGTGAAGAATGAAGAGATAAAACAATCAACAGAAAGGATACTATGAGTAAAGAAAGAATGTAGAGATAGAAGAGCCAACATAAAGGATACTACGAGTAAAGAATGTAGAGGCAGAACCAACAGGATACTTGGAGTGAAGAATATAGAGATGGAACTGTCACAAAGAACATCTAGAGATAGAGATAGCGCAAGAGATACCAAAAATGAAGAATGTAGAGATAGAACCAACATAAAGAATACCAGGTTCGATGACTGTCGAGACAGAACCAACATACAGAATACCAGTAATGAAAAGTGTAGAGATAGAACCAACATAAAGAGAACAGTAATGAAGAATGTAGAGATAGAACCAACATACAGAATACCAGTAATGAAGAATGTAGAGATAGAACCAACATGCAGGATACCAGTAGTGAAGAATGTAGAGATAGAACCAACATACAGAATACCAGTAGTGAAGAATGTAGAGATAGAACCAACATACAGAATACCAGTAGTGAAGAATGTAGAGATAGAACCAACATACAGAATACCAGTAGTGAAGAATGTAGAGATAGAACCAACATACAGAATACCAGTAATGAAGAGTGTAGAGATAGAACCAACATACAGAATACCAGTAATGAAGAATGTAGATATAGAACCAACATACAGGATACCAGTAGTGAAGAATGTAAAGATAGAACCAACATACAGAATACCAGTAGTGAAGAATGTAGAGATAGAACCAACATAAAGAATACCAGTAGTGAAGAATGTAGAGATAGAACCGACATACAGAGTGCCAGTAATGAAGAGTGTAGAGATAGAACCAACATACAGAATAGCAGTAATGAAGAATGTAGAGATAGAACCAACATACAGAATACCAGTAATGAAGAATGTAGAGATAGAACCAACATGCAGGATACCAGTAGTGAAGAATGTAGAGATAGAAACAACATACAGAATACCAGTAGTGAAGAATGTAGAGATAGAACCAACATACAGAATACCAGTAGTAAAGAATGTAGAGATAGAACCAACATACAGAATACCAGTAGTGAAGAATGTAGAGATAGAACCAACATACAGAATACCAGTAATGAAGAGTGTAGAGATAGAACCAACATACAGAATACCAGTAATGAAGAGTGTAGAGATAGAACCAACATACAGAATACCAGTAATGAAGAATGTAGAGATAGAACCAACATGCAGGATACCAGTAGTGAAGAATGTAGAGATAGAAACAACATACAGAATACCAGTAGTGAAGAATGTAGAGATAGAACCAACATACAGAATACCAGTAGTGAAGAATGTAGAGATAGAACCAACATACAGAATACCAGTAGTGAAGAATGTAGAGATAGAACCAACATACAGAATACCAGTAATGAAGAGTGTAGAGATAGAACCAACATAAAGAATACCAGTAGTGAAGAATGTAGAGATAGAACCAACATACAGAATACCAGTAGTGAAGAATGTAGAGATAGAACCAACATACAGAATACCAGTAATGAAGAGTGTAGAGATAGAACCAACATACAGAATACCAGTAATGAAGAGTGTAGAGATAGAACCAACATACAGAATACCAGTAATGAAGAATGTAGAGATAGAACCAACATACAGGATACCAGTAGTGAAGAATGTAAAGATAGAACCAACATACAGAATACCAGTAGTGAAGAATGTAGAGATAGAACCAACATAAAGAATACCAGTAGTGAAGAATGTAGAGATAGAACCGACATACAGAGTGCCAGTAATGAAGAGTGTAGAGATAGAACCAACATACAGAATAGCAGTAATAAAAGAATGTAGAGATAGAACCAACATACAGAATACCAGTAATGAAGAATGTAGAGATAGAACCAACATGCAGGATACCAGTAGTGAAGAATGTAGAGATAGAAACAACATACAGAATACCAGTAGTGAAGAATGTAGAGATAGAACCAACATACAGAATACCAGTAGTAAAGAATGTAGAGATAGAACCAACATACAGAATACCAGTAGTGAAGAATGTAGAGATAGAACCAACATACAGAATACCAGTAATGAAGAGTGTAGAGATAGAACCAACATACAGAATACCAGTAATGAAGAGTGTAGAGATAGAACCAACATACAGAATACCAGTAATGAAGAATGTAGAGATAGAACCAACGTACAGGATACCAGTAGTGAAGAATGTAGAGATAGAACCAACATACAGAATACCAGTAATGAAGAATGTAGAGATAGAACCAACATGCAGGATACCAGTAGTGAAGAATGTAGAGATAGAAACAACATACAGAATACCAGTAGTGAAGAATGTAGAGATAGAACCAACATACAGAATACCAGTAGTGAAGAATGTAGAGATAGAACCAACATACAGAATACCAGTAGTGAAGAATGTAGAGATAGAACCAACATACAGAATACCAGTAATGAAGAGTGTAGAGATAGAACCAACATAAAGAATACCAGTAGTGAAGAATGTAGAGATAGAACCGACATACAGAGTGCCAGTAATGAAGAGTGTAGAGATAGAACCAACACACAGAATACCAGTAATGAAGAAGGTATAGATAGAACCAACATACAAGATACCAGTAGTGAAGAATGTAGAGATAGAACCAACATAAAGGATACCAGTAGTGAAGAATGTAGAGATAGAACCAACATAAAGAATACCAGTAGTGAAGAATGTAGAGATAGAACCGACATAAAGAATACCAGTAGTGAAGAATGTAGAGATAGAACCAACATACAGAATACCAGTAATGAAAAGTGTAGAGATAGAACCAACATACAGAATACCAGTAATGAACAATGTAGAGATAGAACCAACATACAGGATACCAGTAGTGAAGAATGTAGAGATAGAACCAACATACAGAATACCAGTAATGAAGAATGTAGAGATAGAACCAACATGCAGGATACCAGTAGTGAAGAATGTAGAGATAGAAACAACATACAGAATACCAGTAGTGAAGAATGTAGAGATAGAACTACATACAGAATACCAGTAGTGAAGAATGTAGAGATAAAACCAACATACAGAATACCAGTAGTGAAGAATGTAGAGATAGAACCAACATACAGAATACCAGTAATGAAGAGTGTAGAGATAGAACCAACATAAAGAATACCAGTAGTGAAGAATGTAGAGATAGAACCGACATACCGAGTGCCAGTAATGAAGAGTGTAGAGATAGAACCAACATACAGAATACCAGTAATGAAGAATGTAGAGATAGAACCAACATACAGAATACCAGTAATGAAGAAGGTATAGATAGAACCAACATACAAGATACCAGTAGTGAAGAATGTAGAGATAGAACCAACATAAAGGATACCAGTAGTGAAGAATGTAGAGATAGAACCAACATAAAGAATACCAGTAGTGAAGAATGTAGAGATAGAACCAACATAAAGAATACCAGTAGTGAAGAATGTAGAGATAGAACCAACATACAGAATACCAGTAATGAAAAGTGTAGAGATAGAACCAACATACAGAATACCAGTAATGAAGAGTGTAGAGATAGAACCAACATACAGAATACCAGTAATGAAGAGTGTAGAGATAGTGTGATGTTTCCACTTTCTCTCAATAACTTTCTTCTGACACCAGCCGTGATGGGCACGGCACAAACACACTAAATAATCGACTATCTCTCTTCTATAAGTTATAACAAACGATATCTGTATTGCTTACATATATACAATAATTATTAATTCATTCAATAATAATAGGAACACAGGTCATACAATTTCATGTGAATTTCGATGGAATGAAGTTGATGCAAATCAGTACATGCTAATTAAATGGCTTCGTAATATTCAATTTCTAGCACATTTTATAAAACACATGGGAACATTCAGCATAAGGAAACCTCTCCTTTAGGGGTGTATGGCGCTATCTGGGCACTGGTTCTTCCTCTCTACCCTGGCTTGACTGCGCAGTTAGATCAACAGGTATCGGCAGGTACCAATAGGTCGGGAAGCCAAGAAGCCACGATGTCGTTAATCAAAGTACAAGAAGTTGAGAAGCCAAGAAGGTGTTGTTCTTCCTCCTCTGTAGAAAAACAATCGTAACTTCCTAATCTACTGTTGGAAGGCATGACTTCCATACTTACTCCATGACGGATATTCAACATTAATACTTTTAACCGCTGACACTGTTATAAGTCAGGCTGCAGCTCCCATACTCCATAGACTCCCATATAGGCAATAGAATAAACGATCAACACAGTTTTAATGATATTTACACGTTCCCCACGAAGAATAACGCTCTCTCTAACGGACCCCATCCTATAAGGTTTCGTAACATATATATAACGGCGTTTCCGTGACTCTCTCAGAGGCAGTAGTTATACCAAAGTAAACCCACTAGATTTAGGTTCTACAATCATGAACATTAAGTAAAATACACATACATCGTACAATTAACTTACCACTCAGCAGCAGCCCAAATGCCGACAAGATACCAAAGATACCATGCTCTGACAAAGGATGTTTGCGGGTTCCCTGACCTTCCCCACTCACAAGACTAGTACAAAGTTACAGTTGCGGTTGTGGTCTCCTCTTCGGCACGAAGCTGGTGAGTGCTCTCAGCGGTCTGAAGTTGGAAGGAGCGTTCGGGGATTTATACCCAGTCAGGTAGCGTCCCAAGACGCTCACCGAGTGTACATTAGTTATCCTAACAGCCACCCCCGTCGACTCCACGTCAAATACTATTGAAACAGCTCTACCCCCCAAGCAATTCCCAGGTGATCTGATCGACAAGTACGGCGGTCAAGTAAACACTACCCTTTTCGGGTGTCAAAGCGCTTCAGTTGCATCGGCTACTTTCCCCCTCTGGCCTACAATAACTCTGTCTCCCCGCCGTTAGCTATCTTCCCACGCTAGCTATACCTTGCCTGTCTGTCGCCCTGTTACAATCGCCCCCACTTAAGTCGATTTTCCCTGGCAAAATCGGCTAATAAAATTATTAATCTACTGGTAATCTAGATAGAGTGTCGGCCCATAGAGCGTCTCGCCCCCTGATGTTGCTGACTCGAAAGTTATATGGTTGCAGCGCCAGGTTCCATCTAGTTACCCTCGCGTTCTTCTGGTCTTTAGTTCGCATCCAAGTTAGAGGTCGGTGGTCCGTCTCTAACACGAAGTTTCTCCCATACAGATACGCCTGCAACTTACTAACGGCGAAAACTATGGCCAGGCATTCCTTTTCAATTGTTGAGTAGTTCTTCTCCGCGGGTTTCAACTTTCTGCTAACATATACAACTGGATACTTCGTACCCTCGTCTTCTTGAAGTAGGCAGCCACTCACTCCAAGGTTAGATGCGTCTGTCTGGAGAATCAGTTCCTTGTTCCAGTCTGGCATCCGTAGTATCGGCTCGGAACTCAAACAAATTTTTAGGGCATTGAACGCGTTCTCCTGCGCGTGTCCCCACGCGAACTTTGTGCCCTGGGACTTCTTTGTGAGGTCTGACAACGGCGCCGAGATTGCACTGTAATTTGGTACAAACTTCCGATAGTACCCCGTTAGCCCCAGGAAACTCCTCACTTGTGTCTTGGTCGTCGGTCGGTCACAGTCGACAATGGCTCGCACCTTACTCTCCTGCGGTCTTACAGTCCCCTGTCCCAGCTTATGGCCTAAGTACTCGACTTCTGTCATCCCTATTAGCGTCTTGGTAGGTCTAGCTTTTAAATTTGCCCGTCTCAGTCGCTCGAAGACATTCCGACAACGTTCCAAGTGGTCAGGCCAATTTGCACTGTGTATAAGACAGTCGTCTACAAATGCATCTACCCCTTCGCCAGCATCTTTTAATACTTTCCTCATGAGCCTGTTAAATGTGGCGGGGGATCCCTTCAACCCGAACGGCATGACCCTGTACTGGTATAGCCCAAACGGTGTGGCGAACGCCGTCAGGTGTTTATCTTCCTCGGCCATCGGAACTTGATAAAAGCCCTTTGTCAAGTCCAGCTTGGTGAAATATTTTGCCTCCGCTAGATTGGAAATAATGGCTTCTACCTCAGGCATCGGTTCGGCGTCATCGGCAGTCACAACATTTAGCCGCCTGTAGTCGTTGCAGAAACGATGTTGACCATCGGGCTTCTTAACTAATACAATTGGACTATTGTACGGGGACTCGGACGGTTCGATGATTCTGGCCGCAAGCATCTTGCCTACCTCAGCATTGACAGCTTCTCTAGTTGAGTACGGTAGTTGGTAGGGTCTTACCTTCACAGGTTTTTGATCTAGCAATGGGATTTTGTGCTTGATCAGGTCAGTGAGCCCCGGTACATCGGTAAATATATCTTTGTATTCTTCCATGAGCTCTTGCATCTGTTCTCTCTGATCCTGATCTAGCGTGTCCCCTAACTGTACATCCCTGTAGGTTTCGGTCTGTTCTAGCTTAGGCATGACTGTCTCCAGAGGCACCGAAGTCGCTTCCTCTCCTTCATCGGTCTCGTCAATTATAGCTGCAGCTATTGCCTCTGTGTTTTCCTGTTCGTCTTCCCTCTCAATATACTTCTTCAGCATATTCGCGTGATACAGTCGTCTCTTCCCCTTGACGTTCACCATGTAGTTCACTGACCCCCTCTGCTCTTCTACTTTGTAAGGCCCTTTCCAAGTCATCTGTAGTTTCGATCCGTCACTTGGGAGAAGTATGAGGACGGAATCGCCCACTTGGAGTTTCCTCTGTTTGGCCCCCCTATCGTAGTATTTCTTCTGCCTGTGTTTTTCGACGCTGCTGTTCTCGGCTACGACTTTCATGGCATCCTCCAATCGTTCCCTCATATCTACCACGTATTCGTACGATGACCTCGTTTCTGACTCCGCTTCCCCAGTCCACAGATTCTTCAGTATTGCAAGTGGTCCTCTCACAGGGTGACCGAACACTAGTTCAAACGGCGAAAAACCTGTACTGGCCTGTGGGGTTTCGCGATACGCGAACAGCAGTGGACACAACATTCTGTCCCAGTCCTTGGGTCTGTCATAAGCTACTCGGCGAAGCATATTCTTCAGCACTCCGTTAAATCTTTCACACAGACCATCGGCCATCGCGTGGTAGGGCGAGCAGAATATCTGTTTCGTTTTGAGAAGTGCACTGACCTCTCTCATCAGCTCACCGGTAAACTGTGATCCCCTATCTGAAACTATTTCCTTTGGTATGCCTAACCGAGAAAATATTTCCATTAACGCTTCACTGACCTGCTCAGCTGATATCCCCCTTAAGGCTACGGCATCCGGGAAACGCGTGGCATAATCTACTAGCGTCAAAATATAACGCGATCTCCCATGTTCCGTACGCGGAAGTGGACCAACCAAATCTATGGCGACGCGCGAAAAGGGCGTGTCGATCAGGGGTGTCGGCACTAGGGGTACCTTTGTCACCCTACCTTTATTGGATGTCCTTTGACACGCGTCACACGATCGACAGAAACGACCTACGTCCGCACCTATCCCAGGCCAAAAGAACGACTGCATTATTCTGTCCTGTGTGCGCGAAATTCCTAAGTGTCCCCCGAACACTCCTTCGTGAGCTATCTTCATCAGCTCACTTCGGTACTGCTTAGGTACCAACAACTGCTCCACATCAGCACGTCCAGCCCCGGCCTTCTTTACCCGATAGTAAATTCCCTTACTCTCCTTTATGTGAGTACCTACCTCAGCCGATTGCTCCAACGTGGCTCTCTCCCTTAAAACTCTCAAAGTTTCGTCCTCTCTCTGGGCCCGGGCTATCTCACCTGGTGTGAGTTCCCCTATCTTGGCCCCTACCCTTACCTCCTCCGTTGAGTTGCCCTTGGCCTCCTCATTATCTGTGGTCTGACTCACTTTCGCACTCGCATTCTCACACTCATGCTCTTCCTTGTCAATCTCCACCTTGCGAGATCGCGTGAGTACCACACTTATCTTCTCAAGAGACGCCCCCTTTATGTTTCCTATAATCAAATCGGCCACTGGGTCTTCCACTACTATCGCTTTGAGAAGCCCAGTATAAAATGGGGTTTCTACCCACATTTCCGCGACAGGAGCAGACCTTCTCGTCCCGTCCATCAGGACATAACTCCTGTTCTTCCCAGTTAAGCTGTTAGGAGGCAGTTTGTCCCTTTTTATAATCGCACACGTGCATCCCGTGTCACGAAGGATAGTAATCTCTTTATCCCCTATCCTCCCCTTCTCCAAAAATGGAGCGGATAAATCATTCTCCGGAACATCGTCTTCGGGCTCATGTTCTGTCGAACCTTCTAACTCAATACTCTTACCTTCCGTCTCCCAAGAAATGAAGGTCTGTGGCCCAACACTCTGCTCAGCCCCTGGTTGAGTATTCGCCCTGCCCGATGACTCCCACTGACTGTCATCGGCTTCCTCATCGCTGGTTAGTACGACTGCGGTCGTCTCTTTCTGTCTCTTCCTACAGAATCTCGCAATATGGAGAAGTGACCCACACACAAAACAACCACGCCCACTCTCACGCTGGGACTTACCTCGGTTGTCCTCGACAGTGGCAGCAGCACCCTTCTTCGTCCTGCCCTGGTCACACTGCCTACTCAGGTGATTGGGAGAGCCACAGTTGAAGCATACCGGTTTACTCACTCCTAAACCCTTACTTCTGCTCTCCTCAACCCTCTTACCTGACTTCTGCTGTTGCTCCAGCCCTCGCTTCGACTGATGAGCCTCACTATACAAGTCCGCCATCTCAACTAACTCATGCACGGACTTGGGGTCCCTCTCTTTCAAATATATGGAAAGATTACAGTCGACAATCTTCAACATCTGCTCCCTGACTAACAGATCCGTAATCCCTTCCATAGTTCTCTCTGCCTCTGAGAGGTCTACCCACCTCTCAAAATATCTCTGCAATCTCACGGACAGCTGCGTATAAGTTTCGTCCTTATCTAGACGACTCTCCCTAAACTTACGCCTATAACCCTCTGCCGTGAGGTGATACTTCTTGAACAACACCTTCTTTACCTTCTCGTAATCCCTACTGTGTTCATCGCTGAGACCGGAATAAACATCTAACGCCCTGCCAGTTAACAATGCCCCTAACATGTCTGCCCAGGTGTCTTCTTCCCAATCATTTGCCTGCGCGAGCCTTTCAAATCTTTTCAAATACGAGTCGAGATCCTCGCGCGAGTCATCAAAAATGGCAATTTTAGGTACCTTCGGGGCAGCAGATTTTCTATTCCCTTTACCATTGTGACACCCGTTTTTGGCTAGTTCCCGTTCGCATTCCATTCTCTCCCTTTCAAATTGTCTTTCCTTCTCCTTTTCTTCTCGTTCGCGCTCCTTTTCTTCTCGTTCGATAGCCCTTTGTTCTCGGTTTTGGGCTTTCTCTTCGTCCCACCTAATTTTGAATTCCTCATCACTAATGCCTTCTTGTCTGGCAAGCTTCAGTGCGCCCAGATAGTCCATCAGCAATTGACCTGTAAACAAAGCTAACAATAAAGCGTGGATCGTAACTGTGAAGTTAACAACAATATTCCTGCAATAGCAAACAACAATTTTCTCTGTGACAAAAGATAAAATTGAACAGTCAATGCACAGGTAAAATCAGAGCATGTCGCAGGCACTAAATGTCAATCTCTCTCACTCGCCTCAAGGCAGATGACCTGTCCACACAATCACACAATAGCCCCTTGACACGACCCAGATCAAAATTAAATGTTATTTACTAGCAGGATCCCACTTCTGACACCATTGTGATGTTTCCACTTTCTCTCACTAACTTTCTTCTGACACCAGCCGTGATGGGCACGGCACAAACACACTAAATAATCGACTATCTCTCTTCTATAAGTTATAACAAACGATATCTGTATTGCTTACATATATACAATAATTATTAATTCATTCAATAATAATAGGAACACAGGTCATACAATTTCATGTGAATTTCGATGGAATGAAGTTGATGCAAATCAGTACATGCTAATTAAATGGCTTCGTAATATTCAATTTCTAGCACATTTTATAAAACACATGGGAACATTCAGCATAAGGAAACCTCTCCTTTAGGGGTGTATGGCGCTATCTGGGCACTGGTTCTTCCTCTCTACCCTGGCTTGACTGCGCAGTTAGATCAACAGGTATCGGCAGGTACCAATAGGTCGGGAAGCCAAGAAGCCACGATGTCGTTAATCAAAGTACAAGAAGTTGAGAAGCCAAGAAGGTGTTGTTCTTCCTCCTCTGTAGAAAAACAATCGTAACTTCCTAATCTACTGTTGGAAGGCATGACTTCCATACTTACTCCATGACGGATATTCAACATTAATACTTTTAACCGCTGACACTGTTATAAGTCAGGCTGCAGCTCCCATACTCCATAGACTCCCATATAGGCAATAGAATAAACGATCAACACAGTTTTAATGATATTTACACGTTCCCCACGAAGAATAACGCTCTCTCTAACGGACCCCATCCTATAAGGTTTCGTAACATATATATAACGGCGTTTCCGTGACTCTCTCAGAGGCAGTAGTTATACCAAAGTAAACCCACTAGATTTAGGTTCTACAATCATGAACATTAAGTAAAATACACATACATCGTACAATTAACTTACCACTCAGCAGCAGCCCAAATGCCGACAAGATACCAAAGATACCATGCTCTGACAAAGGATGTTTGCGGGTTCCCTGACCTTCCCCACTCACAAGACTAGTACAAAGTTACAGTTGCGGTTGTGGTCTCCTCTTCGGCACGAAGCTGGTGAGTGCTCTCAGCGGTCTGAAATTGGAAGGAGCGTTCGGGGATTTATACCCAGTCAGGTAGCGTCCCAAGACGCTCACCGAGTGTACATTAGTTATCCTAACAGCCACCCCCGTCGACTCCACGTCAAATACTATTGAAACAGCTCTACCCCCCAAGCAATTCCCAGGTGATCTGATCGACAAGTACGGCGGTCAAGTAAACACTACCCTTTTCGGGTGTCAAAGCGCTTCAGTTGCATCGGCTACTTTCCCCCTCTGGCCTACAATAACTCTGTCTCCCCGCCGTTAGCTATCTTCCCACGCTAGCTATACCTTGCCTGTCTGTCGCCCTGTTACAGATAGAACCAACATACAGAATACCAGTAGTGAAGAATGTAGAGATAGAACCAACATACAGGATACCAGTAATGAAGAGTGTAGAGATAGAACCAGGAAAATATATTTGTTAGACATGAAAAATCCTAACTCATCGAAAACGGAATTTGCACATGAAAAGTCAGTTAAAAAGCTCAATGACATTGCTCCAATAGAACTCTTGAATTGAAGAAACATGTTCTAAAACTCAACGATATATTATATAAGCATTGCCCGAATACAAGTCTTATATTATTATGTAGTAGCTACTCAGGATATATGCTATACTCTTTGTACTTGTACGTTGTCATTTAAGTAGATTTAGTGTGTGTGAGTGTATGTGTGTTTGTGTGAATGTGCTGAATGTCTATGTTTGGGGTATGTGTAGGCAAGTGCTGATATCTTCACGGGTGTGCAGGTGACTGTTTGTGTGAAGGAGTCAAGATAAAGCTGTGTGAAAAAATTTCCAGTGCTAGATAAATAAAGTTCCATCTTATCTTACTTTAAGTGACACTGTCAGTGCAAAGAAAAGTAAGACAAAAGTAAAAAAAAAAGAGATTATGTGCTAAACATCTGTTTGTTAGCCAGTCCTATGGGGAACAGTTTACACAATCAGTGTTCATTTTTATTAGCTATCTCAACAGCAGCAACAATAATAACCTCAACAACAACAACAACAAAAATAAAAAGGGCACCCAGAAAAATACTGTTTTGAATTATCTACTTAATAATGTAGATCTTAGTTCCTTCAATTGGTGAAGAAAACAGCAATATTCTATCTATCTGTATGTCTATTTGTCTGTTGTCTGTCTGTCTGTCTATCTATCTATCTATCTATCTATCTATATATCTATCTATCTATCTATCTATCTATCTATCTATCTGTCTATCTATCTATCTATCTATCTATCTATCTATCTATCTATCTATCTATCTATCTATCTATCTATCTATCTATCTATCTATCCATCTATCCATCTATCTATCTATCTATCTATCTATCTATCTATCTATCTATCTATCTATCTATCTATCTATCTATCTTTCAGTCTGTTTAATAGTCTGTCCATCTGCCTGTCTCTTCGAGAGTGTCTGTTTGTCTCTCTGACTACCTGTCTGTCTGTCTGTCTATCTTCTATTTGCGTCACCATCGTTGGCTCATGTCCCAGCAAAGGCATTTAGATGTAGAGTAGTCATACCTGTCTTACCTTGGTCATTGACATCAGCTCCATGATGACGCAATATACTGACGACCTTTGAATGGCCATTACTGGTGGCGTAAGAGAGAGGACTCTTCCTTTTGTGATCACGAACATTGGTGTTGGCGCCGTGTTTACACAGCGACCTGACAATATCTGCGTGTCCCAGATGTGACGCATTAATGAGGGCCGTGGAACCATCTTGAGCTTTCATCTCAATGTCCGCGCCATTTTCACACAGCAATTCAACCACTTTCCGATGTCCCAGCATGGATGCGTACATGAGCGCAGAGTCACCGTTCTTGTCCACAGCATTGATGTCAGAACGGTAGTCCAGGAGTAAAGCCACTATGTCCTTGTGACCATTCTCTGCAGCGTGTATAAGTGCAGTCTTGCCATCTTGGTCTGTACCGTTAACGTTGCAACCATTCTGACACAGTTTCTTTATTCGAGAACTTTTGCCAAGTTTGGCAGCCGTTATTAATTTTCTGAAGTCGTCATCATCTCGACAACTCTGATGTAGACCTTCATCTTCTTCTTTCTCCTCCTGCTGTTGAGCATTTTTGGGAAAGCCTGTGCTGAATACTGATGCAAATTCTGATGCAACTTTGGTATCTGATTCAGACTGCTTAAGAGATTCAGCCATCACTTCAAAAATTTAGCTTGGTTGCAATGAGGACCAAGGTTTCACTCTGCAGATGTTTGAAGCCGGCTAAACTGAGAGATTAAAAAAAAGTGAAACATCAATATTTCCTGGTCACATGAAAACTCTGATATTCCTAAGTTAAACGACTAAAAGTGGTTTTTAAGTGTGAGTTCGCGTAAAAAAAAAAAAAAAAAATGAAAGCAAAAAAGGGTTAGGGAAAACATGTAATAGAGTTAAGACTATTCACAGATCAATACTCTATATTTCATAACCTGCCGATGCTTGGCACCAGTTACTGATTTAACCACAGAATGTATAAGCTTTAAAATTCTATACATCTTGCAAATTGTTACTCAGATTAGAAAGAGATCATTGATAATTACAGATAATCGGGGAGGGGGGAGTGTTTTTCGAACTCTTTTTTCTTTTCTTTTTTTTCGATTCATTTCGTCTTCGCTTGGTGTCCTCTTTCGGCATTTCCGGTTTTTATTTGGCTGACTTTCAAGACCGGTCAGTTTTTCGCACTTGTTTTCCTTGTCGCTACGGCGTGCGGATGAACCTAATGCACAAATATGGGATACTGCGTTTGAGAGTGAGAAGGACAGAGGAGAAAGGATAATGAGAGACAGGTGTTGTAGATATCAAAGACCACGTACAAGCATTGTTAGCGTCACAGTTCAAAGTGTCTGTATTCTTTCAAGTATAGAGTTTCCCCAATGGTTGAAGACAAAATCTCGGGGACAAATTATGAACAGGAATCTTGAGAAGAAAATAATCTTCAAAAATCAAATCAATTTGTAAGTAAAGTCTAACATTATTGTCCTGCTTTTGCAAATCTAAGTGACATCAACCAAGACACAGTACTATGTATTTTCTCTCTCACTTACTCATAAAAGTCATATTCAAAGTTGTTAGATGTCATAGTGTATTTGCTTCATACAGCTACAAGGCTGTCCCTTGGTAATTAAAACTTGCTAACTTTAGTTTCCGTAACCCGATGCACCTGGCCACAAGCTCGTCCCGGAAGAGCGCTGCATCCCCATTATGTCATGATAACAGGAATAAATCGCTTGTCTCCAGTGCAGCGTATCGGTCCATGACCCATTGAGCTCTTGGGTAACAAGGATTAAAGGCTTATAATGTCGAATTTTATCATTTAATTTCCCACTATCTCTTGTCTTCAGAATGTTCAGAAAAAACACCATTAGTTCATTCGCCTTCTGCTGATTACACCAATGTAATTTTCATACAGGACATATCACAGTAAGTACACAGTTATACTTGTCTGTTTCTTACCCTGTAATCGATGTTATTAATAACAAAAATAACTTTCTGATAAAATGATTACAACGTATGAAGTTAATATCATCATATTTCCAGGTTTTTGATCCTATACACTTCCTGTCCTTAAGCAATTTTTTTGCATCTTATTTTCGAGACTTCACTGGATGATTTTTAAACAGCAATGTTCAAAAAGAAAGAAGGAAAGGAATCAATTCCACAGATTATGGAAGGAAAGTATTACGCTGCATATTTAAATGGTCTAAATTTCCATTTTTTTAAAAGTAGCGATGAAACCATATAGTATGCTACTTTAGCTATCAGAAAATGACTAAGACATCAATGGTGATGATATGAAATTGTTCCCACCACAGACTACAAAATATGACAACATAATTTAAGAGAGCCCGTCTGTACTGTCTTGAAGAAAAGTATTGTCAGAACAACACAAACCACAACAAAGTCAAATATTGGCAAAAAGAAAAAGTTGTATGTAGCAAAACCTCTCGTAAGAAATAATACCCAAAAGATACAATGAAACCAAAAACTGAAAGGGAAGACAGAAAATGTCGATACTTGGGCAATAGCCTTTGTAACGAAAGAAAGGGGAAAAGAAAACAATAGAAAAGAAAATTGGAAAATTGAGTAAATAAAACAATCAAAAAATAAAAAACAAAAATACAATATGAAATATAATGGAATCTAAATAGAATATTAAATGAATGCATCTACTTAGCTGGGAGTTCTTGCTTGTATTGCAGCAGAGAGACACGTCTGCCAGTGTGTGGAGGCTCGACGCATTTGGTTAATTAATTTAGTCATTTGACCAAATGCGTCACATCGACTTTTCCTTCGTGCCAATTTTTTACTTTGCTTTCAGCCTTGCTGCGACCCCACAGTTATTCAGTGGTTTTTATGTAAGACAGAAAACCTCCATCTTAAATCATCATGCACGCATCACAAAGCTTCAGTGGTCTAAATTGCGTGTATGCATTCCACCCACAAGTAGATCTCACACCACAGCCAAAGAATCCCACCATTATTATTTTACGCCATAGATTTGGCAATAAAAACACATTTATGCAAGATTCCATAGAGAAATGATGTGTATAATGCTGAAGTCACGCGTGCAGCCGGAGCGCCATTTCTTGAAGTACCATTGTCTGCCATGAATAAAAGACTTCGAATGTGATAATCCACACTCAGAAAATGGAGTAGAAAAGCTGTGTATAAAACACTTGCAATCTTGGTAAGGCAGCCGGCGGGTGAAATAAAGGAAGAGGACAGACTTATCGTTGTGATGAGAAAGCATTTTCCACAAGTTTCCCCTGATTTGCTCACGAAAGTCCCACAAGTAGAAAAATAATTAAAATTCAGGAGCAATTTTTGTTATTTTGCAGTTTTGTTAAAGAAGTGTAATTCAATAATAACTCGTAAGTGGCTGTTCCTCTGCTATACTGAAGAAGTATATTATTACAAGTATATATTATATACATGTATATAATAAAAATAATGTTGTGTACCTCAGTTAAACATTGTGATGTACTGGAATTCATAAATGACTAATACATTTTTTATTTTTTTTTGGCTCAGATTCAAATGTAGTGCATTCATTTCGTGCATGACTCCGTGATTGGATATCACTAAATAGGACTGGTATTTGTATAATAACGAAGATTAAAAAAAAATAAAACAATAAAAAAATAAAACTACTTTAAAAAGGTATCCATATAAGTGAGTTCGCAAATAAATACGTAGTGAAGTCTAGTTCGAAGTGGCTAATTAAATGACTAAATAGATAAGTATGAAAGTACGCATATGATCTGAAATAGTCAAGTAAATAAATATACTGCTGTCTATAAGGACTATTCTGAGGCTCGGACCCAATTGAGGTCTTTTATGTCCCAGAATTGTCAGATGCTGAATTCTGTGTTGTCGGCTGTTCTCGAATCATTTTTGGTCTATTCATTATCAGCTGACGGTTTTTACAGTTCATTTTCAACAGCTGGTATAAAAGAAAGAAAACAAGAAAACTGAGTGGATGCATCATATACAAATTATTATGATGTGCGTGAGAAACAGCCAGAGTTAAATCATAAATATATAATGGATAAAAATCTCAACGGCAAGTAAGATAGAAAAGATTAAAAGAAAGAACAAAGGAACGGAGATAAAAATAAGAATAAAGAAATAAATAGGTTATTATCAGCCATATGCGGCAAATCATAATCAGATGGTAATAATATCTTGCCAATAACCGAACAATAATAGCAGTATACGGCTGTGTACTAATTTTACTTTACTTCATGCACTTTGGAATGTACTAGTTTTTTGCATTTTCATCTTTTCGTCATTGCCCCCCTTTTTTTTTTTTTAAAGTTTATTTGCTTTCATTTTACTCTTACTTCACTTACACATTCTCCACACGTTTCAATCATCTATTCATTCTCTGATTATTTCTCCGGACATACCTTCAGATATTTTTCTCTTACCTGCATTTCTGTCTCAAATGCAAATTTAAGATTAATTGATTTGCCATATTTTACTTTACCGATACACATTTTAGCAATTAGTAATGTAGTGTTAATATCATCAATAGTATTTTGATTTACATTATAATTTAAGTCCCCATGTAATGTTCCAAAAAGTGCAATTTTCTCATTTATTTCAATTTTTTTACCGGTTTTATTCAGAATATACTGGGCCACATACGGCCAATAGTCTTTCAGTTTGCTGCAATGGAAAAAGAAATGCTCTATAAAATCAGGCGTCTCACAATGCTCGCATTTATTACTTTCCTTTATTTTCATTTTATGTAAGAGAATATTCGTTGGGTAAATATTGTGTAGAATTTTAAAATGGAGGAGCCTCAATCTGGTTTCTTTACAAGCTCTAAACCCGCTATCAAAATAAGGATATATGTCAACATTATATTTTCGTTTCCAGAAACCAGAGCTACAGATCGTGGCGTTTTTGTTATTTATTAATTTCTTTCTAATTTCTTTATTCGTTAGTTTAAAAATATTTTTTACATTTTCATCTACCTCATCTTCTGTATGCAAAGGAGGTCTATCTTCCGTTCTGGTTTTTAGAAAAATTTCCTTCCATTCTTTTTTTAACAGCATTTGTAACTGCCCAGTAGTCGAAATGGATACCAGGATAATGTCCAATTATCTCAGCAATAACGTGCAGGGTTTTCCAGTTGTTTTCATTGAACATCTGATACAAATATTTAATTCCCTCGCTGACCCATTTTTCTATCCACAGTGGCTTATTTCTAAATCTAATATTACTGTTGTTGAATAGAGGTTGCCGGCCTAAACTATTTGGAGCAATATCGTTTTCTTTTTCCTTATCCCTTTTTTCTAAGTCTAACATGTTTTAATTACATTCTGCCAAAAAATAGAGTTTAGTGTACCTACCTGTTTTACTTCTCTCGCGTTAATATCTGACTTGGTTAAATAAGGTAAACTGATTAGCTTTTTGCAGAAATGACTGACTAATTTTACTCCTGTTTTTAGATGTGACTTTTGTAAGCATATCTCTTTAAACCATTTTATGAGAAAGACGTTTTGCTGATCCTTTATACTGATTACTCCTAAACCTCCCTCGCTTGGTTCTCTGCATAAAGTGTTCCGTTTGATTTTTTCAAAAGCTCTTTTATTTGAATACTTTTTTTTGCCACAAAAACTTGAATATGATTCGATCTATTTCAGCCAGAGTTTCCTGGGGTAGGGATAGGGCCTGAATAACATAGTTTAGTTTTGATAGTAAAAAAAGTTTTTGCTATTATAGTCTTTCCATATATTGACAGATTTCTTTTGGACCATCTACGAATCAGATTTTTAATGCTGTTAATTTTTTCCATCCAATTTTGTGAAATATTAGATGCCTCGACCGTAGCATTGAAGTATATCCCTATTATTATTATACATTTATTATTCATTTTATGACTCACAACAATGAGAAAGAGATTGAGGTGAAGCTTTTTTTTCTGTGGATCAGTAATCGTTTGTGTGCGTGAAATCCTTATGATACGTTAATATGTTAAAGCTGTTTCATTGATATGATAAATGTGAACAAGGAAGAGGAGGAGGAGGAGGAAGAGGAAACTATTTTCACAATTCCAAGTGATGGATAGTTCATATTCTTATTTATAAAGATAATGGAGTTCTAACGCCATGAATGGTTTCCATGTATTTCCCACTTTGAACATAGAAGTTCTTGGCAAAACAGGCAGTAAAAAAAAAAAAAATCTGCTAATGGCTCGAAAATGATTGTCATATCCCATGAAAGTAGGCTGAATCACCTTTCTTATTATATAAAGCATATTCTCAAACTTCAGAAATTGTGATATTAAATATCTGAAAGCTTTGACTTACTGGCTTTCCTTTAATTTTACATGTCCGTGAAATACAATAAGGGTATGACGTTTTTATATACCTCGGCCGTGTGTCCACGGGGATAAGGTGGTCTAGAGGCAAGGTGCTCGCCTCTCGTGCCAAGGGTCCCGGGTTCGAAACCCGGGCTGTGCAGGCATGTTGGAAATTGGGATTTTTCTCATATTTTCGTGTCCCTGATCCTATTGGGGGGCAGGGTCGAGTACCCAGTCTTCTCGGATGAGTACGAAAATTCGGAGGGCCCGTGTGCACGTTGCTCACGTTAAAGAAACCTTGGCAGTTGGAAATCGTAAAGAGTAGGCCGTATAGGCCGCTGGCCGGGCAAAATTGAAACTAAAAATTAATAGATTAAAATTCAGTCATATCACCTCCCCCCTCCATATCTCCAAAAAAAAAATATTGTATATAATTCATTATTAATTATTAAAAACAGGGAGAACCACTAAAGGCAGACTACACGGAGGAATGCACATCCTGCAACACTGTTGATTCCATGCGTATCGACCATGTCGTTCCAATGGATCAAATCAACACTGTCGAGAGGGGGAAAGTGCACCATGGGCTAGGCACTTTCTCCATACCCACAGCCCAGGCATGCAGCACAAAAACTATATAGTTGCTGACCGTCTGCCAAGACGAAAACAGCCAATTATGATGTTTTTAACCTATCGATAAAAACTGACGCAGTACAGAAAGTTTCATGATTTCGGCCCCATAATCACAATGTGTTAGGTGCCTACAATGTCAATCCACCCTTTAACTGTAGTATGATGATATCAGGACATGTATGACTGTCTTTCACTATTTACAGACACAAAACGTACATGTTCACGAACTGGTTACCTCCGTCTGGCTGTATCTATGAAGTGATTACACAGAACGAGATAAAAAAAAAAAGGCTATGAAATGCTAATTTTGCACCAATATTTCAGCGGACCAAGAGCATTTGACCCAGACACTGGCTCTAACACAAACACAAGACATTCCCCACGGAGAGAAATCTTCTTGAGTGCCTTTTATTTCTTTTGTCTGTTTGATGTTGAGTTCCAGCAACTTTGCTACCAGGACGTCGGTCAGAGCCGACACTGGGCAGTCTTGTTCTAAGTTAAAGAAGTACGTTAGCCAGCTTCCATCATTGACGCAACATTTTGCATCATGCATCATAACTTTAATACATGATATTTAATTTTCTTTGAGATCGAAGATCTTTAACGGTACAAAATATAATAATGTGATACTCTATCGATGCACTTACTGTAGTCAACTGCTAACAAATATCCGGTCTCCTTGTATTGTTCTACATATTCTATAATATCATCACACTGTCGGAGTAAATATGCTGCGCTGTGACTGTGACCTTTCATAAACCCAAATTGGGATTTTGAAATCAGTAATGGGAGCACTTGCTTCAGTCTCTCGGCTGATACTTTAGCTAAAATTTTATAGTCTACGTTTGTAACTGATATTGGTGTCCAGTTTTCTAAAGCATTTCTTTACCTTTATGTAATAATGTCTTAACACTCTTATTTTTTGTGACGAGGTCAAGTTCCGTGTTTTAGACTATATGAGTTGCAGGATATTAAGTCAGATTTTATTTCATTCCGAAAAATTTTGTAAAATTCTGTTGTTAGACCATCAATTCCAGGAGCCGAATTATTTTTAAGTTTATTCAGACATATGCCGACTTCGTCTATGATGATTGATTTTCAAGTTCACAAAAACTACTTTCTTTCTCGTTTAATTTTTGGTATTGACATATCAACATGGAATGCATTTACTCCTTGTGCACAGGCTACATGTCGTTTCTTAAGAAGTTAACCCCGGTGGACTCCTCGGCCGCTTTTCAAATATCCACTGAAGAGATTTTCTTGTCTCTAGGTATCAGGAGCTGGTTGTATTAAATAAAGACTGGGCTAATGGTAACTGCATTCAATTCCATCGACATATTCACGGGATTGCTCACCTGCACTGTCTAACGCGAACACACACTAAAACCGCCTCGTGCCAGGAGAATCCACTCAAAACGCTACAAATTAAAGAGCAAAACAAAAACTTACTTACCTGTTGTAGAATTAACACAAACTACCTCCTAATGAGAGATAATAACAAAGAAAATATCAAAACTATCCAGAGACTAGATTACTCCTGATAATCCCCTGAACCAATATTCCCACCCGGATGTAAAGTATCCAAAGACGGGTGTCTGGAACATTTGGTGACGTGTATGGTAATATCTGATACCAAACTATGACCACAGCGGTCCTGATAACGGCTGACTGATCCAATGGGTTCCTCCTGACGAGAATATACAATACCAGATAACAAACAACCCTATTCAGGAGACTGTCCACAGTTTTGGTCTAGAAAATCTGATACAGTTTACACTAATGTATTTCAAAACTCGAATCACCAAAATTGTTTACATTTCCGAAGATGTAGTTCGATGTGTACATATCCCCAAACTACTCTATAATGTGTGAAGTAAGAATATGAGTGTAAACAGCCTGAGGAACTAGGCCAACACTTTCTGTCAAGGCATCTGGCGTTTTACATGATTGTTTGTTTGTGTTGTTGAAGAATTAGACAGTGAAAACTGTAGAATACAAAAGTTATCCGATTTCATCATTTTCACCACATGTTCAGTTTTCTCTTAGTTCGTCCTTTACAGTGGGGTTTGGCAAATGAGTTTTCGTTTAATCGTACAGTAATCATAATTATTAAACTCCACTTTCATCCACCTGTATGTGCACTCTTAATAATATTGGCTAACCTGCCGTTTGCTGACCGGTGGTCACTTGGTCAAAGCGAGATTTACTCTCATTCTTTTCCATTCTACCAGATGAAAATATGTCTTATTTCTTGCTGCTCAAAACAAGAAAAAAAAACAGCAATGTAAAATGGTCCACATTTTGGCCCAAACTGGATGTGTCCACGGAGCTTATCGTCAAAAATTGACGCAGTATGCAATGTTTCATAATTTTTGATATCGTAATCACAAAGTTTTAGATGCTCAAGTGTTCACTCTCTAGTTTCATTATACCATATGACTAGTCTACCTGGACCAGAAATATCTTGCAGTTTTCTTGCACCAAGTCCAGCTCGATCTGGGTCCCATTAATAGCGGCACTTGGATTGGATGCAAAGACTAATGACCAATAGGTCGTTTTATTATAGCGCAGTTCCTTTGCAGAATACACAGAATGATGTGATTACGTTGATTTTCAATCACCACTGTATAAAGAGAGGTCAAGGACGAAATTTCCGATGATGCCTTTTGATTCTCCTCGACAAAAATACGTCTCTGTTGCTAAGAAAAAAATCTTAAACAAATAATATTTAAGACTCTCATAAATGAATGTGTCCACGTAATTTATCGTCAAAAAGTGAGACAGTTCACTAAGTTTCATTATGTTTGATCGCGTTGTTTCTCACGACATACAACAATAAAACTTACCCGTCCACAAACTGGTTACCTCAGTCTGGCTGTATCTATGACCTGATTACACAGAACGAAGAAAAGGCTGTGAAATGATAATTTTGAACCAATATTTCAGCGGACCAAGAGCATTTGACCCTTACACTGTCACAGTCACAGAGAAATTTTCTTGAGTGCCACTGAACAAAGATCAAGCTGCCTCTAATCCACTCTAAATATAACGTGAAAATTCCTTTCACTATAAATAGGCCATTACTTGACAATGTCACTGGAGTAATGCGGATGTTCTTTAAAGACAAACATCCAACATATTTTTTTTCTGTTTTCATTCTTCACGTACACCTGCATTCTCTGCCTCATAATTCTAATATCCTGCATTCTCTCTTTCGTGTCTTTCTACAGAACTCTTCTCCTTTTTTCTTGTTCTAATCCACTCTTCTGCCTCTTCATTTTCAATGGTCAATATTTAAACATAAAAGCTTTTCTTTTTGCCGCATTTTTACTTTGTTTCAAGTCTTCCTGGGACCCCAGAGCACTTTCTTTTTTTAAAATAGGGTCAAATTTAGATATTAGTAGATCACATTATCAATAAGTTTATTTCAGGACTTGCCTATGTTTGGCACCTCTAAGGGCTTCCGTCACAGTGCAAAGGAATGGAATGGAATGGAAATTTTGACTCATTTTCTGATTGCAAAAATAATAGTGAAATAGAAATCTACATATCATGTGTATTCCGGTCATTGCGAGCCCATAGACCACAGAACAGACAAGCACGACACGCTAGGGAACAAAAGTTATATTGTATGCTCTATGTGTTCCATTGTCAGTTGTAGAGGGGAGATGACTGATCAACTTTTGTTGTCACAGGACCGTGAGCTGGCAATGTATGACGACAAATTGACTGCACGAGTTCAGTTCTCTTTTATATGCAAACAGACACCGAAACGTGCCAATAGAGATATGTAAAAAAAAAAAAAAAAAGTATGGCAAAAGGGAGTTGTTGGAGAAATGAAACAAGAAGCGCAAAAAGTGGCAGTCAGGTATATAGAAATGCTTGATGTAAAGACATTTATGATACCGCACAAAGCACTTTGTGGTGCATGACGTAATTTAGGCGCTTTCGAGGGACATTCAAATTTAGATGCAGAGAATGTAAAGAATACAAAGAAAGTACCATTTCCTACATCAGCAACAACGTCAGAGATGGAAAATGAGAAATTTTTTTGACCCATCTTATGAACAGAGAAACACAGGAAGAATTGAGACTTTGATATGAAATCTTGATAGCACTCAGGAATCAGATGACAAGCCAGATAAAGACGTCTCCTTTTTTCGGGGACTGCTACCATGGGTCCTATGATGAGGAGGCTCGATCCACTGGTTGCCATTCACTACAAGCACAAATTACAGACTATACTGCTACGGCATCTCCAAATCTCTCTCTCTCTCTCTCTCTCTCTCTCTCTCTCTCTCTCTCTCTCTCTCTCTCTCTCTCTCTCTCTCTCTCTCTCTCTCAGTTACAACATGTCATACACAAAAAAGAAGAAAATCTGATGAAAACTTTGTCAGACACGACCTGGCTGATTTTGATTATAGTACATGGAATAAATCACACCCACTCCTTCTACATTATGTGTGTACTGTGGGTGTTTTCTGTATGCAAGAGCCACTTGGGATTGTACTCTAATCGAGCACACATGACGGGATCAGGGCGATGTATATTGGTATAAGAGATCAAAATTCAAGAATTAACGCTGAAAAAATGTTGATGTTTGGTGAGACCTGACAACAGAAATCCCTTCCCTCATCCCCAACCCAACCTTTTTTCTCCCCAAAAATTTGTTGAACCTCCTCAGTTTCCAAGAAATACTTAATTTCTGTAATAAATAAATAATAATTTTATTAATGTTTTCCAGTTCCAAATTGTGGCCAAATTTTCCAAACCAGGTCAGAATTTTGTCTATGGAGGAGGGCGGCATTATATTTAAAATGAATTTTTACTGGATAGACCAATGCGTAAACTGCCTGACTGGATAATTAAAATATTTGAATATGATTGACACTCTGAGGGACTTATTATAATAGTTCGTCCATCAGGTATGATGATGACCTTAACAACACCAGAGGAATAAAGAACAGAAATTGTTGAGAATTTCAACACATGGACAATAAAGAGAACTAAAGGACACAGAGGACAGAATGGAAAGACTGTTCTTTCATGACTTATGGCTTCTCATGTGACTGATAAGTCCTATTTTTGCCCTGCAGACCCTTCCGCATAAATGACAAGAGTGCTCCGTTGGTTCAGTACCACTGGGCCTTTTCTTGCGCCGTTCTCTTTTTTTGATAGCCTGCTGGACTCTGTCAGCTTCCCATGCTTTGCTGCCTCTGGTAAGGGCCGCCCTCCAATTTGCTAAATCAAGCGAGAGCTTTTCCCACTCACTCACATCAATGGCAAAGGCCTTCAGTGATTGCTTGAGAGTGTCTTTGTAACGTCTCTTTGGGGCCCCAACATTCCTCGTTCCATTGGAGAGCTCAGAGAAGAAGATTTGCTTAGGGAGTCTGGAGTCGGGCATTCTGACAACATGTCCTGCCCAACGTAGCTGAATTTTTTTCAGGTGGCAGAAGATGCTCAATTCCTTGGCACGATTGAGGACCTCAGTGTCTGGAATTTTATCCTGCCATTTGATCCTTAGGATCTTTCTAAGGCAGGCCAGATGAAAGTGATTTAGCTTTCTGGCATGCGATTGGTACACTGTCCAGGTTTCAGCCCCATAGAGTAGGGTGGGAAGGACCACAGCATTGTACACTTTCAGCTTAGTGTCTGTGCGAATGCCGGCAACATCCCACACTCTCTTTCGAAGCCTGCCAAATGCAGAGCTGGCTTTGCTGATTCTTGAGAGAATTTCAGTATCAACACGAGCCGCGGAAGACAGTGTACTGCCAAGATAGGTGAAGTTCTCCGACACCTTCAGAAGACTGTCATGGACTTTGATATTTGGGGTCACAGGATACTTGTCGTCTGGAGAAGGCTGATGGAGCACTTCCGTCTTCTTTGTGCTTATTGTGAGGCCAAAGTTGTCACAGGCACTAGAAAACTTATCAACACAGTTTTGCATGCTATCCTCATCGTGTGCCAGAAGTGCACAATCATCAGCAAATAGTAGGTCACAGACTTGATTACTTTTGGTTTTGGTTTTTGCCTGAAGTCTCCTGAGGTTGAATAGACTGCGGGACTTAGTGAATGGTAAATGACATGTTATATGGTTGATAGACTGGGGTACTTAGTGAATGATCAATGACATGTTACATGATTGACACACTGTGGGACTTTGTGAATAGTCAATGATATGTTCTAGGGTTGACAGACGGAGGGACTTAGTGAATAGTCAATTACATGTAATATGAATGACAGGCTGAGAGGCTTAGTGAATGGTCAATGATATGTTATATGATTGATAGACCGAGAGAGTAGTGAAAGGTCAAAGATCGTAATACTATATGATTGACAGGCCGGGAGACTGAGAGAATCGTCAATGACATGTTATAATAAATTATGATTCACAGACTGAGAGAATGAGTGGATGGTCAGTGGCATGAACACAAGGAGAATATTTCTATGAACATAGGATTGTTTTACAGTGTTGATGTCTGCAG
The DNA here is from genome assembly GCA_963931925.1 of Onchidella celtica. Lineage (NCBI taxonomy): Eukaryota > Metazoa > Mollusca > Gastropoda > Systellommatophora > Onchidiidae > Onchidella > Onchidella celtica. Next base: position 21,054,021 of record OZ007577.1, read on the forward strand.
TTGTCTGCCACTGGATCAAGATGTGATCTGTGCTTGCTTATCGTTAAAAACACATTATTACTTTAGACCAGCAAGATGAAACAGAATCAGGGACATTGCATTATAGAAGGCTGTTACCTTCAAACTGTCAATTATTCCTGAAACCTGTTCAGGAAAAATCTTTTTGTAACACATTTATTTAGGTACAGGGAATGGGCCAAACACACAAGATCGCAAATACATCATGATGTTTTTCAACGGTGGTCAAGTTTTAAGGTACACATAAACATCGGGCTGACATTCTCTGTGGTATTCCATAAACCTAGTCGAGCGTGCAGTCCGTTTCTAGCCAGATAATTTTCCAAATCTCCAGCTTTCTCATCTCATTCCATTGCCGCGTTCTCATTTTCAGACAAGACTTTGTGGGCTTTTGCCTTTCAGAATATAAAAGTCTCTATATCATATTTCTGTCACGCGATTCTGAAAGTAGAATGGCGAGAACTTGCAGAAGCAAATTTCCTCTCTTTACTAATGAGCATTTTTGGTTAGCTCACCCCCCCCCCCGCCCCGCCGCCTACCCAAAACTCAAGCATACTGCATTCATTAAGAGCTATACTAATGTGGTTGACGCTACTCGGCAAAATATTCTTACTAACTGCAAATTCAAAAGAGTGACATCTGGTTATACCAATTTATTCATAAATATCAGATCTACGAAAATTAAGAGACTTGTTTTTCCCCATTTGTAAAGACTTCATGAAATCAACTAAGATTTTCAGCAACAGTGAGAGATGACATTAATCTCCGATCCTGTCCGAGACTGACAAGTCTGGACTGACAAAAAATACAAAGATGCAAAATCAAAGAATGAAAATCGATAACACAAAACAAAACAAAACTGTTCACTCGTCCACCAAAACAAAATCTTGACGCCTGTTGACGTTGTCTGCATGTCTGTCAGCTTAGGTCGCCGGCATAGGAATGCTTTGAAAATCTCGCTAGAAATTGGATTGAACACTGTCCCACCAACACATTCTGAGACAAGTTTTAAGCTGGTCGTTCTAAAAACTATATCAGACGGTAAGAAGCATCACGGTACCCGTCGTTGCCCTGGTAACGAGGGAAAAGAATGTCTGATTTCAGTTCACAAATGAAGTGATGTAATGTGCTTTTGAAATCACATTGCTTTTATTTAATACAGTGATGTGTCCGTAAACTGACTGTGATTGCAAAATTATCAGATGTGTCTTGTCTCCAAGTTGAAGCCAAAGTACCCAATAAAACGTCATCGAGACTTCCAATGAGCATAACAGATTAAAGAATTTACTTTCCTTTGAGTTCAGTCTAAACTTACCTTATAATTTAGATTGTGTACCAGTTAAGCAGTGAATGTGTTAAACTGTGTTGTCCTGGCACCTAAAACGTCAGTCAGCAGGGAGAATGTAGGAATAATAACTGTCAGCAACCAGGTACAAAAATATCGCTGCACATGCATTATAGTACCCACAAGAAAACTCCACAGGTCAGAGGGGATAGTATGAAGAGTTGGCGGTGCGTAGGGAGACAACCAAAACACTAAACTGATAAGAAATTCAATAAGAGACTTGTCTGGGCTGTGCGATCGTGACATTCGATATCTCACATGCTATCAAGGAAAAACAAATTTCAAGAGCGAACTGGAGCACACGATAAGGCCAATGTTTGTTCTGTTCAAAATGAAAGAAAATCAAACAAACACACATTTAACTGTGAGAGTAATGTCGATAAGTAGATGGTGTTACAGCCATAAAAAATGCAATCACATAGGCCAGAGATTAGGAGTTCAAGTGAACCCGGATCTATAGACTTCAGGGAGGACTGAGTTTTTTAAAAGAAAAGCTGCAGTGCCACGCTGATTGTTGTATATGGCAAGCCGTCCTTGTGGTTGTTGTTCCGTGGTGAAATTTAATTTTTGGCTTTGCCGCAGTAAGAAGATACGTTATGTTAATGCCAAAGCTCAGGTGACATTGCCCCGCCACTGCGAATCTTAATTACAATTCTCTCATATGCAGTTTAGACTAGAAGTCTGGAAGTCTTCAACAAATATGTATACAAACGAGGTTATCTGTATTATCATTATAACTATCTGAGCCACCCGGCATTGCTGGGGATAAATCTGCTCTCTCCCTCTCCCTTTTCGTCTTCCCCTTCACCTTACCAGGGTCTCTCTCTCTCTCTCTCTCTCTCTCTCTCTCTCTCTCTCTCTCTCTCTCTCTCTCTCTCTCTCTCTCTCTCTCTCTCTCTCTCTCTCTCTCTCTCTCTCTCCCTCATATAGTCTATAAAGCTAGATCTACCCATATTTTCCGTACACATAGTTTGCTTGATAAAGATATTATGATTTTCATAAGGAATTGCCACTTTAACTTCTTGAAACAACCTGGCTGTTGTCAAAATATGGGAGATTTTGTCGGGACCAGTTTTTACTGATAGGTCACGGAGATAGATTTTGCAACAAATCTGAAGATTGTCAGACAAAGTTTTGTTCCACTTCCCGTAACCATTAGTGCTTTATATATACATTCCTTTAAATATAATAATGATAATGAACGCCCAATCGAACAAAATTTGCTGTAGGCGCTTTACAGAAAGACTTGATTTCTCCATCTGCAACTCTCTCTCTCTTTCTCTCTCTCTCTATCTCTCTCTCTCATTCACTCTCACGTGCAACCAATTGCATGCACTCTTATGCTAGACATAAAATACACAGAAATTAAAAACACACAGCTGATCACCAAATTTGGACATCGAAGTCTGTCTATTACATATAACTGGGATCGACACACAGGTAGAATAAATGAGTTATAAAACTCTTACTTCAGGTGTTTGCCTCAAGTTACTTTCAATAGACCTCACTCTCCCGTAGTGCATTGGTGGTGGAAGTGGTAGTTCTGTATGAAATTATTGGTCCGATGGTCAAGTTCTCAAGATGTATTTTGTATAGATCTGGAAGAAATGTTGTAAACGGGTAAAAAAAACAACAACCTTGAATCAACTAGTAGATTCCAGCCCCATTCAGAAAGGGCAAGGTGCGCTGCGGGTTCATGTTAGAAAATAGGATCGGCCTGCATAATGCCTCCTTCAGGTATGAATGAACTCCACAGCACGTCGCATCGTTGATAGCCCTGAACAGCTGTGTCGTACTGCTAAATATAATCACACATCACACATTATTAAGTGTGGACTTGGAGACAGTGATTGGGCCCTCCAAAATTGTGTTGCTAGTGTTTTTGTTTATTATTGTTGTTATTGTGGTTTTTATTCTTGTTGTTGTTATATTGCTTTTATATATTATTGTTATTCTTGTTATTACTAATTGTTTTATTGCCGTTGTTTTTTTATATTATTGTTTTGTGTTATTGTTGATGTTGTTTTTAATGTTGTTATTGGTTCTCCGGTTGTTGTTGTTGTTTTTGTTTCTCTTGTCCAGCAGATATTTTCACCAACCCTGTCTGCCCTTCTTAAACGATGAACACAACGTGGGCGTATAGAGATCCTTGAGGGAAGGAAAAAAGTGTATACTTGAATATCTATGCAATTGTTGAATGAAAACATCCCAGTTATTATTGGTTACAGTTGGATTTAACAGATTGATGTTTTATCGCCAAGCATTCTCAATGAAACAAAAGTTTTCTATATGACGTAACAGGTTTATCCCTATTGCGCTGTGATTAAAATAATGTAATGCTTTACTTTACTGATTTATATTGTTATGCACATCCTTCTCACGTCACTGCATGGGCGATAGGGCTGTGTACTGACAGTTTTTTATTCACTTCCCTGATGGGTGGAGTCAGTGTCTGAAATTTTAAGTTATTTGATCGAGGACTCATTGGGATGAACCCAGATGTTAGGTCAAGTGAATACTAATGACTCTTTACTTTTCAGTTGCCCAATCTGAGGAACTACTTAGTTAATAGATAGAACAAATGATCCTTCTGTTCGACGGGCACACTGGTGATTTTATTATCACAGCAACAACAAAAATCGTTATTTATATCAGACAAGGAATTTCGGTCTGGTCTTGCAAAACAATAACAGTAAAAATAGCACCAGTCAACAATATCTTTATCAATAATGCACAGGTTCATTCTTGAAATAGATAGACAGACACAGACACAAACAGAAAGACAGGTAGGCAGGCAGGCAGGCAGGCAGACAGATAGACAGAAAATAGATAGATACAGAGGTGAATAGATAGAATAGATAGATAGATAGATAGATCTTTCTCTTAATTCTCTCCCGCTCTCTCTCTCTCTCAAACTATAAAACACACTGGAAATAATCACAACATAGGGCCTACATAAAACAGACCCATTTATTTTCCTCAATTTCAGATATTTATTCTGTATTTCACAAATACATGTACTCCAGTCAACACTACAAGAAATTCAAGGATTCTCCCGACATGGTCAATAAGATTATACACAGGATTTACACAGTCAAGAAATTAACCCTCTAGGCCGCCTGTTTCACCAGTGATACACAGAAATTTATCACTCGGCTACAGTTCCCACAAGCATTCAAGGAGAGAAAAAAGTTCTTTCCTTCAGTAATTTCTACACTATGCACTAAATCAACCAAATGATCACGAAAATTCCTTAATTATGCCATTAAGAACAAATTCTCACAAAATCAGAATTTTCCCACAAGCAGAATTGGGGGGCGGGGCCTAGAGAGTTAAACATTAAATACTTGATGAGGTAGCCAGTGTTGACTGGGATAAATATGTTTAAATATTTTGTTTCGGTTCTTGGTTATTATACTGGATCAGTTCTGCTTCATCTTCCCTGTCGCTTTAGGTTTACTTTGATGTTGCTGTTCTTTGTTTTTAGATTTACTTTGTACACTCCCCTTGCACATTCCAAATAAAGAGTGTCATGACATGGTAATATTCTGTGCGCCAGGGAATTTGTTTCATAGTGAAGACATCACAGGAAGTGATGACATCATGTGTGCGTGGAAAAGGGAGGAGCCGGGGAATGAAATTAGCAACACAAAGCAAACTCAAGAAAAACTTTCCAACCAAACTCTCCGAAACTGTTTAAAAAAACAAAACCTTCTGCAGATCAAAATCAAGACATTCGTAAAATGTCATGCAAATCCGAGCCCCACAAGCGTCGGTAGGTCTTGTTGAAAATGGGGTGAGTGTTTTTTCATAATGTAGATTTTACTGTCTTCTGAATGTTTTAGGAGGTCAAATTTGTAAACGTTTATGAATGCCCGATAAATTATGGAATGCCCAGAAATACTGTCAGCATGAGGTCATATGAAGACACTGGCAGATTTACAATGTCTGTTCATTCCTTGCTTGGTGAGAAAGTCGGGTATGAAAATTTTTTTTAAAAATTGCTTTTAAAATAATATATAATTAATTGCTCTGATTATCAATACAGCGATACGAATATCAGGGGAGATAAACACGAGAAAAACACAATCATTACAACATAAAGTTATTTACAATATTGTCTCCCTTACTTTCACTCCTTACGAAGGCTGACTTCATGGTAAATGTACCCGCTGGAAATTGCTTTCTCTCATCAATATAGATCTAGTTGTCTTTTTGTTTCATCGTAGTGACGAATTAGAAGACTCAACTAAACTAACACTGGACCGAATGACTGATCCTCTGTCAGCTTCCCCACGTCAGTCCGAGGTAGATTTTTATAGGATTTCCGTGGGGTTGGTAGGATTACCTTAGGGCCGGATTCCCTACATCAAACCGATGTCGGCATGATGTCGTAATCAAAGGAACTACGTAGGAACGATGTTATTCCTATTAGCAAATTTGACGTCAATACTAGGTAGGATATCCTGTAGGCTTGTTGGCTGGGTTAGTATCTCATAATTTTCCAGACAAACATTAGTGGTAACTGAGCTGTAGATCACCACGGAGTTTCTCCAAATTTATTTTTCCCTGGTTTTATCTCTGGTCTAGCAAGACAGCTGCACGGGAGTGGTCATGGGGAAGCTGTGCTACTGCTGAACAGGCCACCTCTTTCAATCTGTGTCAATCATGTGCCATTGCCTGGGTTACAGCGCGGAGGGGGGGGGGTGGTCAGTTCAGTGATGTTGACGGTCTATTTCTTCCCCTGTCTGCATCTTCTTCTGACACCCTGAACTGTTGCCTTGCATGATGGTTTTTGAGAGGTCGTCAGCTCTTGTGATGAGGCCACACCATTTCAGCTTTCTCTTCTTGCAGACAGTTGTACATTTTCTCATATTGGCATAACTAACAACATGTCAGTATAATAAAAGCAACATTACTGTTACAATTAAAACAATCGTCAACGCTTTCGATAACAAAACCATTTTGTACAATAACATCCATATGACAATGGAGTATTGATGTCAAATGTGACTACCTGCTATAGAAAACCCAACACTTCAGATTTAAAACAATGTCTCACAAGACATTGCTGGGAACATTACTCACTCTCACACTGACGAAATATTATAAAAACCACAGACAAACTGTGGGGTGGCAGCAAGGCTGAAAGCAAGAATTGTCAAAACTCAAAATCAGACTACAATCTAATAAATTTTTAAAAAAATATTATTTCCAATAGGTTTTGTGTCAAATCGAACTTACGCAAACAGTTTTCAATAAAATCGATGTCGATGAGGCTCATTCTTTCATACATTATTTCAGAAAATATTATAATGTAATAATATCATTAGGCATTCATGTAATGTTTCATCCAATACCACTACTACATGTAAATCTAATCAAAAGCGTAATGGATTATATTATTCAGTAGAACTATTTGAAGTATACATTTACCATAATATCAGAAAGTAAGGAAATGTCATTCAAATGGGACGATCAAACTATCAAAATCAGAAATTACGATTGCAGAAAGAGAAGGTAAAGACCACTCCATGAAGATGTTTCCTGAGACTTCACTGTAACAACCACCAGAATGTAATAGTTCTCGTGTACGCAGTGAAAGTAGGAGGGGGGTGGGGGTTGTCCTTCAGGGAGGTCCAACGACTCTGTGTCTCCACAGGCTTGCGGAATATCTGAACCAGAGGGAGGGAAATGTTCACTAAACTGAGTAAGGTATTTTCCTGAAGGTGGGGGTGGGGCTGCCTGCGGGGGAAACTGAATGTCTATTAGAAGATATAATTTTATCAATAGTGCCACAGACGTTACTACTTTGTTTTTTACAGATGTCTTTTCTTCGTTGTAATTAGAATTGCGTATTTGTTTGCAGCTGTCTCTCAACGTTATCAAGATATTTATATATCAGTTTTAACAGATATCCCTTACTTCGTTTTCATCAGAATAAAGTATTGGTTTTACAGCTGTGACTACTTCGTTGTCATCAAATTTATGTATTTGTTTTGCGTTGTCGAGACACTTACGTATCTTTTTAACAGAAGTCTCTCCGTCGTTGTCACCAGATGTCTGCAGTTGTTTTACAGATGTCTCTCCTTCATTTTCACCAGATTTCTGTATTTTCTTTTATTGATGTCGGCCCCTCGTTGTTACCAGATGTCTGCATTAATTGTTTTACAGATGTTTGTCCTTCATTGTCACCAGACGTCTGTATTTGTTTTACAGACGTCGCTCCTTCGTTGTCACCAGATGTGATTGTTTTATGATTACCGACGTCTCTCTCTCGTTCTCATCAGGTCTTTATATTTATTGCAGAGATGTCTACTCCTTGTTATCACTATATCTGTGTATTTGCTTTACATTTGTCTATCGTTGACTGTCACTGGATCTGTGTGTTTATTGCTCAGAGGCTTCCTCTTCGTTATCTTTAGGTTTGTATATTTGTTGTTCAAATGTCTCTTCTTCGTTGTTACCAAATCTGTGTATTTGTTGCATATAATTATGTCTTTCCTCCGTTGTCACCAGATTCATGTCTTTGTTTTACAGATGTGTCTTTTTCATTTTCATCGATTGGTGTATTTGTTTTAAAGATGTCTCTTCCTCTTTGTCATCAGATGTCTGTATTTTTCTTAGAGATGTCTCCCATTCGTTGTCATCAGATGTCTGTATTGGTTGTGCAGATGTCTCTCCTTCATTGTCATCAGATGTCTGTATTTGTTTTACATGCGTTCCTTCTTCGTTGTCATCAGATTTCTGTATCTGTTGTACAGATGTCTCCCTTTCGTTGTCATCAGATGTCTGTATTCGTTTTACAGATGTCTCCCCTTCGTTGTCATCAGATGTCTGTATTTGTTGTACAGATGTCTCCCCTTCGTTGTCATCAGATGTCTGTATTTGTTTTACAGATGTCTCTTATGCGTTGTCATCAGGTGTCTCTATTTGTTGTGCAGGTGTCTCAAGTTCGTTGTTATCAAATGTCTGTATTTGTGGTACAAATGTCTCCCCTTCGTTGTCATCAGATGTCTGTATTTGTGGTACAGATGTCTCCTCTTCGTTGTCATCAGATGTCTGTATTTGTTGTACAGATGTCTCCCCTTCGTTGTCATCAGATGTCTGTATTTGTTGTACAGATGTCTCACTTTCGTTGTCATCAGATGTCTGTATTTGTTTTACAGATGTCTCCCCTTCGTTGTCATCAGATGTCTGTATTTGTTGTACAGGTGTCTCCCCTTCGTTGTCATCAGATGTCTGTATTTGTTTTACAGATGTCTCTTCTTCGTTGTCATCAGATGTCTGTATTTGTTTTACAGATGTCTCCCCTTCGTTGTCATCAGATGTCTGTATTTGTTTTACAGATGTCTCCCTTTCGTTGTCATCAGATGTCTGTATTTGTTTTACAGATGTCTCCCCTTCGTTGTCATCAGATGTCTGTATTTGTTTTACAGATGTCTCTTCTTCGCTGTCATCAGATGTCTGTATTGGTTGTACAGATGCCTCCCCTTCGTTGTCATCACATGTCTGTATTTGTTGTACAGATGTCTCCCCTTCGTTGTCGTCAGATGTTTGTATCTGTTTTACAAATGTCTCTTCTTCGTTGGCATTAGGCACATTAGCTGGATTCGAATTCGTTGCACCTGGTGCAATGGCTGGGAGATTTAACTGTTGCTGGCTTGGTGTGGTTGATGGTGGGCTTGGTGGGATTGATGGTGGGCTTGGTGGGATTGATGGTGGGTGTGCCAGGTGAGGTGGGGGAATAGCTGAGGGAACGTGGTCACTTTCAGTTTGAGCTTCACTTCGAAACCTGAGTATTCGCCATGTAGCCAAATGCTCTGGGGGTAGGGCTGGAGAAGAATCTGGACTTATGTATGGAGTACCATTAGATACTGTGGACCCAGAAATACAGGCAATTAGGCTCCTGTACTTTAAGCATCACATGGAGATGGCAAAGGGTAGGAAAGTGTGGGGACTGGGTGTGGAAACAGAAACAAAGCAAAAAAAAACCATAACAAACCAACAAACGAACAAACAAAATCGAAGTGGGGGTGGTGCAACTAGCAGAGAGGATGCCAGGGGTCAACATTATAGAGATAGAACCATCACAAAGTATATCTAGACCTAGAACTAGCGCGGAGGATAACAGGAGTCAAGAATGTAGATATAGAAACAGCATAATAATTATATTTGTTAGAAATGAGAATCCTAACTCACCCAACATGAAATTTGCACGTGGAGAAAATGTTCTAAAACTGAATGGAATGGAAAAGCATTGCTCCAATAGAATTCTTGTGTTGTTGACATTATTATTTAGTAGCGACGCCTGTTGATAATAATATATGCTGTGCTCTTTGTACTTGTAGGCAGTAACTCATGTAGATTTAGTGTATGCCTGCCAGGGCTAAACTTGCATATTGGGCTATGTGTAGACAAGTGCTCAGACAATTTATGATAAAGATGTGTGATAAAATTTCCAGTCTCTGGATATCTAAAAGTTCCATCTTAACCTATCTTATCTATCTGAACAGAACCAAAGCAACAAAAAATAATAATAATAATAACAAAAAATTTATAAAAAAAAAAAAGGGTTGAGATAGTGAGGTGGAAATATAGAATGTAGAACTAGCATTAGGGATACCAGATATGAAACATGTAGAGATAGGACCAACATAAAGGATATCAAGCATGAAAAATGCGAGATAGAATCAGCTTAAAGGATGCCAGGAATAAAGAATGTAGAGATAGAACCAGCATAAAGGATACCAGTTGTGAAGAATGTAGAGAAAGAAGAACCAACCTAAATGATACTATGAGTAAAGAATGTAAAGATGAAAGAACCAACAGGATACTTGGAGTGAAGAACATGGAGACTTAACCAGCATAAAAGACATCAGGATTCAAGAATATAGATAGAGAATTAGCACAACGTACATCTAGACATAATTAGCCGAGACTTAGAATACCGAGACGGACCATTCCTTCCTTCACTTTATGTCCACTTGTGCGTGTATAAACACAGTGAGTACTACTCACAGAGCTCTGTGGTAGTAGTCTTTTTTGTTCAGTTATGAAGGGGGTGTGGTGCGAATTGTTGCATTGTTGACATGGATGGTACGGGAACAAGCCGGCAGACGAAATAATTATGATGAATTGGTCAGTCTCGATATCCTGTCTCTCGGGAATTAGTACAAAGGGTGCCAGGAGTGAAGAATGTAGAGACAGAACCAGGGCAGTGTATGTGAACAAGATGAGACATTTTAATTCATTCAATATGGAATTTGCAGTTTGAAGAAAATAATTATTATAAAGTTCAATGATATGTATAAGCATTACTCCCATAAAATTGGTGTATATATGGCCTTTAGCGTCTTTACAGACTGTCTTAGCAGCTAGAATATTCACTTTCACTTTGACTGACAGCTTCTCTCGTGGCTTATTCTACCAATGTTTGACACGAGAGTGCGATGGCAGTGATTGCAGGTCAGTCTTTTGGGTTCACTTTGGCGAGTGTTTTCATTCCGCCTCTGTCGTTTTGTCAGGTATGTTTCTTTTGCCTTGAAGTCTATTGCGAGCGTGCCACTGCGCAATTTTTGTCTCCATCTGCTTCGATCATTTGCAAGGTTCTCCCATTCATTGGGGTCGATGTTGAATGCTTTCATCGTGACCTTGCAAGTGTCTTTGAATCGCAGATGTGGCCTACCTCTGGGTCAGTTGCCAGTAGCAAGTTCCCCGTAGAGAATTTGTCTGGGGATGCGATCATTTTCCATACGGTGGAGATGTCCAAGCCACCGCAGTCTTTTTTTGCCTAGGAGAGCCTGAGTTGAAGGAATGTTGGCTCGGCTCAGAACTTCGATATTTGAGATCCTGTCTTGCCACTTGATCTTGAGAATTTTGCGTAGGCAGCGCAGGTGGAAAGAGTTGAGGGATCTTTCATGTTTGGAGTAGGTGGTCCATGTCTCTGAGCCATACAGCAGGGTGCTTAGGACGCAAGTTTGGTACACGAGTACCTTTGTTTTGATGGTCAGCTTGCTATTGTTCCACACCCTTTTTGAGAGTTTGCCAAAAGCTGTGGCCGCCTTTCCTATTCTGGCATTTATTTCAGTTGTTATGTCTGTGCTACCACTGATGGTTGAGCCTAGGTAGCAGAATTTTGCCACTTGCTCCAGAGGAGAGCCATTCAGCATGATTGGGTTGGGGTTTCTCAAGCCTTGTGCCAAAACTACAGTTTTTGAGACACTGATCTTTAGCATGAATTTGTCACAGGCTTTGGCACTTCCTGTGGCTTTTCCAGCAGACAGGTGGTCGATTGCATTGGAAAGCTCGACTAAGGAAGGTTCAGCGTCAAGTTCGGCCATTATTGGCAGTTTTTGGAGGTGTTCCTCAAAATCTGGTGGAATATTTTTCTCAGTTGAATACAACAGAGAGTAATGCTCTACCCACCTATTCAGTTGTTCATTTTTATCTGTGATGGGTTCACCATTTACAGACTTAAGTGGGGCGCTCTTGGTGATGATTGGCCCAAGAGCTACTTTCATCTGACTAAAGGCGGTTTTCATATCTCCCTTTTCATTTGCCTCTTGTATGCTGTTACACAAGCCTGTCCAGTATTTGTTGGCGCAACGTCTTACCTCCAGCTGAAGTTTAGCTTTTGCATTTTTCAAACAAGTTTTTGTACTCTGATTGCAATTTTTGTTATACTCATTGAAAGCAGATTTCTTTTGCTCAATGAGAGGTAGGAGAATTTCGCTGTTCTGGGCTACCCAGTCGTTGTTTGAAACTTTATGCTGTCCAAAAGACTTGATGGCACAGTCATGAATTTTTGAACTGAGAGTGTTCCATGTTTCATCTACCGAGTCACATTGGGTGACATTATCCATGCTTTCAGCAAATAACTTTTCAAATGACTTTCTGGATAAATAAAGTTCCACCTTAACTTATCTTAGCTATCTTATCTTTGTTTAAGTGATACTGTGATACTCTCAGTCCAAAGAAAAGTAAGACAAAAGTAACAAAAGAGAACATAATGAGCCAAACACTCTGTTCACTTTTGTTAGCTTCGGCAAGAACAACAACAACAAAAGCACCATCCAGCAAAAATGATTTAAATTATCAAATGATCTAAAGCTTGGTCATGTAACCCAGCTGTCTATCAATATTTCTATCTCTCTTGCTATCTGTCTATTTATTTGTATGTCTGTCTATCTGATAGTATGTCCATCAGTCTTTCTGATGGTCTGACTGTCTATCTATTTATCTATCTATTTATCTTCCAGTAAACTCACCCACACGACCAGCCGAAGGAGGAGTAGGCGTCAACATCAACAACAACTAGAGCGCCATCCATAGCAAAAGTTTTGAATTATCCTAATATTCCTTGACTTGGTGGCTTATCTATCTTTCAATCTCCGTAGCTTTCTGTCTATTCATCTGTCTGTCTGTCTGTCTGATAGCCTGTTTATCTGATGGTCTGTCTGTCTGTCTTGTATGTGACTTCCTGTAAACTCACCAAAATCAGAATCATTCAACTCCTCATTTGTGGACATTAGATCAAGACACGCAGAGAATTAGACCCTTATATCCTAAGCAGGGGAGGTGAAATGTCAGGATTGGGTATGGGAAGAGAACCAAAAAAAAAAGGTGGAGGTGTGAGGTGGGAATATAGAACCAACGTTTGGGAGACCAGGAGTGAAGAATGTAGAGATAGAACCAACATAAAGGACACCAGTAGTGATGAATGTAGAGATAGAACGTAAAGGATATTATGATTAAAGAGTGTAGAGATAGAAGAACCAACATAAAGGATACTATAAGTAAAGAATGTAGAGATAAAACCAAAATAAATGATACTATGAGTAAAGAATGTAGAGATAAAACCAACAGGATACTCGGAGTGAAGAATATAGAGACAGAACTGCACAAAGAACATCTAGAGATAGAGTTGGCGCAAAAGTAGTGAAGAATATAGAGATAGAACCAACATAAGGGATATCATTAGAGAAGAATGTACAGCCAGAACCAACATAGAGGATACCAGTAGTTAAGAATGTAGAGATAAAAACCAACATATAGGCTAGAATACCAGTTGTGAAGAATGTACAGACAGAAGCAGCAGAATATGTTATTTTGTTAGAGATAAAAAATCCTAACTCATCCAACACGAAATTTGCAGTATGAAGAAAAGGTCATAAGACTCAAATATGTATGTATAAACATTACTCCAGTTGAAATCTTGTATTATTGACATTATTATTTAGTAGCGACTCCTGATGATATACGCTATGATCTTTCTACATTTGCGTAGTCACTCAGGTTTGGGGTATGTGTAGACAGGTGGTTAGATGAAGGCGGGTGTGTAGGTGTCCGTGTGTGTGTGAAGGAGTTATGGTAAACTCTGACAAAATTTCCAATCTCTGGATAAATAAAGTCTCAGTCTAAAGAGAAGTAAGACAAAAGTATCAAAAGAGAGCATATACTAAGTACTAAACTCTGTGTTTATAAGTCAATTCTGTGAAAAAGGGTTGACACAATTATTGTTCACTATTGTGAGCTACTTTCAGCAGCAGCAAGAATAATGGCAAGAAAAGCGCTATCTACAACAACAACAAATGGTTTCAATAATTCTATTATCTTGAGCGTAAATCCTAAACTCTATCTGTCTAGTTATGTGTCTACTGCTCTATCTGTCTGAATGATAGACTGTTTATCTATCTGTAGATCGGCCTGTCTGATGGTCCGCCTGCTAGTCTATCACACAATCATTTGTTAGTTACCTTCCACAGCAGCGGCAAAAACAACAACAACAAAAACACCATCCAGCAAAAATGATTTAAATTATCAAATGATCTAAAGCTTGGTCATGTAAACCAGCTATCTGTCAATATTTCTATCTCCCTAGCTATCTATCTATTTATGTCTGTCTATCTGATAGTCTGTCCATCAGTCATTCTGATGGTCTGTCTACCTACCTATCTATCTTCCAGTAAACTTACCAGCACGACTAGCGGAAGGAAGAGTAGGCGTCACCACCACCACCAACAACAAAAGCGCCATCCAGAACAAAAGGTTTAAATTATCTAAGTATTCCTTCACTTGGTGAAGAAAACAGTTATCTATCTTTCTATCTGTGTAGCTTTCTGTCTATTTAACTGTCTGTCTGTCTGATAGTCTGTCTATCTGACGGCCTGTCTGTCTGTCTATCCGTCTATTTAGTAGCGACTCCTGCTGATAAGATTATGCTATGATCTTTGTATTTGTACGTAGTCACTCATGTAGATAGAGTGTGTACCTGTGCCTGTGCTAAATGTGTATGTTTGGAATATGTGTAGACAAGTGGTTAGATGTAGACGTGTGTGTGTGTGTCCGTGTATGTGTGAAAGAGGAATAATAAAATTGTGTGACAAAATTTCCAGCCTCTGGATAAATAAAGTTCCATCTTAACTTATCTAATCTATCTTATCTTGCAATCCATAAGTCAGTTCTGTGGAGAACAGTTTACACAATCATTGTTCACTTTTCTTAGCTACTTTCACCAGCAGCAGCAGCAACGGCAGCAACAACAACAACAATAACAAAAGCACCACCCGGAAAAACAAACTGTTCTATATTATCTAATTATCTAGAGCTTAGCTCCTACACCTGGTGAATAATAAAACTATATCTACCTGTCTTTCTGTCAGTCTAGCTTTCTGTCTCTCTATGCATCTGTCTGATAGTCTTACTATCTGTCTTGTCTGATGGTGTGTCTGGTTTTCTACCTATCCATCTATCTTCTAATAGGCTTACCTATAATATTAGTGACTACAGAAGACTTTCTGGAATTCGTCTGGCCTGTGGAGATACAGACAATTAGACCCTTTTACCCCAAGCAGCAAATGAGGGGAGATGGTGATAGTTGAGGCGGGGGAGGTCGGGATTGAGTGTGGAAACAGAACCAAAGCAAAAATAAAAAAGTTACATACAAACAAACAAAATAATAAGGGGGGAGGGGGGGGGAGATAATGTTGTGGGGCATGTAGAATCAGAATTACGCACACCAGGTATGAAGAATACAGAGATAGAACTAGCATAGAATGGTGAGATAGTACAGATAGAACCAGTACCATATATACTTGTAAGAGATGAGAAATCAAAAATCATCGAACACGGAAGCTTCACATGAATAAAATGTGTAAAAACTCAATGATGTCTAACAGCGTCTCCTGATGATGTGCGGTATGATCTTTGTACGTCTACGTTGTCAACATGAAGAATGTTTGTGTGCATGCGTACTTTAGATGTTATGTGTATCATATGTGTAGACACTTTCTTATGTACACAATGTGTGTAGGTTTCTGTGTGTGTGAAGGAGTTAGGATAAAGATGTGTAACCAAATTCCAGTCACTGGATAATTAAAAATCTGTCTTATCTTGGTTTGAGTTATAATCTCAGTTTAAGGAAAACTAAGACAAAAGTAACGAAAGAGAACATTTGCAGAACTCAACGTCTGTAAGTCAGTCCTTTGGAGAGAAGTTTACACAATCATTGTTCACTTTTATATGCTACTTTCAGCAGGAACAACAACAACAAAAGAGCTGCCCAGAAAGAAAAATGTTTAACATAGCCAAATTATCAAGAGCACAGTTCCTCCACTTGGTGAAGAGAACAGCTGTCTCTCTATCGTTCTATCTGTCTAGCTATTGGTCCATTTACTTATCTGTCTGTCCGCCTGTCTGTCTGTCTGTCTGTGCGATGGTCTGTCTGGTTTCTGTCTGTCTATCATCCTGCAGACTCACGGCGGCGTATCCTAGATGTGGATGAAGAAGACGTTTTGGACATCGGCTGGACTGTGGAAATAAAGACAGTTACGACATTGTACTCTAAGCAGTAAATGAAGAGAGCAAGGTAGGGGGAGGGGTCGACATGGGTGTGGAAATAGAACCTAAGAAAAAAAGAAAAAGTTACATACAAAAGAAAACAAGGCAGGGGCAGTGAGTTGGGAATGTATTGCCACCATTACGGATTGCAGGTATGAAGAATGTGGAGATAGAACCAACATACAAGATACCAGTAGTGAAGAATGTACAGATAGTCAGTCAGTCAGTCAGTCTGTCTGTCTGGTTTCTGTCTGTCTATCATCCTGCAGACTCACGGCGGCATTTCCTAGATGTGGATGAAGAAGGCGTTTCGGAGATCGTCTGGACTGTGGAAATAAAGACAGTTACGACATTGTACTCTAAGCAGTAAATGAAGAGAGCAAGGTAGGGGGAGGGGTCGACATGGGTGTGGAAATAGAACCTAAGAAAAAAAGAAAAAGTTACATACAAAAGAAAACAAGGCAGGGGCAGTGAGTTGGGAATGTATTGCCACCATTACGGATTGCAGGTATGAAGAATGTGGAGATAGAACCAACATACAAGATACCCGTAATGAAGAATGTACAGATAGTCTATCTATGTATCTATCTATCTATCTATCTATCTATCTATCTATCTGTCTATCTGTCTGTCTGTCTGTCTGTCTGTCTGTCTGTCTGTCTGTCTGTCTGTCTGTCTGTCGGTCTGTCGGTCTGTCGGTCTGTCGGTCTGTCGGTCTGTCGGTCTGTCGGTCGGTCGGTCGGTCGGTCGGTCGGTCGGTCGGTCGGTCGGTCGGTCGGTCGGTCGGTCGGTCGGTCGGTCGGTCGGTCGGTCGGTCGGTCGGTCGGTCGGTCGGTCGGTCGGTCGGTCGGTCGGTCGGTCGGTCGGTCGGTCGGTCGGTCGGTCGGTCGGTCGGTCGGTCGGTCGGTCGGTCGGTCGGTCGGTCGGTCGGTCGGTCGGTCGGTCTGTCTGTCTGTCTGTCTATCTATCTATCTATCTATCTATCTATCTATCTATCTATCTATCTGTCTGTCTGTCTGTCTGTCTGTCTGTCTGTCTGTCTGTCTATCTATCTATCTATCTATCTATCTATCTATCTATGTGTCTGTTTGTCTGTCTGATAGTCTATTTGTCGATAGATGCTTTATCTGCTTGTCTACCACACATTCATTTTTCACGTGAGTTACCTACTTTCAACAGCAGTGAAGAATGTAGAGATAAAAATCAACATACAGAATACCAGTAGTGAAGAATGTACAGACATAAGCAGCACAATATATTGTTTTGTTTGAGATGAAAAATCCTAACTCATCCAACACGGGATTTGCAGTATGAAGAAAAGGTCATAAGATTCAATTATATATGTATAAACATTACTCCAGTTGAATTCTTGTATTATTGACATTATTATTTAGTAGCGACTCCTGATGATATTAATAAATGCTACCATCTTTCTACATTTAATGTACGTAGTCACTCAGGTTTGGAGTATGTGTAGACAAGTGGTTAGACGAAGACGGGTGTGCAGGTGTCCGTGTGTGTGTGAAGGAGTTATGATAAAACTGTGTGACAAAATTTCCAATCTGTGGATAAATAAAGTTCTATATTAATTTATCTTATCTATTTTATCTTTGTTTGAGTGATACCCTCAGTCTAAAGAATAGTAAGACAAAAGTATCAAAAGAGAGCATATACTAAGTACTAAATTCTGTCTTTATAAGTCCGTCCTGTGAAAAAAAGTTTACACAATCATTGTTCACATTGTTAGCTACTTTCAGTAGCAGCAAGAACAATGGCAAGAAAAGCGCTATCTACTACAACAACAAATGCTTGGAATAATTCAGTTATCTAGAGCATATCTCCTAAACTCTATCTGTCTAGGTATCTGTCTATTTATGTATCTGTATGTGTGATAGTCTGTCTATCTCTCTGTAGATGAGTCTGTCTGATGGTCCACCTGCTAAGGGCTTGTCTACCACGCAATCATTGTTCAATTTTTGTTAGCTTTCTTCTGCAGTAGTGACAAGAACAACAACAACAAAAACACCATCCAGAAGAAAATGATTTAAATTATCAAATGATCTAAAGTTTGGTCATGTAAACCAGCTATCTGTCAATATTTCTATCTCTCCAGCTCTCTGTCTATTTCATGTGCTGTGTGACAAGCTGATATCTCTGACTCTACCGTGTTAGGAGCTTACATTTTAGTATCACTTTAAACAAAATTAACGCAAAATAGTTCTGTCTAAAATCATAATGTTGATATATATTTTTGTAATCTTTACTTTACCTTGAAATATAGACAGAATAAGTAATTCTGCCTTTGTGAGTTAAGTATAACAAAAGCAAGCCTCAAGAATGTGAGTAAAATTTCTAAACGGGAATAAAAAAAATTCATTATAAAATCAACGACAAATGGTTTCCAAACTGGATTGTAACAGATACCTAGATATGCCTTTTCTAAATATAAATATGCTTATCCCAATGCTGTCTATGCTTTGAGTAAAAAGTTATAGCCATTCTTTTAAGGTGTATAACCTACAGTCTTACAATTTAGAATCAAAGGACACCTAACAAAAACTGTAATAGACACCAATTACCCCATACATATTTCTACAATGTTGTGATCAGTAAAAAGATGGAATATTTTTCTATCGGACACCGGAGTCAACTGAACATTCTTCTGTAGACAAAGCTTGAAATAATGGAAATAAAATGATCAACTCCATATTTAAATTGCACCACTCTTCACGGTAAAGGTGGCCTACCCAGGGTCAGCATGGGTCAGACACCAAAACTAAATGTCCACCGGTATAGAGACTGGAAACAGCCGTGCCGGTCACCGTCGCTGTGAAATAGCGGGAACTGTGAATCTAGTGGTCAGCGAGAAGAAACAGAATTGTGGCTGACTTTATTGGTATACCCTCCACGAACTTTGATTGTGTAACTGATTTGCATTGATTTTGTGGTGTAATTTGTTATTGGCATTGTAAGAAGTATTGCCGATTGCTATTGTTGGTAAGATATTGTTTTGCATTGTGAACTGCTCCTGTAAGGGCTCTTGTAAATTGATATTGCGTAACTTTGTTAAACATTGTAAATAAATAAGTTATCAGTTCGAATTTTATGAAAAGAGTTTCTGTTGTCGCTGGTTTGGCTAGATGGTGGTTCGTAACAGTGGTAAGATTGTGCGAGTCGTAAGGTAAGTTTTAACGCTTTTCTTCCTTTTCTCCGCATTTATTAAACCCGTTTGTGTATTAAACCCGGCTGCTAGGTGCCTTTTGATACGCTGTGTATAGGAATTGAGTTCGAAAGGCAAAATAAATTATACACGGTATTAAAATATTACGGTCCAGAACAGCCGCAGGAACGTGAAGGTGACATTGTCAGTGAGATAGGCCAGAGCAGTGTAATAGTAAGTGGAGATTTCAGTATGATTTTAAACAACGATCTAGATATAATTTTGGGCGCATCACACGGAAAGAAAGAAGTAGAATTATTCTCAAATTTTGTAGAAATGTGAGGTTTAAATGACTATTGGAGAAGATTAAATAAAGAAACAAAAGAATGTCTTGGAGTGAAGAACATAGAGATAGAACCATCGTAAAGGATACAATGAGTCAAGAATATAGAGAATGGAACTAGCACAAAGTAGACCTAGAACTAACGCAGAGGTTACCAGGAGTGAAGAATATAGAGATAGAAACAGCAGTCTGTATTTGTCAGAGATGAGAAATCCTACCTCACCCAACACCGAATTTGCAGTATGGAGAAAATGTTATAAAAGTCAATTATTATGTATAAACATTACTCCAATAGAATTTTCATATTGTTGGCATTTCTATTTAGTAGCGACTCCTGATGATATATGCTGTGATATGCTTGTAGTCACTCATGTAGATTTAGTGTGTTTGTGTGTGCCTGTGGTAAATGTGGAGAGTGAAGAATATAGGGACAGAACTGGCACAAAGAACATCTAGAGTTAACGCAAGGGACACCAATAGAGAAGTTTGTAGAGATAGAACCAACACAAAGGATACCAGTAGTGAAGCATCTAGAGACAGAACCAACATAAAGGATAGCAGTAATGAAGAATGTACAGAGAGAACCACTATAAAGAATACCAGCAGTGAAGAATGTAGAGATAGAACCAACCTAAGGGATACCATTAGTGAAGAATTTAGAGATAAAAACCTACATAAAAGATACCAGTAGTAAAGAATGTAGAGACAGAACCAACATAAAGGATAATTATCATTAGTGAATGTACAGACAGAACCAACATAAAGGATACCATTTATCGCGGGTATATAGCAAAATTGTTGTATCTCCAGTGATATGAATAATGGGAGCTTACTCGGAAATATCACAATATTGGTTTCAATGATGTGGTTTTTAAGGGAATTACAACAATATTGCTTCTCTGTAACTTGGAACTGGTTAAATATAACGGAATAACGAAAAAATTGCAAGAAGCAGTTTTTCACTATTACAGTATTGCCATTATGAATCCCAATATCATAAACCTGGAGATACAACAATTTTGCTCTATACCCGCGTTATGAAGAATGCAGAGATAAAAACCAACATACAGAATACCAGTAGTGAAAAATGTACAGACAGAGCCAGCACAAAGTATTATTCTGTTAGAGATGAAAAATCCTAACTCATTCAACGCGGAATTTGCAGTATAAGGTTATAATAACTCAAGGCGGCTCGTGATGATATATTATGCTATGATCTTTGTAATTGTGCACAGTCACTCATGAAGATTTAGTGTGAGTGTCAGAAGTGGGATTTGGTGATACCTGGGTTATTGTATAAGTCCCCTCCAGATGTCGACGAGGGGTTTTGGTGGATATAGTTGACTCACAACCGAAACATTCATACCACAATGACTAAGCAACACAGGGTTATTAGTGTTCAGGCCTGACGGGCCATATAATCATAATGCAACATTCGACTGCATAATTTACGGTAATCACAATCATAGATATTACATAAATGTCATCCACTACTGAAATTCTGGCAAGTCTATCTAAAATAGGCTATAGAAAAAGGTATAGTACTATGCACTCTTTAAGTGCGCCTATCCAGGACTTCGGTTCCTAAAGGATACCGGTGTAAACAAATTCAATTTGGACGGTCTCGCTTTCATACAATCAGAGATAGCACCTAATCAGATAATTGACAGACTCATAAAGCGTAGCAGCACTCACTAATAATTTTCAAATTAATACACTTTACAAAATATCTAGGCTGCTCCACACTAAGGAGTATACAGCTGGGAAATGAACATAGTTCAATCTCAAACACAATCTAACAGCTCATTACACATCTAGTAAAAAAGTACAGTTAATGTCCTTCTTTTCGTCACAATGGGGTGACGGAAAAACTGTCACAGTTCCTGGCACGAACACATACGAGGGATCTCACCATTTCCTCGCTCGCGATGGTTTTGCGAGCGAGAGAGTCCAATGTAAGCGGTGTGCACACTTAAGCCTGGTGCACAGAGGCTTCGTCACTGTCCAGGTCTATTCACAGTGCGAATCTTTCTGTCTGTCATCTCCACTCAGGTAGGAGGTCCCCCCGTGACTCGTCTTTTCGCCAAATGCTCGAAATATGAATCCACTGATCTTAGTACGTGTGTTAGCTTTTATACCCCCTGATGGTTAGTAAGGGTCTCCCTCCCGATTGGACGATCAAGGACCTAGCCACGACAAACACAAGTTTGTCTTTCAGTTAACCCTAACTGCTTTCTCAAAAGGATATGTACACAACTCAAAAACCTACACTAGAACTTCTACAATCCTACTATGTAAACAAGAAAATCCCACACGCACACCTAAATCAAAGGGTTAACTTAATGTTTACAAATTTCACTCACACATCCCTCATCCCGAAATCCGTGGCTCGATTAATTGCCAAACGCGTTTCATATTCTCCCAATATAAACCCAACCCATGACTAACAGAAAAGAGCTCACGCGGCTCGTGACAGTGAGTGTGTGTGTGTCTGTGATAAATGTGTGTGTTCAGGTATGTGTAAAGTGGTTAGATGAAAACGGGTGTGTAGGTGTCCGTGTGTGTGTGAAGGAGTTATGATAAAACTGACAAAATTTCCAGTCTCTGGATAAATAAAATTCCATCTTAATTGTTCTTATCTATCTTATCTTTGATTGAGTGATACCCTCTGTCTTAAGTAAAGTAAGATAAAGTATCAAAAGGGATCATAGCTTATCTCGCAGTCTGTAAAGTAAGTCAGTCCTGTGGAGAACAGTTTACACAATCATTGTCCACTTTTGTTAACCACTTTCAGCAACAGCAACACCACCACAACCACCAACAACAACAACAACAAAAGAACCACTCAGAAAGAAATCTGTTGAACTATCAGTTTATCTGAAGATTAATTCCTGCACTTGGTGAAAAAAACAAACTATCTATCTATCTTTCTATCTGTCTCGCTCTCTGTCTATTTATCTATCTGTCTGTCTGTTTCTCTTTTGGTTCTGTCTATCTATTTTCAGTAAACTTACCAGCACGACTAGCGGCAGTAGGAGTGGGCGTCAGCGGCAGGTCTGTGGACATTGGACCAACACAAACAGACAATTAGGCCATTAATGCATTATATCCTAAGCAGGAAAAAAAAAAGGGGGGGGTGGGGCGGGAGTGGGTATGGAAACAGAACCAAAGCAAAAGAAAAAAAGAAAGTTTAGGTTAGTGAGGTGTGAATGTAGAACCAGCATTTAGAACACCAATTAGAAATAGAACCAACATAAAGGATACCAGGTTCGATGACTGTCGAGACAGAAAGAACATGAAGGAAAGTAATGATACTACCAGCATAAACGATACTTGGAGTAAAGAATATAGAGATAGATCCAGCATAAAGGATAAAAATTACAAGTGAAGAATGAAGAGATAAAAGAATTGACAGAAAGGATACTATGAGTAAAAGAAAGAATGTAGAGATAGAAGAGCCAACATAAAGGATACTATGAGTAAAGAATGTAGAGGCAGAACCAACAGGATACTTGGAGTGAAGAATATAGAGATGGAATTGTCACAAAGAACATCTAGAGATAGAGATAGTGCAAGAGATAGCAATAGTGAAGAATGTAGAGATAGAACCAACTTACAGGACACCAGTAGTGAAGAATGTAGAGATAGAACCAACATACAGGATACCAGTAGCGAAGAATGTAGAGATAGAACCAACGTACAGGACACCAGTAGTGAAGAATGTAGAGATAGGACCAACATACAGGATACCAGTAGTGAAGAATGTAGAGATAGAACCAACATGCAGGATACCAGTAATGAAGAGTGTAGACATAGAACCAACATGTATACAGGAGACCAGTAGTGAAGAATGTAGAGATAGAACCAACGTACAGGACACCAGTAGTGAAGAATGTAGAGATAGGACCAACATACAGGATACCAGTAGTGAAGAATGTAGAGATAGAACCAACATACAGGATACCAGTAATGAAGAGTGTAGACATAGAACCAACATGTATACAGGAGACCAGTAGTGAAGAATGTAGAGATAGAACCAACAAAGAGGATACCAGTAGTGAAGAATGTAGAGATAGAACCGGCTAAATATATTTGTTAGACATGAGAAATCCTAATTCATCGAACACGGAATTATCACATGAAAAGAAAGTTAAAAAGCTCAATGACATTTCTCCAATAGAACTCTTGAATTGAAGAAAAATGTTCTAAAACTCAAATATATATTATGTAAGCATTGCTCCAATACAAGTCTTATATTATTATTTAGTAGCTACTCCTCAGGATATATCTTATACTTTTTGTACTTGTACGTAGTCACTTAAGTAGATTTAGTGTGTGTGTGAGTGTGTGTGTGTGTGTGTGCCAGTGCTGAATGTGTATGTTTGGGGTATGTGTAGGCAAGTGCTGAGATCCTCACGGGTGTGCAGGTGACTCTGTGAAAGAGTCAGGATAAAGCTATGTAACAAAATTTCCAGTGCCATATAAATAAAGTTCTATCTTATCTCATTCTTATTTAAGTGATGATCGAAGTCGAAAGAAATGTAAGACTAAAGTA
The DNA here is from genome assembly GCA_963931925.1 of Onchidella celtica. Classification (NCBI taxonomy): domain Eukaryota; kingdom Metazoa; phylum Mollusca; class Gastropoda; order Systellommatophora; family Onchidiidae; genus Onchidella; species Onchidella celtica. The sequence goes on from OZ007577.1 coordinate 21,078,283, forward strand.
AAAAAAGAGAAAGAGATTATGTGCTAAACATCTGTTTGTAGGTCAGTCCTGTGGAGAACAGTTTACACAATCATTGTTCATTTTCACTAGCTATCTCAACAGCAGCAATAACAACAACAAGAACAAAAGCGACACCCAGAAAAAAATGTTTTGAATTATTTACTTAATAATGTAGATCTTAGTTCCTTCAATTGGTGGAACAAACAACAATATTCTATCTATCTGTATGTCTATTTGTCTGTCTGTCTGTCTATCTATCTATCTAACTATCTATCTATCTATCTATCTATCTATCTATCTATCTATCTATCTATCTATCTATCTATCTATCTATCTATCTATCTATCTATCTATCTATCTATCTATCTATCTATCTATCTATCTATCTATCTATCTATCTGTCTCTTAGTCTGTTTAATACTCTTGTCCGGCTGCCTGTCTCTTCGAGAGTCTGTCTGTTTGTCTCTCTGACTACCTGTCTGTCTATCTATCTTCCATTAGCCTCACAGCCGTTGGCTCATGTCCCAGCAAGGCATTTAGATGTAGAGCGGTCATACTTGTCTTACCTTGAACATTGACATCTGCTCCATGATGACGCAATATACTGACGACCTCTGAATGGCCATTACTGGTGGCGTAAGAGAGAGGACTCTTCCTTTTGTGATCACGAACATTGGTGTTGGCGCCGTGCTTACACAACGACCTGACAATATCTGCGTGTCCCAGACGTGACGCATGAATGAGGGCCGTGGAACCATCTTGAGCTTTCATCTCAATGTCCGCGCCATTTTCACGCAGCAATTTAACCACTTTCCGATGTCCCAGCATGGATGCGTACATGAGCGCAGAGTTGCCGTTCTTGTCCACAGCATTGATGTCAGAACGGTAGTCCAGGAGTAAAGCCACGATATCCTTGTGACCATTCTCTGCAGCGTGTATCAGTGCAGTCTTGCCATCTTGGTCTGTGCCGTTAACATTGCAACTCTTTTGACACAGTTTCTTCACCCGAGAACTTTTGCCACGTTTGGCTGCTGCTACTAAATGTGTAAAGTTGTCATCATATCGATAACTCTGATTTCTACCTTCATCTTCTACCATCTCCCCCCGTTGTTCAGCATTTTTTTTAAAGACTCTGCTGAAAGTTGATGCAAATTTTAATGAAAAATCGGTATCTGATTTAGGCCGCTTGGGAGATCCAGCCATCACTTCAAAAATTTAGCTTGGTTGCACTGGGGACCAAGGTTTCACTTTGCAGATGTTTGAAGCCGGCTGACCTGAGGGATTAAAAAAAGAAGTTAAACATCAATATTTCCTGGTCACACGAAACTCTGATATTCCTAGGTTAAACTACTAAAAGGGATTTTAAGTATGAGTTCGGGTAAAAAAAAAAATGAAGACAGAAAGGGGTAGTTGAAACAGATGTGCTCATAGATTTACACTTTTCACAGATCAGTAACATAATATATCTATTTTATAACTTGCCGATGTTTGGCACCAGTTACTGATAAAATCACAAATGTATAAGCTTCAAAATTTTCTACTTCTTGCAAATTGTCACTTAGATTAGAAAGAGATCATTGATAAGTACAGATACCAGGGGAAGGGGGTAGGGAGGAGCGGGAGAGAGAGAACACTTTATTTTCTTCTTTTTTTTTTTCGATTCGTTTCGTCCTCGCTTATTGCTCTCTTTCAGCATTTATGGTTTTTATTTGATTGCCGTTCAAGATCCGCCAGTTTTGCGCACTTGTTTTCCTTATAGCAACTGTGTGCGGATGACCCTATTGTACATGGGACACTACGTTTGAGAGAGAGAGGGAGAGAGGAGGAGGGATAGGGAGGGGCAGCTGTTATAATAATAATAATAATAAATAGAATTTCTATAGCGCATTTCTAATAAAATTATTACTCAATGCGCTGTACATTGCATCATGCATACACTTTCCAAATCTCATACTAAAACACGCACTCTCATCCATACAGACTTTCAGTTTCACACATATAGACGCTCTTAGTCATATAATACTAGCTTATGGATATCTAAGACCACGTTTAAGGATTCTTAGCGTCACAGTTCAATGTTCCTGTACTCTTTCTGGTATAGAGTTTCCCCTATGGTTGAAGACAAAAATCTCGGGGACAAGTTATGTGCAGGAATCTTGAGAAGAAAATAATCTTCAAAAACCAAATCAGTTTGCAAGTACAATCTAACGTTATTTGTTTTTGTCTTTGCCAATTAATCAATTTCACTGATTCTGAAAGGAAAGTACATGTATTGCGTTGATTATTTAAATGGAGTAAATTTCCATTTTTAGGTAGCGCTGAAACAGTAGTATGAAACCAAATATATAGTACGCTACTATTACCATCAGAAAATGACTAAGTCATCAAATGGTGATTTTTTTATTTTTTTTTAATGGAGTGTGGAAACATGAAATTATTCCCACCAGGGACTACAAAAGATGTCCACATTATTACGAGAGCACGTCTGTACTGTCTTGAGGAAAAGTACTGTCATCAGAAAAACACTAATCACAACAAAGACAAAAATTGGCACAAAAAAGAAGAAATATGTATCAAAGGTTCTCGTAAAAAAATAATACCCAAACGATACAATGAAACCCTAACGGAAAGGGAAGACAGAAACTGACGATATTTCGGCAACAGCCTTCGTCAGGGAACAAAAGACAAAACATCGTATCGTTTGGGTATTATTTCTTACACGAGGCCTTACTACATACAGCTTATTTCTTTTTGCCAATTTTTGATTTTGCTATAAGCCTTGCTGAGACCCCCCACCCCCAGGTTTTCTGTGGTTTTTATAATATTTAAATTAGAAAACTTCATCTAACTCACCATGCATACATCACAAAGTTTCAATGATCTAAACTGCTTGTATGCATTTCATCTACAAATAGATCTCACTCCGCAGCCAAAAAATCTCACTATAATTATTTTTATGCCATAGATTTGGGAATAAAAACACAATTATGCAAGATTCTATAGAGAAATGATGGGTATAATGCTGAAGTCGCGAGTGCAGCCGGAGCTCCATTTCTTGAAGTACCATTGTGTGCCATGAATAAAATACTATAAATGTGGTAATCTACATTGGAGAACATGGGGTAGAAAAGCTGTACATAAAACACTTGCAATCTTGGCGAGGCAGTCGGCGGGTGAAATAAAAGAAGAGGACAGCGCCCTCCCTGCCGCGAGGGGACGCCACTCCAAGAAGCGGGTGGCTTCGTCACGCGGCGGGTCTGAGAGCGGACATCTCGGGGATCCCCGCCTTTTACACACATGGAATATCACAGACACATTTTGGAAAGACATTATACTTACGAAATTAAAAGACGAAACGATAAAGAAACGCACATTTACACAAAACAGTCTCTATCTCTGTATCCTTAGGATAGGTCTTTTTATTAACAAAGCCACCCTAGTACAAGACAACGTGCACAATATCCTGGCCTCATTGGTGGCGACTAGACTCCCATCTGGAGTGGGCATGTGGGTTGCTCGCCTTGGGACTCCATAAGGGAGCCAAGGAGGATAAGATTAACTCTAACACAAGGAAAGCAAAGCATAAGGAAAAACCAGATAACCAACTAATCATCTTCTCCTAGCTTACATCAGGTTACACTATAGGCCATTATTATATCATATTGTATTGTAAGGCTTCGCACAATACTAGGTGAGTACTAACAATGAAGCGTCTAGAATAGGAACGAGCATGGGACAAAAAAAAAAAAAGAGGACAGACTTATCGTTGTGGTGAGAAAGCATTTCGCACAAGTTTCCCCTGATTTGCTCACGAAAGTCCTACAAGTAAAAGGAAGAAACATTCAGAAGCAGTTTTTATTATTTTGCAGTTTTGTAAAAGAAGTGTAACACACAATAACTGGCAAGTGGCTGTTCCTCTGCTATTCCGAAGAAGTGTATTATTCGAAGTATATTGCATGGACATGTATACAGTAAAGATTATATTGTGTAATTCTTATTTCAACATTGTGATGTACTGGTATTCATAAATGAATGATAAATTTATTATTCATATTACTCACAACAGTTAGAATGAGAATGTGGGGAAGCTTTCTTTCTATGGAAATCTCATCGGTCCCATGACATAGGGGCGAACACGTCCAACTTTGAGTTTTGAGTTTTTTCACTTTTCTGGTTGCTCATAGTGAGATCTTCAATGTGTATAAATGATTTTATAATAAACGCACTGGTTACGTAATTACGGCCTGTGCATAGGGGCACACCCGCTAGCATGTTGTGTATGTGACACAGGGGCAAACACCGCCTTCGGCCATTCTGTGTGCGTGAAATGCTTATGCTACGTAAGTTTTAAGCTGTTTCATTTACATGATTAATTTTTAACGAGAAGGAGGAGGAAGAGGGAGAAAAAAAATTGCATTTTTCACATTTCCAAGCAATGGATAATTCATTTATTCTTGTTTGTGAAGGGAATGGAGTACTAATGCCATGAATGGTTTCCATGTATTTCCCACTTTGAACACAGAAGTCCTTGGCAAAACAGGCAATAAAATAAAATGTACTGATGACTCGAAAATGGTTGTCATATCCCATGAAAGTAGGCTGAATCACTTTTCTTATTATATAGAGTTCTCAAACTTGAGAAATTGTAATTTTAAATATTTGAAAACGGTGACTTACTGGCTTTCCTTTGATTTTACATGTCCGTGAAATACTAGCACCTCTATATGCGTATAAAGTTTTTAACCTATCGACAAAAATTGACGCAGTACACAAAGTTTCATGATTTTTGGCCCCACAGTCACAAAGTGTTAGGTGCCTACAATGTCATGTGCACCCTCTAGCTATGGTATGATGGTATCAGGACATGTATGAAGCCCTTTCACTATTTACCGACACAAAACTTACCTGTCCACGAACTGGTTACCCCAGTCTGGCTGTATCTATGACCTGACTTTAGAAAGAAAGAAAGAAAAAAGGCCGTGAAATCGTAATTTTGAACCAATATTTCAGCGGACCAGGAGAATTTCGCCCATACACTGTTACAACCACAAGATTTTCCCCGAGGAGAGAAATCTTCTTGAATGCCAGTGAACAAAGATCAGGCTGCCTTTTAATCCACTCTGAATATAACGTGGAAATTCCTTTCACTGTAAATAGACCATAACTTAAAAATATCACTGGAGTGATGCGGATGCCCAACATTTCTTCTCCATTTTCATGCTTCAGATACTCCTGCATTCTCGGCATCATAATTCTAATATCCTGCATACTCTCTTTCGTGTCTTTCTACAGCACCCCTCTCCTTTTTTCCTGTTCTGATCCACTCTTCTGCCTCTTCATTTTCTCTCCCCCCCCCCTCCTCCCCCACTCCCTCAGACCCCCACTTGGTTCTCCTACAGTCAGACCAACTCAGCTACTCCTAAGCATAGACAGACATATTCATTACTGTTTCCTCTGTCACGAACCACCAGAAATATTCAAAGAAGTGTACGTAAACCTTGGCTTCCTTTAATTTGTTAACTACTTTATATAAAGTTTGAGATTTGAGTTTGGGTTTGGGTTTTTACATCGCGTGGGCATGATAATAGCGACATTTGAGTCTTTCACGGTGTATTTGAGTACTTTATTTATGTTTATTCAGAGCTCCATCAATTTAAATTTCACACATCGAATCTAATAGTTCTTTTTAATTTTATTACACTGGTGAAGTCCTCAAAAGTTGTTATATATAAATCTGAAAAGAATTTTGTAAATGTGTAATCAAGTTTTACAGAGCACATGAAGCGTCGGTTTAATGAGCGGGTATCGCACCGAACAAAATGAAAATATCCACCACGATGGCTTTTATTCAATTCAATTTTATCCAGACTCACGAACGAAAGGATAAATAAACAGCTTTGAGATAATTTGCCACAGTTTCCATTTTTAAATCAAGCTGTAGAAGTTAGCCTACAAAAAGGGACTAGGCGTGTTGTGGGTCCACATTATAACATAATTCTTTTATGGTTCGGTGGGCACAGCGCTTCCCTCCTGACATGCATGAAATCCACACATTCAGATAAAATGTGCTTCACCAATAGTTGGCAATTGCACGTCACACTGTAAACATATGGCCGATGTTTGGCAGCTCTAAGGGCTTTGCGTCACAGCGCAAAGGGATGGAATGAAAATTTTGAGTCGTTTTCAGATTGCAAAAATAGTAGTGCAATAGAAATCTACATGTCAAACTCCGGTATTCCGGTCACGGCGGGCCCATAGACCAATACAAGCACGACACGCAAGCGAACAGAAGAACAGTTACATTGCATGCTCTATTTTTGCCCTTGTCCGTTTTAGAGGGGAGATCACTGATCAACTTTTGTTGCCATTTTCCTACTGCTTTTTTTTACCACTGTACTTTGTAAGGCCTGCACAACACGACGCACAGGACAGTGAGCTGGCAATGTATGACGACAAATTGATTTGCACTAGTTCAATTAGCTTTCATTTGGTAACAGCCGCCGAAACATGCCAATAGAGATATGTCAAAAAAAGTATGGCAAAAGGGAGTTGTTGGAGTTGAAAGAAGAACCTCGAAAAGTGGCAGTCAGCTATATCGAAATGCTCGATGTAAAGACATTCATGATACCATACATACCAAGCACTTCGTGGTACATGACGCACTGTAGGCCCAATCGGGGGACATTCAAATTTAGAGGCAGTGAATGTAAAGAATACAAAGAAAATACCATTTCCCACGCCAGCACCAACGCTATAGATGAAAAATCAGAAATTTTATTGGCCCATCTTATGAACAGAGAATAAAATAATAATAATAATGTATAGCATTTATATAGCGCATATCCATTTAAAATGCTCTATGCGCTTTACAGAAACAACATGTCAACCACAGAGCAGAATGGAGCTGCCTGCGAAGCGCTCAACACACTGCACTGCTTCTTTCTCTCTCCCTGTCTCGCTCACTCTCTCTCTCTCTATCTCAGAGCAAATTGTAACGCAGCCTGTTAGGCGCAGTTCACAGCCCACAACAGTTCACAACTCACAGCAGTTCACACAACTCACATCAGTTCACACAACACACAACTCAAATAATATTTGAATATTTATTAATAACAATATATATTTAATAATGAATAATAAATGGCCGGGGGGGGGGGGGCGGATGATATGGATAAATTTTAATCTATTAATTTCAATTTTGCCCGGGCAGCGGCCTTTCGGCCTGCTCTTTACGATTTCCAACTGCCAAGGTATCTTTAACGTGCGCAACGTGCACACGGGCCCTCCGAATTTTTTGTCCTTATCCGAGAAGACTAGGTACTCGATCCTACCCCCCAATAGGACCAGGGACTTGAAAATATGAGAAAAATCCAATTTCCAACATGCCTGCACTGCCCGGGTTTAGAACCCGGGACTCTTGGCATGAGAGGCGAGCACCTTGCCTCTAGACCACCTCTAGAGAAGCACGGGAAGAGTTGAGACTTTGATATGAAATCTTGCAAGCACCCAAGGAATCAGTTAGTCAAGCCCGATAACGTCGTCCCCTTTTTTCGGGGACTGCTACCTTGGGTCCTATAATGAGGAGGCTCGATCCACTGCTTGCCATTCACTACAAGCACAAATTACAGTCTCCATTGATTCGGCATCTCCAAAGCTGTCAAAGAACTCTATCAGTCACCTCTATCAGTTCCAACTGCACCTCAGAATCTCTATACAAACTAAATGTAGTGGTGTCCTGTGGGAAACTCTATTCTAATTTCTCCAAGTTGGATATGCACTCCTAATTCATCTCATTTTTTGAAAATGAGATGGACTCACGATTGCTATAACTTGGAAGTTTTCCTCTCATGTACTATCATGACGAGAATGATATTTGCTTCCTACACAACTGATCGCAAGGGCTTGATTGGAGAAACTGAAAGAATTAATTTTTTTTTTTTTTAGCAGGTTACATTATAATGATGCTGCATTATATTTTCACCTAAACTCGACATCTTACTATGATACACAATACACTTCTAGATGAAAATGAACTTTAAACATGACATCCATGTATTTTGTAATTATCCGTAGTGTGAAAACAAATTTTATAGCATCGCATCCAAGCTCCGTTATTAACAGGACCTTGATCTAGATCCAGAAAATATGGAGCTGGGCTCAAGCAGCCGGTGTATTGTGTAGCACAAGAAAGATACGATTATAAAATGTGTTCAGGTTGTTTGAAGACGTTACTCTGGCAATATCTTTTGAAAATTGTAACAGCTTTGTCAAGTCGCCTACGCTTTGGGAAAATATGAGCACATCTGGCTTTAGAGGATCTGTGTGTGTGTGTGTGAGAGAGAGAGAGAGGAAGAGAGGGCGGGAGGGAGGGAGAGGGATATGGACGAGAGGGATGGGTGTTGAGGAGAACAGGGGAGATGAGGAGGGAGAGGGAGGAGATGGGGGAGAAAGGTAGGGTAAAGGGAGAGGGGAGAGAGCGAGAAAGAAATGGGGTTAGATAACCACAAATTGTTGGGGGAGCGGGGGGGGGGGGGGAGACTTGAGAGGAAAGGAGGGCGGAGTCAGGTTTATTCCTTGCCAAAGCCACATCTAGACCTACCCAGATTGTGTCAAAATAACACACAAAGTACCATTCATAGAACGGGCGCGTTGCCTAGTAATGGCCCCATGCCGTCCTTTGTGCACACTGTTTTCGCAGGCTTGAGAAGTGCACTGTGGATATGCATAGTTACACACATAAATGCTGAAGTATAGAAGTTAATATCCGTGAAGGGAAAACCCGTCGTTTTGCCTAGGGCAGATTTTTTTTTCATGTTACGAAATCCAGCCATTCATGCACTTGCGTGACAAGACGTAAACATTTTAGATTCAAAATATGCCCTTCAGGCACAGATAAAAGCCATTTTCAAACTGTGGTGTATCAGGTAAATTCTATTGAAAATGTGACCGTCATGCTTGTCTTTACCAGCTTAATAACTGCAGAGTCTATTCATATCCAGAAGGGGATCGGAAGTGGGGAAGAGGGTTCTTTTGTTGAAAAAACTAGTTTTTAGTTTGCTTGTCCTTGCTCGAACTATCTTTTCCAATTCTAAAAACAGAAAAAAATTCTCTCTCTCTCTCTCAGTTACAAACAAGTACGATGAAAACTGTCAGACACGACATAGCTGGTTTTGATTACAAGTACATGGAATAAAATGTTGTTATGTTTTATTTTTCTAGGAGATTAATTCTTACGTGCCTCACAAACATACAGGACAACCGTTTTTTTTCGGGGGGGGGGGGGGGAGGGGAGGACACATACGGGTGATTATTTCGGACACAGACTTTCGTTGATCATCTGACCTGAAAAATTAATCACACCCACTCTTTCTACATTATGTACATACTGTGGGTGTTCTCTGAACGCACGAAGCACTTGGGATTTTACTTTAGCGAGCACACATGACGGGATCAGGGCGAGTAACCAAGAAGAGATCAAAATCCAAGAAATAACCGGTAAAAAGTTTGCCGTCTGACAACGGAAATCCCTTCCCTCATTCCCAGCCCGACCTTTTGCCTCCCCCGAAAGTTTTTGAAACCTCCTCAATTTTCAAGAAATACTTAATTTTTGTAATAAATAA